>OX439486.1:22231424-22447935 GCA_949320155.1 Melangyna quadrimaculata
TTTCAAACCTTTTGCGACCCCTTTTAGACGAGGGCACTTTGTCTGCTTTTCCCTTTCATCTTGTTCTACTCTTTTTAAAAAAAACTGGAAGTCAAGACAAAATCTACTTGCCTGAAAGGGGTCTTATAATTGGACAGCAAATATTTACAATTTGTTGTCCAATTCAAGTTTCGAAAACATTGGTTTTCAAGTGACCAAAGGCATGATATCATTACATCAATTTATGATCTGCATTATTTTAAAATTCTGACAAAAAATAAGCTCTCCTTTATCTCTATCTGCATAATAGCCACGCTTCTATATTCGCTGTTAAATGATTTCCATGTAAAATACAACATCAATTTTGACAACTCCGGAATTGTTGGTTGATTTTATATGTAAACTATTCTTAAACAAATATGAAAGCGGAGATAAAGGCACAACAAAACACGACTAATAGGCCTGTTTAATGAATCTCCTCGGAACAGAAGTTAGTTTCTGTTCCGAGCAGTGAAAAGATTAGAAAAGTACAAGATTGTGTGTTCCATGAGTAAAAACCTTTCACTAAACTGTTCTACCACGATAAACAGAAATTAGGTATGCTCATTAGATACACCCAATTCGCCATCTTGCTTATGTTGTGACGTCATCATCATCTGCGAGTTTGGTAAGCGAGGTTGGTAATTGAAAATTTTCAACTGGTTTTTGTTATTTTATTTGTTTTTCGAATGAAAAGTTAATTTTAAAATTTGAAAATGGTTTTGTGTGCTGTTTTTGGGTGTAATAATAAACCAGACAGAAAAAAACAGTAAACAAAGATTAAAATACATATCACTTTGTCTTGAAAGACGGTAAAATGTGCAAATTGTGGATAAGTCCTTGTGGGAATAAAAGCGATTATATTTTAAAACAGTCGTGTTGGCTCAGGACATTTAGTGTGACTATTCAGTTAAGGATATACTTTTATAGAGCTTTAAGGCTCTCCCAAACTAATGCGGAACATTCGTTGCGGCGAAGAAACATTCGCATGTCAAAATTTATTTACATGGTGATATATGAATTAATTTTGACAAACGAATGTTTCTTTGCCGCAACGAATGTTTCGCATTAGCTTGGGAGAGCCTTTAAAGAAAGAATCAGTACCATGACCCTTATACATCCAACAGCTTTAGTTGGTGGATGAACAGTTGGAAGGTGGAATTAGGAACCAAGTGATACATTCTTTGAAAATGATAGACTTTTACAGCCATATTAATAAAAACAGCGCTTAACTCACCTGTAACTTTCGATCGTGTGAGCATGTATTAAAAGACAATTGGTGGATTAAAAATTAAATTTACTTATCTTATTTAACCCTTCGCTAAACCACCTTCCTTGTTGGCTTAGCTAGCTAGTAAGATGCAGAAATTGAACTCCTAGTCCATCACGAGGTAATGATAACTCGCCGCTAGCTCCGTTTATTAATATGGTGGTTAGAAAACATTTTATTAAAAACAATAAGGAACATTTATATACAAAAGGGAGGTTCCTGGAAAACCATTTAAAAAATGCTGAAGCTGTGCATCTAGACTAAATGCAAAAAGACTATTTCTTAAGTGTAGGCTGTATTTTAGAATTAACCATTTAAACAAATTATTTTTAGGTGAAATTAACTGTAAAAATAGAAAAATTATAATAATAAAGAAGTTTCACTTCAATAATCCAATGAAATGGTATTCTTTTCTTCTATCTTATATTCCAACCAGATGACGATGACTTCACACCACATCTGTCAAAACGCAATGAGCATACCTTATATCTGTTTATCGTGTGTTCTACCTTCTGTCACTTCGTGTTCCACCATTTTTTTCAGAACAAGTAAGTGCAATATTAGGCGTTTTTCTTTTTTAGTTCAGAGCAGAGCCTGAACTGCCAAACAAAAAAATTGTTTTTCTTTTGTACCTCTGAACGTGCAGAGCTTCGAATTTGTGTTTCTTTTTTCGTTCTGAACATGTTCTGAGCTTGTTCAGAGCACGCTCTATAAGCTCAGAATAAAATAATTGAGCAGACCGAGTTGAAAGCTGAACACAAGCATTTGACAGGCGAAATTGAAAACAAAATCTCAATCTCTAGTGCAGAAGGTAAGTTTACATAAGAAATAACTGATAAAATATATTTTTTAAGGCTTGGTTTTTATTTCGGGAGGCTTGACGAGAAACATGACTGTCCTTTTAATTTCTTTAGTAATATAAAATAGTGCCAGCTAAGTGTTCTGGTGTGTTTCAAAAATAATTCTGCACGCTCAGAACATGCTTGGTTAGAGGATGTTCAGAGCATGCTCGATATGCTCGGACTCTGTTTAGAACTCTTTTCTGAGCTAAAAAAGAAAAAAAATACTATTGTCTGCCCCTATACTTTTGTGGTGGAGCAAGTGAGTGAGAAAGTTACAGCTGGTTGATTTCTGTCAGCATGAAAATAAAAAAGTTTTAATTTTGCTTATAGGAAGTGACAATACTATCACTGCTGGAATCTTTCAATGGTTCATGTATACAAATTTCGGAAATATCTGAAGAAATCCATTTATTACAAAAAATATAAGTACTTAATTTATTCCAACCAAATTAAATTCAATTTAGTTTTCTTCCCAGCTGATCAGTAACTGTCAACCACATTCACCACAAATCTGAAATTTTCAGTTGTAACTTGTTCTGACGATTTCCGCTGCTCTGTGCTGTTCTGATCTAATTTTTTTTTGCATTAAACAAACCTATTATCATTTATATGTGCCAACTTACCTTTCGTGAAAAATCACTGCCAATCAGCTGAAAAATCCATATTTTTAAACTTGGTTCTCTGGATGAATTCAGTTTATCTTGGTGGTGATTACGACGTTTGAACTGACTAATTAATGTTTTTCCTGGAATTGAGGAAACCTTCTCGATTCGAATATGAATTTCAGCATTACGAATTTGAAGTTTTTGTTTTGGTATTTTATTAGAAGGTGGACTAAATTCCACAAGACGATGTTTTTTATATACCTTTCCTGAAATGAAAATTTTGTGTTTAGGTTAAAAATCTCAATTAAAATAACTAAAAGAAAGAAAAAGTGCGGCAGATCATGATTCTCCATATTTAATGAAGAACTTTAAAAGTACAAAATGTAGGATGATATGCAGTTGGTACATAAACGTGCATAATCACACGCACACCTCTTCTGAATATCATTCAATTCCGGTTTATTTTTTATTTATTTCGCTTTGCAGAATCAGTTTCCATAGAAATCAGTATTAATTCGACAAATAACAAAACCTAAACAAATTCAAAATGTATGAATTTGTCTTAAAACTGGTTCCGCAAACGAAATATACAAACAAATACCGAATTTGAACAAGCAAAAAGAAAAACAAATTGAAATATGGAATACGAAATTCAGAACCAGGCTGAATAATAAGTTAACTGATCAAGTCACTATAATAATAACAATGCCCATTTATTTAACACAAATTGAACATTCTCCTCCCAACGCTATTGGCATTTATGCTCTTATGTTCAATAAGGTAAGAATTTTTAAAATTATATCTAGTTATACAGGAGCGTACGCAGGAATTCGAATAGGGGAACGGGGGGGGGGCAGACTCACTCAAAGACCATTTCCGCTTAATTTTATATTTATTTAGATCTTTTTTTTAAATTTACATATTGGTAGCTTAAAATAATCAAAATTGAATACATAAGCAGTTATGTGATAAGCAGATGTGAAGCTTTTTTCATGTAGCGAAATTGAATAACACCGGTTCTAATGGGAGCAGATTTATGTGCTAAACAGATGTGCAACGTTTTTCATGCAGCAAAGTTAATTTATACAGGTTCTTGTGGAAGCAGATTCACTCAAAGTCTGCATGCAGCGCATCCCTTCACGATATCTCTATTTCTAAATTTGCTGCGCAAAATTGTTGCAGCCACAACAGCAAAGAAAAAAATAAAATCTGAAATAATTGGGATTTAGCATCACATACTCATTTTGACATCACCTGTCATTCCTAAAAAAAAAAAACTTAGCTTGGTGATTTTTTTTAAGAATCCATGAAGTCAGCGTTGCCGCTCGAAAATATATTTTGCTGCAACAATTAAAAGAAAACCGTGTCATTTTCATGACACGGGAATAAACATTAAGTTCTTCTACTTTTGTAATAAAATCAATATAAAACGTGGTGAAGTAGGTACCAACAACAATAACTACCACTTTAATCATTCGTTTCTTGTTCAGAAATAGAATTTTCTACTAATTTGTGTATCATTAGTACAAATATTCTTATATTTCATCAAAATTCGCACTTATTTCGTTAAAATGTCCATTATTCTTTAAAGTGTTATAATAGAGATTATAAAACTGCTATATTAAATTTCATGCCACCACTCCTCGAAAAAAATCTCTTGCAAAAAAAAGCTATCGTGTCACATCGGCAATGCTGCGTAAAGTTTCCTTTCATTTTTTGATTCGACATAACTATGCATCAGAAACTATTATTTATTAATCCGTTAATGGTCTAACGTTAAAAACTTATAGCTATTTACCTACAATTTACCTAAAATAAATAAATATACATAACTACAATATATTAAAAATTTAATCTTTAGCGCACTATGCACATGTGTTTCGGGTGCAGCGCTGCATGCATAGATGCGTGCAGACTTGCTGTTCAACTGTTTTATGACTAAAACAGATGACTAAAATTGATGAAATTATATGAAAATTTGCTTTAATGACTTTGAAATTAGTAGATACTTCTATTTCTGGACAAGACATGAATGGTTCAAGTGGTAATTTTTGTTGTAGGTACCTACTTCACCACGTTTTTGTATTGATTTAAAAAAAGTGGAAGAACTTAGATTTTTTCCCGTGTCACGAAAATAAAATTTTCGAATTTTTTGATTGTGCCACCAAAATATTTTTCGAGTGGTAACGCTTCATGGATTCTTAAAAACAAATTACCAAGCCAAACATGTTTTTAAAGAATGACAGCTGATGTCAATATGTGTAATGCCAAATACCAATTATTAAAGATTTTTTTCTTTGCTGTTGTGGCTGCAATGATGCTGCGCAGCAAATTTAGAAATAGAGATAGAATGGCTTAAACAGATGTGCAGCGAGTCTGCAGAGCTATGCATGCAGAGCTGCACACGAAATACATATGTATAGTTCGAAATTCATGATGCATAGTTATGTTGAACAAATACATGAAAGCATAGCGTTGCCGATGTGACGCAATAGTGTTGGAACGAGATTTTCTTCGTTGGACGATGGCAGGATGGCAACGCCGACGTCATGAATTCTTAAAAAAAAAATCACCAACACAAACAATTTTTTTGAAAGAATGGCAGGTGATGCCAATTACCAATTATTATATCGTGCAGTGATGCGCTGCATGCAGACTTTGAGTGAATCTGCTCCCATAAGAACCTGTGTAAATTATTTTCGCTGTATGAAAAACGCTGCACATCTGTACAGCACATACAACAGATGAGCAGCAAGTCTGCACGCATCTATGCATCCAGAGCTGCACACAAAACACATGTGCATAGTTTCTGACATTCATGATGCATAGTTAGGTCAAACAAATACATGAAGCACACGAAATACACATGTATAGTTCGAAATTCATGATGCATAGTTATGTTGAACAAATACATGAAAGCATAGCGTTGCCGATGTGACATAATAGTGTTGGAACGAGATTTTATTCGTTGGACGATGGCAGCTTCGCGCCGGCTTAATGGATTCTTTAAAAAAAAACACCAACACAAAATTCTTTTGAAAGAATGGCAGGTGATGTCAATATGAGTAATACCAAATACCAATTCTTTAAGATTTTTGTCTTTGCTGTTGTGGCTGCAATGATGCTGCGCAGCAAATTTAGAAATAGAGATATCGTTCAGCGATGCTCTGCATGCAGACTTTGAGTGAATCTGCTCCCATAAGAACCTGTGTAAATTATTTTTGTTGCATGAAAAACGCTGCATATCTATTTAGCACATTAGCCATTACTCAAGCTCTGCATGCAGCGTAACGCTGCATTATACTCAATTTACAAATTTGCAGCGCAAAATCATTGCAGCCACAACAGAAAAGAAAAAATATGAAATAATTTGGGTTTGTCATTACTCATATTGACATCACTGTAATGGCTAAAACAGATGTGCAGCAAGTCTGCACGCATCTATGCATTCAGCGCTGCACACGAAACACATGTGCATAGTTTCTAACTTTCGTAATGCATAGTTATGTCCAGGGAAAGGATTTTGGTAACTTTGCCTATTTATTTTGGTTGATCGTAAGAAACTATCGACTTTATACAAACACGATTCATGTCCTCCTGATTTAAAATATATGTATTTTATTTTGCCTTTTTTACCCTTTAGTGTTTTTTTGCCTTATTTACCTGTAAGTGTCTTTTTTGTCAATTTTTACTTGCTTGCTTTTTTTTATCAAAGTTAAACAAAAACACTTCGTAAAAATTCTACAAATACAAACTGCATGTAGTTTTTCCGTTTCCAATTGAGATTATTTCACTTAAAAACATGATCCTAACACAATCTAAAGCACTCAGAAAACTAATTTGCTCGCCCTCAACATACAAGAAAAAGAAAGCAGGTAGTGTAGACTGTAGAGAGATCTTTTCTCAATAAAATTTCTTGTCCTTTATTTGTTTTTTTACTCATAAAAACTATATTTTGGCATTTCTCTATGAATGATCGGGCAATTTCTTGCAATGCAAAGATGAATGAAAATTAGGTAGAATCGAAAGGGCCAATAATTACAAATGAAGTGTTGAAAAAGTTCACTACTGTTTTTAATGTAAATCGTGGACTTAAAACTGTTGAGCAAATGCTGTAATAAAGGGCGACGTCAACTTCACACTTTCCGAAAATGTTATAATAATTATAATAATAATTAATAATAATAATTTTAACTATATGCCTGTAAGACCTCAGGTCTTTTAAATGCAATGCACGGCACTAGTTAGAAGGAATAGAAGGAAAGGAAAGTTTTTTGTTGGCACAGTGGATTGAGAATTAGATGTTAATTATCTCACTAAATTCCACTAAATTCCACGGGTGGCATCCAGTTGAAGTTGGGGAATATAGAAAAGAATGCTACCTAGACTGGGGATCGAACCCACACGTCCAGGTTAGCAGTCAAACACTATATCCACTGTGCCATTGCCACCCGCTGAAGTGAATGATGCAGAGACTAGAGAGTTTAAAATGGACTCCACTCCGTTTCTGCTCAAGTAGAAAGGTCCTAGCTGTTAAAGGGCCCATACACCACACATGCGTGCATGCGCAAATACAAGAATGCACAATCACGCTTCAACCATACACTACTCATGCAAATTGTACAATTTAGTCTTGTGTTTATCGCTGAGTAGACAACTCCTCAATATATCAAGCTCTCTCTTTCTTTCTACTTGTGTTCTTATCAAAATCAACCGCTTAACTGAGCAAATGTAGCACATACACCACACATGAAACATGATTGCATGCACAAACAAGAAAATATCAAACAATTTCGAAATTACTCATGCCGCATGCACAATCACACAATCAACACCATACACTCGCAGTTTGCATGTGCAATCACTGTATTGCGCATGCAGGCAAGTGTAGTGTATGGGCCCTATTACCGGAGAACTTCAAAAAGCTGTTGGTAGTTCAATTCTATTGTAAATAGATTTAATAAATGGCTTTTTTTGCCTTTTAAAGAATGTTTGTTTGCCTTTTTTGATTTGCTTAGATCAGAAAAATCCTTTCCCTCGTTATGTCAAATGAAAACATGAAAACACAGCGTTACCGATGTGACGCTATAGTGATTTTTTGGCACGAGGTTTTCTTTCTTGGAAGGTTGCACGAAATTCAATATAGCAGTTTTATAATTTCCATTATTTGACTTTAAGGATAATTCACCTTTTACCAAAATAACTGGCTGAACACAATGACGACGTAGCTGCATTTACAACCCGTACTGCATTATTTGTCAAAATATTGAACACACACAAATTCAATGTTGCGAACACAATACGACACAGCTGCTATCGCATCATCGCACCGTATAGCACAAGTTGGTAAACTTTTAACTTTTGCTGCACGCTTTCACATTCTCAATAGGAATAAAAAAAAAAGAATCTACCGCGAGGAACAAAAATATTTGCTGTTTTCAGCGTTTTTGTGTTGTATTTGGCTATAAAAACAGTGAATGAATGTGAAACAATTATTTAGCAATAAATAAGAGGCATATATTTTGGAATTTATTAACAAAAATGATCCAGGCTGTACTGCTGCATTGTGGGCACATAGAAAATAGAGCGTACGATATTTTTTCTACTTGCAGCTGCAGTTCTTGTTGCGGAACTCTATTGTGTTCAGCCAGTACCAGTAGCGGATCCAGGGGGGTGGCTATAGGGGCTAAAGCCCCCCCCACAGCCGAATCATAAAATAATTTGAAATATAGAAAGCAATACATTACAACGTGTAGAATTTTATATTCCGTCTAAAATATTGTTAAGCTATAAAATTTGATGGACAAAATAATGTGGTTGGGGCTGAACTATTTGCATACATGTTATGTAATTTTTTTTCTAAGTCCTAAGATTGGGGCTGAAGCCTGAAGCGAATTGGACAAAAACTAAGTTGGGTGCTATGAATATGGATATTTTTAATGCAACGACAATCTTTCCCTAAAAATTAAACCCAGAAAATTGGAACAAAAAAAAACAGCTTTAGCGCAATAAGGTCTGAGAATATTGGACAAAAAACCTAGCCAGGGTTAAGCAACTTACTTCCTAAAAACTAACCTTGTTCCAGAGAGTTTTGGGGGCTCAAGTCTAGGGACTGTCAAAGTCCGAAGTTGGGGCTAAGGCTTGAAGAGATAAGTAAAAAGAGATAAAAACGGTCGAGGCTTTACATTAACGTGTCAAATGCCCCAACTGTATATACTAAAAACAAAGCTAATTTACCGAAAGAAACGCATTTGTGGCTTAAACCATTGGAGAACAACGGGATGTCAAGTTTAGTGTATGTTTAATACAACAGGAATTGTTTCTTACGGCCTTGGCTGGGCTCAGAAATGTTTGGGGCTACGTTTTCAAAATTTGAAAGGTCCAAGGCAATTGTACATACAAAACATAGAAATTCTCTAGTCAAGGAGCCAAATTCCAAAAGCGTGAGTTTTCTCTGTGCGCGCTCAGAAAATCATGCAAAAGCAAATGAATATTTGCAATCCCTCTAGACTCTAGAGTGACGTGCAAATTTGTCGACATATTTTTTTAGCATGAATGAATACCTATAAAGCGTATGCAGCGTATACACGAAAACTCATTCACGCTGGCAGAATTGGCCCGCGGCTTATTTCTTAGAGCAGCTTTGTCTTATGTCGTAAAGTGTCATTTTGAACAAAATAGTTTCTCTTTGATTTGGATAATTCAGGAAAAATGAGATCTTAGAGGAGTAATACCGTGTCAAAGCACATATATGAGCTTTTGCCAGTACGAACACTTAAATATAATTTTTCTGAACTAGCCAATTAAAAACAGTTTTCAAATCTTGTCAAAAATGGGAAGTTCAAAACATACCCACAGCTAATTTAAAAATATAACTACATAATGTAGGTACCTAATCAATTTTTAAATAATATAAATAAACGAATTTGTACGCGTGGTTCAAGCATATATGGCTAAAAATTATTGTGCGCCTTTGAATTTGCTTTTATCTCCGCTACAGCAATTATGAATAATTGTTATTGTACTTTGTATTGAAAACATTTTGAAGCGCAACAGGAGCGGATATAAAGGCACACAAAAAATGGATATCATTAAAGGAAAGGGAAAAAAATACTTGAGCCTTAAAGGTTAGGCCGCACTCGCCGCAACTGCACTGCATCGGAACTACACTTCACACGAATTCGTATGAATTTGTATGAAGTTCAGCTGCCGCTGAGTGCGATATAGCTCCTTAAATTTCATAAAAAATAATGTTTTGCCCCGTTGTCGTGAAGTTTAGTTCGACTAAAGTTGAGTACGGTCTTGCATTAAACTTAAACTGATCTCTATTATTTGTTATAAATTATAAAATTTACCTTCGGACAAGCTAATTTTATTACTTAAGGTCTCAAAATGGATCTCCAAACTGCAAGCCCCCCCCACAGCCAAATCCTAGATCCGCTTCTGGCCAGTACCTAAGTACGGAATTTGCTGAAATTATATGAAAAATTGTCTATATCACTTAAAAATTAGTAGAAAATTCTATTTCTGGACAAGACACGAATGGTTCAACTGGTATTTTTTGTTGTATCTACTTACTTCACCACGTTTTGATTGATTTTTTAGAAGTATTTTTTAAAAATTTTTCTGGGAAATTTTTGACAGATACGTATGTTTTACTTTAGATTTGAATTATTTATTCTGTGAGATTTTTTTTCAATCGTCAACAATTATTCCTTTTCTTCATCTTCGCTTTTGGAAGCAGACGATGATGGATGATTTTCCCAATAATAATTTTCTCGGAACATTTTATTTTAAAAAATATTTTTATTCAAACCGAAACCGAGAATAATTTTTGACAGCAGATGCAACAAAAAAATAAATAAATAAATCGGGTGGCACAGCGGCTCATGAAGAACCAGGGCCTAGTGACTAACAACTCGCAACCATTCCTGTGTGCGCCTTTCGACAGATATGGAAGGGACCTACAATTTTATGCCGAATCCGAACGGCTAGACGAGAAGCACTTATTCGTGACAATTGATACTCTTGGAGGATTTGTTAATTCCTCTCAAGAGGCAGTAGCCCTGAAAAAAAACTTTTTAGTTTTTAGGTGGACGAGGCTGGGAAGCGATCCCAGACCTCCAGCGTGACAGTCGAACGCACTAACCATTACGCTACGGGCTACTACGCAGATGCAACAAAATGCATTACAAATTTTAATTTGACAGAAAACTTTCAAGTTTGCTCTCTCAAATTCTACTACTATCGGAAGTTGAGAAAACCAGAAGCTTATCAACTAATTCTGTTATAAGCCTTAGATAAGAGTTTCTTATCCCCAATTTCACAGTGGGAGTTGAAACTTAACATCAGCTGAACCTTAAATTGAGTTTAAATTTTTGGTTTAACTAGTCCGGTTTCACAGTGAAATCTTATCTTCAGAGTTTAAACTTAATAGACCGTGAGCCCGTGATAGATTTTGTTGACCAATAAAACCAAAGCTTATGTCTTGGTAGATGGTTAATTTGACGTTATAATGAAGCCTAGTGAAGGTCAGCTGGCGGACCATGGGTGGGTGTGGCTACAGCAGCCCCCCAAACATGTAAAAAAAAGTTGGGTTGCGACTCCACCAAAGCTGAAATTTGGTTATATAATACTTAACACCTTATATTATGCTAAAACAAAAGTCAGCTGTTTGTATGCGGGTGGAAAGACCGTCAGCTGACGTAGTGAATTATGCACGCATAGAACCACGCTAAGAAGCCATGCTCACAATTCACTTCGTCAGCTGACGGTCTTTCCACACACATGCAGCCAGCTGACTTTTGTTTTTGCATAATATAAGGTGTTAACTATCATCTAACCAAATTTCTGCTTCGGTGGTATTACCTTTCTAGAGTTATTCTGCAAAACGTGTATTATATGCGTGCAGTTTAAATCGTAATCCATAGATTTTGTGTATGACGCATTTTATTTATTGAGCGAAATTTCTCAGATTAAGACTTTATTTTATTTACTGCACTCAAAGGGCTTTATAGTAAACATACAAATAAAATGAACACAAAATAAAAAAACCATTTTATTCATTGAAATTTGAAAAAATTGCGTAGGCAAGACAAAATGGTAAAGCTACAAATCAAATATTAGTGGAGGCTAGATAGCATGTATTATTATTTATTCTGAATTTAATAAAAGAAACTGTGCATATAAGCGGGTTTTACTATAAATAGTTTTGAACTTTATATAAAATAGATATATATTATAAAATATTAATATTAAAATTATTATTTTAATTGCAAATAATAACAAATCTTACATCTCCCGGTGAATATAAGCTGGTTTTACTGTACTAAGTTTTGAACTGTATATTAAATACAAAATAAAAAAATATTTTATAAACATTTCAATTGTTTTGTACTTAATTTATATATTTTTACAAATAATATTACAAAATAACTTTTATTTTTGAAAAATGTTGGTTTTATGAATTTTAAAAAATTTTGAGCTGAGAGCATCAATTTTTGATTTGTAAACTTCTTTAAAATTTTATTTTCTAAATTTCAAAAAAAAAAAATCATCCCAATCGGTGCAGGTTCACCGGGTTCTTGAATAAAATGCTATCTAGCCTCCACTAATATTTCATTTTTAGCTTTACCATTTTGTCTTGCCTACGCAATTTTTTTAAATTTCAATGAATAAAAGGGTTTTTTTATTTTGTGTTCATTTTATTTGTAAAGTTTAAATCTGAGGAATTCCGCTCAATAAATAAAATGCGTCATACACAAAATCTATAGATTACGATTTAAACTGCACGCATATAATACACGTTTTGCAGAATAACTTTAGAAAGGTCATACCACCGAATCTGTAATTTGCTTATATGATAAATAACACCTTATATTATACAAACACAAAAGTCCGCTGGCTGTATGTGGGTAGAAATACCGTCAGCTGACGTAGTGAATGGTGAGCATGCCTTCTTACCGTGGTTCTATGCGTGCAACTTCACTACGTCAGCTGACGGTCTTTCCACCCGCATACAGCCAGCTGACTATTGTTTTTGCATAATAACGGGTGATTTTTTAGCTGGTTTGTTTTGGCAAACACTGGTTTTGACAGCTGACGTGTGTTTAGTACCTTGTGTCACTGTCAAACAGCTTCAGTTTGGTTTGCAATTTAACCATGGATCGTCTTACAAATGAACAACGCTTGCAAATTATTGAATTTTACTATCAAAATTCGTGCTCGGTTCGAAATGTTCATCGCGCGCTGCTTCCATTTTATGGTCGGCATTCTCGACCTTCTGAGCAGTCTATTCGGAAGATTGTGACCAAATTTCGCACCAAATTTACTTTGTTGGACATTAAACCACCAACACGTTTACGTACTGTGCGTAGTGAAGAAAATATTGCGGCCGTATCAGCTAGTGTGACAGAAGACCGCGAAATGTCGATTCGGCGCCGTTCCCAGCAGTTAGACCTTTGTTACAGCACTACGTGGAAAATTTTGCGGAAGGATTTGGGCGTAAAGCCTTTTAAGATACAGCTGGTGCAAGAACTAAAGCCAGCCGACCTACCACAACGCCGAATTTTTGGTGAATGGGCTCTTGGAAAGCTGGCCGAGGATCCGCTTTTTTATCGAAAAATTGTGTTCAGCGATGAGGCTCATTTTTGGTTGAATGGGTACGTAAATAAGCAAAATTGCCGCATTTGGAGTGAAGATCAGCCAGAAGCATTGCAACAGCTACCAATGCATCCCGAAAAAGCCACTGTTTGGTGCGGTTTATGGGCCGGCGGCATTATTGGGCCATATTTCTTCAAAGATGATGCGAATCGCAGCGTTACTGTCAATGGTGAACGCTACCGAGCTATGATAACAAACTTTTTTTTGCCCGAAATGGAAGTTCTTGACTTGCATGATATGTGGTTTCAACAAGACGGTGCCACATGCCACACAGCACGCGAAACAATGGCGCAATTGCGAGGCGAGTTTGGTGAACAGTTAATTTCACGTTTCGGGCCGGTCAATTGGCCGCCTAGATCGTGCGATTTGACACCATTAGACTATTTTTTGTGGGGGTATGTCAAGGCTAATGTCTATAGGGACAAGCCCGCTTCGATTGACGCACTGGAAGCCTACATCCATGCATTCATTCGTGAGATACCGGCCGATATGTGTGAAAGAGTATGCCAAAATTGGACTCAGCGGATGGGCTACCTGAGACGCAGCCGCGGTCAACATTTGCATGAAATTATCTTTAAACATTAAATTGCAAGGTTCAAACTATCGATTCAAATAAATATTTCATTCATTTTTTCGAATTTTTTGTTCTAAACCTCTTAAAAAATCACCCATTATAAGGTGTTAAGTATTATATAACCAAATTTCAGCTTTGGTGGAGTCGCAACATAACTTTTTTTTTACATGTTTGGGAAGCTGCTGTGGCCACACCCACCCGTGCTCAGCCAGCTGACTTTCACTAGGCTTCATTATGACACCAAATTAACCTTATCCCAGCAAAATTATCTTTGGTGGAGTAACTGACTAAAATATGTCACGGGCTCCCGGGCTATAACTTCTTCGGAGTTTAAACTTAAGACCAGCTGAACCTTAAACTGAGTTTAAATTTTTGGTTTAACAAGTCCGGTTTCACAGTGAAATCTGATCTTCAGATCAGTTGAACTTCGTTTAACTAGATTTTATGAAAAATAGTTGGCAGCATTGTACGTTTTTGCTTTGCCAAGTGACGTATTGCAATCAGTACGTAGCTTTCCTTGTCTATTCTTTCTCTTTCTGAAGAAAAGAACACGCAAAACAGCAACAATCATTTTGGACTGTTGATAATTTTTCGACATTTTTTTTTTAAGTCACACGAACAAAATTTAAAAAAAATTGGAAAATAAACCAATAGTTGTGCAAAAAAAAGAAGAGAAATAATAACTTTAACAGCACACATGGACTTTCTAATGGAATTGGTAATGCAAAATGAGTAAATAAATTCCATAATGTATTATGTGTAGTCGTCCCAAACGTTGAACTTAGGTTTAAACGGCAGAATGATATCGGTTAACTTAAACTAAAAACTGAACTCAGTTGAAGGTTTAAACGAAACTGTAAAACCGAATAAATTGTTGATCTGAAGTTTAAACCAAAAGTTGAGATTAAACTTGCACTTTGAAACTGGAGGTAACAGTAGACATGGATTAGCTAATGGAATTGGTTATGAAAAATAAGTGAATAAATTCCATACTGTATTATGGTATAGTGGTCCCAAACATTGAACTTAGGTTTAAACGGCAGAATGATCCAAGTTAACTCAAACTAAAAATTGAACCCAGTTCAAGGTTTAAATGAAACTGTGAAACCGAATAAATTGTTGATCTGAAGTTTAAACCAAAAGTGGAGTTTAAACTTGCACTGTGAAACTGGAGGTTACAGTTTTCTTGATTCACATCGATTGGGCACATTTTTATAGTTCTATGCATGAAGTGATTCTATTCAGTCACCAAATCATCAATAATGGATGTCCATTTGTAATTGCCATTAAAACTGAATTCTTCCCCCATTTTCTCCTTGATTGTGCGATTAAAATATTCAACAATTGATGCCTTAAGTGAGCTAAATGTAGAGTAATGATTTATATTGTATTATTTCATTAAATCATGAAAAGTCTTATTAAAAAAATCTTTTCCATTATCAGTTTGCAGGTTCGCAGGCTGTCGTGACGAAAATCAACTTCATTGCTTGTGCATCAGATGAAGCTGTCTTATTTCTTAGAGCCACTGCCCATGCATATTCCGAGAATGTCAATGAATGTCATAAGGTATTTGTATCCATTATTTTCTTTGTGAAAGGGTATCATTTCTACCAAATCAGCTTGCCACAGGTCATCAAACCCCTTCATAACAACCCTACGTGCGTCGGTCGATTGAAATTCTTTCTTGCTGACCTGTGAAGTTCTTCAACAACTTGTCGTTTACTCATTTTTCAAAAGAATGAATGAAAAAATCAATTTTTTGTGGTTTTATACAGGGTGTCCCTTAATTCGTCAAGAGTATTTTAGGGTATGATTCTGGGGTTAGGTTAGGATAGGTTGAAGTGGCTGCCAGCAAGGAACTGACACACTTAGACCATAAGTTGGTCCGTTGTGATACCACGTGACTCTAGAGAGATTTTCTCCCCACTCGTTAAAACCAGTTGGAGCTTCTAATGAATCGTGCGAAACTACTTATGTCTATGTTTGTAAGGTCACTAGGATCATTGAAGAAGAAGTCTCCGAGATGGAGCCTACGTCTTTGGGATAGGGTAGGGCATGTGCAGAGAAGATGGGGAACAGATTCTTCCTCCTCTTCGTCCATACAGCTCCTGCAAAAGTCGTTTGCGAAAACTCCAAGCCGCTTTGCGTGCTTGCCTATTAGACAGTGCCTGGTTATGACACCGATTACGGAGCTAATATGCATTCTGTTCAAAGATATCAAACACTTAGAGCGCCTCACATCTAGCGTAGGCCAGATCTGTTTTGTTGCAAGGCAAGTGGTTACGTTGTTCCACCTAAGGTTTGTTCTCCTTTAAGCATCTTGCTTCAGCAAAAATTTGCATGTAGCTATAGGCATACCGATATTTACCTTTTCAGGTAAAATAGGTAGTCTTGTTCCACCTTTGGCAAGTTCATCAGCTTAACAATTACCCGGAATGTCCCTAGACGGCTTTCACACAAGGAAACTGAGTTGCCAGAAACTAGCTAGTTTGCAGGCGAGAAGGGTGTGAGGGGAGATTGTTTGTCTTCCTTCTCGCCAACAAACTAAAAATCGCCGGAAACTCAGTTTCCTTGTGTGAAATGGGTAATAGGGCCCGGTACCCAACAAAGGAGAATATTGAACTGCTGTGCCATCTCTATAAGAGATGATCGCCAGTTTAGGGCTGTTATAGAGTAGAGACACAGTCTAGAGATTTAAAGGCAGCTTGGCTGTCTGAGAAGACGCGGATATCAGAAGCCGATATCACGTTTTCCTTTAGCCAAGATAAAACTTCATTTATCGCCAAAAGTTCCGCCTGAAACACGCCACAATGGTCTGGTAGATTCAATTCAATTCAATATGTATTAAAAATGGTGTACAAATAAGACATAGTCTTTTATAGTACCTAAGTTAATACATAATAAAGGTGGATGAATGAAAATAACAATATTTACAAATTAAAAATAACTTAGAAAATAACAAGTTTTAATTAAGAAAAAATAACTTAAATAAAAGCAAAAGGAAAATCGATTTAAAAATTTAAACGGTAGTTTTTTTTTTTTTCTTTTTTATACGAGTATATACTTCAGAAGAAGCTTAATTGATTACGTTATAATTTTTATTTTTCAAAATGCTGTTGAGATATATTTTAACGAACATTCAAAAATAATGCTTTTTTAAACTTAGTTGTTCCTATAATAGTAGTAGCCCGTAGCGTAGTTCTAAACCTCTTAAAAAATCACCCATTATAAGGTGTTAAGTATTATATAACCAAATTTCAGCTTTGGTGGAGTCGCAACATAACTTTTTTTTTACATGTTTGGGAGGCTGCTGTGGCCACACCCACCCGTGCTCAGCCAGCTGACTTTCACTAGGCTTCATTATGACACCAAATTAACCTTATCCCAGCAAAATTATCTTTGGTGGAGTAACTGACTAAAATATGTCACGGGCTCCCGGGCTATAACTTCTTCGGAGTTTAAGCTTAAGACCAGCTGAACCTTAAACTGAGTTTAAATTTTTGGTTTAACAAGTCCGGTTTCACAGTGAAATCTGATCTTCAGATCAGTTGAACTTCGTTTAACTAGATTTTATGAAAAATAGTTGGCAGCATTGTACGTTTTTGCTTTGCCAAGTGACGTATTGCAATCAGTACGTAGCTTTCCTTGTCTATTCTTTCTCTTTCTGAAGAAAAGAACACGCAAAACAGCAACAATCATTTTGGACTGTTGATAATTTTTCGACATTTTTTTTTTTAAGTCACACGAACAAAATTTAAAAAAAATTGGAAAATAAACCAATAGTTGTGCAAAAAAAAGAAGAGAAATAATAACTTTAACAGCACACATGGACTTTCTAATGGAATTGGTAATGCAAAATGAGTAAATAAATTCCATAATGTATTATGTGTAGTCGTCCCAAACGTTGAACTTAGGTTTAAACGGCAGAATGATATCGGTTAACTTAAACTAAAAACTGAACTCAGTTGAAGGTTTAAACGAAACTGTAAAACCGAATAAATTGTTGATCTGAAGTTTAAACCAAAAGTTGAGATTAAACTTGCACTTTGAAACTGGAGGTAACAGTAGACATGGATTAGCTAATGGAATTGGTTATGAAAAATAAGTGAATAAATTCCATACTGTATTATGGTATAGTGGTCCCAAACATTGAACTTAGGTTTAAACGGCAGAATGATCCCAGTTAACTTAAACTAAAAATTGAACCCAGTTCAAGGTTTAAATGAAACTGTGAAACCGAATAAATTGTTGATCTGAAGTTTAAACCAAAAGTGGAGTTTAAACTTGCACTGTGAAACTGGAGGTTACAGTTTTCTTGATTCACATCGATTGGGCACATTTTTATAGTTCTATGCATGAAGTGATTCTATTCAGTCACCAAATCATCAATAATGGATGTCCATTTGTAATTGCCATTAAAACTGAATTCTTCCCCCATTTTCTCCTTGATTGTGCGATTAAAATATTCAACAATTGATGCCTTAAGTGAGCTAAATGTAGAGTAATGATTTATATTGTATTATTTCATTAAATCATGAAAAGTCTTATTAAAAAAATCTTTTCCATTATCAGTTTGCAGGTTCGCAGGCTGTCGTGACGAAAATCAACTTCATTGCTTGTGCATTAGATGAAGCTGTCTTATTTCTTAGAGCCACTGCCCATGCATATTCCGAGAAAGTCAATGAATGTCATAAGGTATTTGTATCCATTATTTTCTTTGTGAAAGGGTATCATTTCTACCAAATCAGCTTGCCACAGGTCATCAAACCCCTTCATAACAACCCTACGTGCGTCGTTCGATTGAAATTCTTTCTTGCTGACCTGTGAAGTTCTTCAACAACTTGTCGTTTACTCATTTTTCAAAAGAATGAATGAAAAAATCAATTTTTTGTGGTTTTATACAGGGTGTCCCTTAATTCGTCAAGAGTATTTTAGGGTATGATTCTGGGGTTAGGTTAGGATAGGTTGAAGTGGCTGCCAGCAAGGAACTGACACACTTACACCATAAGTTGGTCCGTTGTGATACCACGTGACTCTAGAGAGATTTTCTCCCCACTCGTTAAAACCAGTTGGAGCTTCTAATGAATCGTGCGAAACTACTTATGTCTATGTTTGTAAGGTCACTAGGATCATTGAAGAAGAAGTCTCCGAGATGGAGCCTACGTCTTTGGGATAGGGCAGGGCATGTGCAGAGAAGATGGGGAACAGATTCTTCCTCCTCTTCGTCCATACAGCTCCTGCAAAAGTCGTTTGCGAAAACTCCAAGCCGCTTTGCGTGCTTGCCTATTAGACAGTGCCTGGTTATGACACCGATTACGGAGCTAATATGCATTCTGTTCAAAGATATCAAACACTTAGAGCGCCTCACATCTAGCGTAGGCCAGATCTGTTTTGTTGCAAGGCAAGTGGTTACGTTGTTCCACCTAAGGTTTGTTCTCCTTTAAGCATCTTGCTTCAGCAAAAATTTGCATGTAGCTATAGGCATACCGATATTTACCTTTTCAGGTAAAATAGGTAGTCTTGTTCCACCTTTGGCGAGTTCATCAGCTTAACAATTACCCGGAATGTCCCTAGACGGCTTTCACACAAGGAAACTGAGTTGCCAGAAACTAGCTAGTTTGCAGGCGAGAAGGGTGTGAGGGGAGATTGTTTGTCTTCCTTCTCGCCAACAAACTAAAAATCGCCGGAAACTCAGTTTCCTTGTGTGAAATGGGTAATAGGGCCCGGTACCCAACAAAGGAGAATATTGAACTGCTGTGCCATCTCTATAAGAGATGATCGCCAGTTTAGGGCTGTTATAGAGTAGAGACACAGTCTAGAGATTTAAAGGCAGCTTGGCTGTCTGAGAAGACGCGGATATCAGAAGCCGATATCACGTTTTCCTTTAGCCAAGATAAAACTTCATTTATCGCCAAAAGTTCCGCCTGAAACACGCCACAATGGTCTGGTAGATTCAATTCAATTCAATATGTATTAAAAATGGTGTACAAATAAGACATAGTCTTTTATAGTACCTAAGTTAATACATAATAAAGGTGGATGAATGAAAATAACAATATTTACAAATTAAAAATAACTTAGAAAATATAAAAGTTTTAATTAAGAAAAAATAACTTAAATATAAGCAAAAGGAAAATCGATTTAAAAATTTAAACGGTAGTTTTTTTTTTTTTTCTTTTTTATACGAGTATATACTTCAGAAGAAGTTTAATTGATTACGTTATAATTTTTATTTTTCAAAATGCTGTTGAGATATATTTTAACGAACATTCAAAAATAATGCTTTTTTAAACTTAGTTGTTCCTATAATAGTAGTAGCCCGTAGCGTAATGGTTAGTGCGTTCAACTGTCACGCTGGAGGTCTGGGTTCGCTTCCCAGCCTCGTCCACCTAAAAACTAAAAAGTTTTTTTCAGGGCTACTGCCTCTTGCGAGGAATTGACAAATCCTCCAAGAGTATCACTTGTCACGAATAAGTGCTTCTCGTCTAGCCGTTCGGATTCGGCATAAAATTGTAGGTCCCTTCCATTCCTGTCGAACGGCACACACAGGAATGGTTGCGAGTTGTTAGTCACTAGGCCCTGGTTCTTCATGAGCCGTTGTGCCACCCGATTTATTTAGTTCCTATAATTTGCCTTACTATTATAGGCAGGGAGTTCCATAGTCTGATGGCATAAGCAAAGAAAAGTCTAGAAGAATTTAAATAATTTGAGGAAAAAGAAATGAGAGACTTAAACTTAGTCTTTCTGAGTACACGCCTCCACCAACCCCATCATCGGTTTTTGAGCCGTCCGTATGGAAATGAATCGATTCGTCTTCCAAAAATTTCACGTCCTCCCGTGTGGATCTGGAAGGTATGGCAACTTGAAAATGTTTATCGAAACGAAATTGTGGGGTGGTGAAGTCAATTATACTTGGAAGTGATCTGTATGAGTTCAGAATAGCCTATTTCATAATTCTGGGGTATATTCTAAGAAAAAAAATTGTTCTACAGTTAGGGCCTATCTCCAATTTTGATATCATTTATCGGGAATTTAAGAAGAGTCTTACTTTGGGGTACCCTGATCCATGTTACCGGTAATTGCGCCGTAAGTACTTATGATAGAAACTTCGCTTAGGCCTTTATTTTTGGAAGAAATAACAGCCCTTGTAGTTGCGTTTAAATAGATTTGATACCTTGTCTCAGTCTAAAGATATCCAGTTTTTAGCCTGTTTCATTTTTCTTGCCCATCCTAGTTTTTTGACTTCACTAAAAAGTTTGCCGAAAAACCCATAGATTTTATGATAATTTGGAAAAACCAGCGGCAGGTAAAATTATTAAAAAGGTTTTGTTTTTGCTTAACGCTTGAATGGCTATGAATAAAAAATTATATGTGTGTTTATCGATAATTTTTATTTTATGTGTGAACTAAAACAGCTATAAGTTTTGTTAATTTTGATGGGCTTTAGGTCAAATGAAACAAACTTATTTATTTTGATATCACGATGTTTCGTCCATGACTATGGACATCATCAGGTGAAAACAATGAGTTTCTGTATTTGCATTGATAAATATAAAGATTACAAAAATTGTTTACAAATTTTTACACAAACAATATATAAACTTACATTTGTTACATTTATATTGCACTTTAAAACAAAAATTAGTTTCAATTCAGTATGAAGTGGAATTGACAAGTAACAGGCATCTAGATTTTAATTTATATAAACATGATCTTGGTGGTAGATCATTTGTCAAAGCTTTTTCCTCCCCTTCCTCTCCAGCAGCTGTTTATATTGCGGGCTTACGTCTTCCATGTCAGTTCGTCGGTTTATCGTATTGTCAGCGTTGATGATATGCAGGGCACAGATAAGCAATACCTAGATAGGAATCTTTCGTTCGTATCACCCCCCAAAACCCATTTGTTTACATTGTTGTTTTTGTAATTTCATTTCGTGTCGATGAATAGATGTGAACTGCAACAACAATTTAACGCGGTGAATTTGATTTGTTTGACAGTTCATTTTTTTTTTTCATAAATGTGCTGTGCGAAGATTTTTATTCCGGTGTTTGTGATTTTCATTAAAAAATAAATTAACAAAAAAATAATTGTTTCACCAAGCACAATGCCCGCATGGCAAGCGGAACTTGAACGAGTCCTTGAATTTCAATGAAAAATCTTTTGGTGCTTTCATGTTTCTTTCTTCCAACTCGCCAAAAAGCTACTTGGGCAGACGATGCGGGATGAGAACTTTTTGTAGAACTCTGTCGCCTCCGAAGGGGCCCTGTTTGAGCAGAGTATAACAAAGGGCAAAAGACCTAATTATGTTTATGAAATTTAAAAACATAATTTCAATTTTTTTCAGCTCTACAGCACAATAATTATAAAAAAAATCTCGCCAACCAATAATAAGGTTCGAGAAATCAACAAAAATTAAATTCACCATGGCAAATTTGACAGCTACTATATTCTTAGTTTTACGTAAGGGGTTGGATTGCATCATGGTCAAATTCCGACGTAAATTTTTAGAAATTAATTTAAGGTCCCCCAAACCGATGCGTGGACAACATTTTTGTCAGTCATCGGGTTCATATGGAAAATCGCACCGCTTTCATTGTGGGTACCTACTCTCAATTATTTTCATGTAACTTAATTTTAAAAAGTGAATGTTTTGTTGTCGTGAGTGTTTCGCTCCGATTTAAGGCTCACCCAAACCAATGCGAAACATTCGTTGCGGCGAAGAAACATTCGTCAGTCAAAATTAATTCATATGTTTCTCCGCCGCGTTTGTGTGGGCACTCTCATTTATCACCATGTAAATAAATTTTGACATCCGAATGTTTCTTCGCCGCAACGAATGTTTCACATTGGTTTGGAAGAGCCTTTAACGTTGATTTAAAAGATCCTTTACACAATTTAAATTGTGTTGCAACAAAAATGGTCTCCTAAGCCGATGCGAAACATTTGGAATACCAACAAAACCTTCATCTGCCAGAATTAATTTGTATGGGGATAAAAGAAAGCACCCACAATGGTGTGAATCTCATCTGTTCTTAATTGCAAAAACAGCAATAAAGTCAATTCTGATTGAGGAAAAAACACAATAGGCGTGTTTTATCACAAAAGCCATCCATAGTACAGTACGATTTTATAAGCATTACAAATAAAACATCGCTAGTAGCTCTACAGCCAATAAGAAGTTATACTACGTTTTCTGTCAAAACAATTTTTGTATGTTTTCTTGCAAGAAGGTTTCTTTAGCGAACATTTTAAATTCTCACTTTAGTACTTTTTTGCAAAAGTAGGTAGGTATATGTAGTTAAACCTTAATGTAACTTTCATTTCAACAAAAAAATCAAATCTGTGATAGAAAAATTTGATTTGTTTAGAAAAAAGATCAAAAATCAAATTTTTCATATAGAAAATTTACACCGGCTACACGATTTTTTTTGCGACTTCCTTACAACAAAAAAAAATTAATCTGCAATCGTCGAAAGGAAATCGGCATAGAAGAACCTAGCACATTTAAACAAACCCTTGGATTCTTAAATTATCCGCCATTTTGTTCACGAATCGAGGTGAAACTCGGATTTTTTTTTCACGTACACTAGTGCAAAAATCCGATTTTCACCACGGTCGTCTGCACGTACACTAGTGCAAAAATCCGATGTTCACCACGGCCATTTGACGTTTGAGCTTGTAGGCAAACCGAATTGACAGCCGTAGATTCCCATCTAGGTATTGCTTATCTGTGATGCAGGGTTTCAATTAGCATTCTCTTGTTGTAGTGTGGTTCCCTTTGACGGCTTTCACACAAGGAAACTGAGTTGCCAGAAACTGGCTAGTTTGTAGGCGAGAAGGGTGTGAGGGGAAATTTTTTGTCTTCCTTTTACGCTCTTCTCGCCTAGAAACTTAAAATCACCGGCAACTCAGTTTCCACGTGTGAAAGGGGTTTTTGCAATATTTTGACATCTTCGAAGTTAGGAAAGTGTTTATGGGTAATACAGTGTGATGTCAGTGCTGTCTTCTGTACTGCATTACTTTTTAAGTCCGATTTATGTCCGGAAAGTCTGTATATTAATTTTTGTTTCGTCGTTCCTATATAAGTTTGTTGGCATTCTTCGTCCGTATTTCCATTACAATTTATTTTGTAGATTAAGTCCGAATGTTCCATTTTGTCTGTTTTTGTTTTTAGTTTTGTGTATAGTTGTGAAGTTGTTTTAGTTGATTTCATCGCCATTGTGTATTTGTCTGTATCCAATAGTTTGGCATTTTTGAAACATTGCGGTATTTCTTTGATGTAGGTGAATGATTTGTAGACTATATTGTGTTGTTCTGTTGCTGTTTCTATTTCTGGTAGCTTTGTTTTTCTATTTTCATATTGTGTTATAAGTGTTTTTATTATTTGTAGCGGAAAGGCGTTTTTCCGTAATATGTTTTCTATTTTTATTTTGATGTTTTTGTGAAACTCGATATCACTTATTGTGAGAACTCTTTTTATCATGTTATTGGCTGTGTTGAAAATCGTCTGTTTAGGATGTTGAGACAGGTAATTTATCAGTCTCCCGGATGAAGTGGGTTTTTGGAACCAATCCCTTTTGAGTCTTTCCTCTGACCGAATGACAATTGTGTCCAAGTAAGACAATCTATTGTTATTTTCCACCTCAACGGTAAATTGTAGTTTCTTATGGAAACTATTAAGGCAGGTGAGGGTTGCTTGGATGTCTTCCGCTTTTATTACTGCAAATATATCATCCACATATTTCGTCAACACTTTTGGTTTTTTTGACAATTTTTGCAGGCAGTTGTCTAAAAGGTCTTCCAGGACGATATCTGCTATTATGGGGGAAGCTGGGTTCCCCATAGGCATACCATCTCTCTATTGGTAAGTTTTAATGCCGTAAACCAAATAATTATTATCGATTATGCAAAACCTAAGTAATTCGATAAATTTGGTTTTCTTGATGAGCGTATGTTCCTTTTCTTTGTCCCAATTTTGATTTATTAGTTCTAGTGCCATTTTTAGCGGAGTGTTCGTAAAGAGGGAAATTACATCAAAGGACACTAGAACTTCGTCCTTTTCAATTTTTATTCCACATATTTTGGATTTGAATTCGAGAGAGTCCTTCACATTGTATTTTGAATTAAAAGTCAGGTTTTTCAAAATACCGATCAGGTATTTTGCAGCTATAGCAGGTGTAAAAATGAGTGCTCTTTGATTTTGTATGCATGCTTTAGCCAGTTTTTGTATTTCACTGATATAAATATTAAACATCTTAGCTACTGCCTCACTTCGGAGGAGGCGTTGAGCATGCGCTCTTCTAATTCACTTTAAGTTGCTATTTTGGTTGAATAAAAGATTTATTTCATTCTTCCCCATTTAAAAACATCAAATATTGAAGGGTCAGGAGATCTTACTTTTTCCTTTCCAACGATTACCGCTAACTCTTCATCTTGTCAATTTAAGTGGTCGGAAGCACCATCAAGTTATGAATGAGATGAAGCTAGTTGAACCTATGGAATGTCCTCCAATAGTTCTGATAAATCATTTTGCAACAACTGCAGGTAGTTTGCAGAATTCAACTCAAGTGGCTTCTTAAATTAGCATGTATTCAATCCAAGGAATGTCAAAGTGCACCCGTTATAACTGTTTTAGTAAAAAACATACTCAAAAAATTATCTTAAACCACACAAATAATTTGTATTCATAGCTTTTCGAGCTTAAAGCTAAAACTATAGGTACAATAACATTTTTTATTTTAATCTATCATAACATTAGTTTTTTTTAATCTTATCAAACGCTATTTAATTATAAAACGTCCACATGTATCTGATCCCACTCATGTATTTGAATTTGAAGACCACGGACAGTTTGTGAAGTGACATCCATACTTAGATTTAACTTGATCAAAATTTCTTGACCAAAATTGACTTGATCAAAATTTTTAAATATTTCTTAAAAACTCTTCATGGTGTTTTCAACCAAATCATTTTTATGAAGCCTTTAAAAAGTCTAAATTTCATTTAAAATTAATGATCTACAGTACCTACAAGCAGTGTTACCACTGGGACTGTTAAGTCAATTTATAGGTATGTACAACCACTTTTTATTTTATAATATTGTTTTTTTTTATCGAAAAACATCGTTTTTTTATGATATTTGTATAAAGCGTGGACGTGATTTATGCAAAAATAGTTAGTTTAATAATTTGTATCTTTTTTATTTAACTGGCGATTGCCATGATCTCGATGGGGACCACAACTCTCCCACTCTTGGTGGTAGATCATTTGTCAAAGCTTTTTCCTCCCCTTCCTCTCCAGCAGCTGTTTATATTGCGGGCTTACGTCTTCCATGTCAGTTCGTCAGTTTATCGTATTGTCAGCGTTGATGATATGCAGGGTTTCAATTATCATTCTCTTGTTGTAGTGGGTTCCCTTTGACGGCTTTCACACAAGAAAACTGAGTTGCCAGAAACTGGCTAGTTTGTAGGCGAGAAGGGTGTGAGGGGAAATTTGTTGTCTTCCTTTTACGCCCTTCTCGCCCAGAAACTAAAAATCACCGGCAACTCAGTTTCCTCGTGTGAAAGGGGTTTTTGCAATATTTTGACATCTTCGAAGTTAGGAAAGTGTTTATGGGTAATACAGTGTGATGTCAGTGCTGTCTTCTGTACTGCATTACTTTTTAAGTCCGATTTATGTCCGGAAAGTCTGTTTTTTAATTTTTGTTTCGTCGTTCCTATATAAGTTTGTTGGCATTCTTCGTCCGTATTTCCATTACAATTTATTTTGTAGATTAAGTCCGAATGTTCTATTTTGTCTGTTTTTGTTTTTAGGTTTGTGTATAGTTGTGAAGTTGTTTTAGTTGATTTCATCGCCATTGTGTATTTGTCTGTATCCCATAGTTTGGCATTTTTGAAACGTTCCGGTATTTCTTTGATGTAGGTGAATGATTTGTAGACTATATTTTGTTGTTCTGTTGCTGTTTCTATTTCTGGTAGCTTTGTTTTTCTATTTTCATATTGTGTTATAAGTGGTTTTATTATTTGTAGCGGAGAGGCGTTTTTCCGTAATATGTTTTCTATTTTTATTTTGTTGTTTTTGTGAAACTCGATATCACTTATTGTGAGAACTCTTTTTATCATGTTATTGGCTGTGTTGAAAATCGTCTGTTTAGGGTGTTGAGACAGTTAATTTATAAGCCTCCCGGATGAAGTGGGTTTTTGGAACCAATCCATTTTGAGTCTTTCCTCTGCCCGAATGACAATTGTGTCCAAGTAAGACAATCTATTGTTATTTTCCACCTCAACGGTAAATTGTAGTTTCTTATGGAAACTATTAAGGCAGGTGAGGGTTGCTTGGATGTCTTCCGCTTTTATTACTGCAAATATATCATCCACATATTTCGTCAACACTTTTGGTTTGTTTGACAATTTTTGCAGGCAGTTGTCTAAAAGGTCTTCCAGGATGATATCTGCTATTATGGGGGAAGCTGGGTTCCCCATAGGCATACCATCTCTCTATTGGTAAGTTTTAATGCCGTAAACCAAATAATTATTATCGATTATGCAAAACCTAAGTAATTCGATAAATTTGGTTTTCTTGATGAGTGTATGTTCCTTTACTTTGTCCCAATTTTTATTTATTAGTTCTAGAGCCATTTTTAGCGGAGTGTTCGTAAAGAGGGAAATTACATCAAAGGACACTAGAACTTCGTCCTTTTCAATTTTTAAACAACATATTTTGGATTTGAATTCGAGAGAGTTCTTCACATTGTATTTTAAATTAAAAGTCAGGTTTTTCAAAATACTGATCAGGTATTTTGCAGCTATAGCAGATGTAAAAATGAGTCCTCTTTGATTTTGTATGCATGCTTTAGCCAGTTTTTGTATTTCACTGATATTAATATTAATGATCCTAGCCAGCGTTGCCACTTCAAAAAAAGAGTTGTGCAGTAGATCATTAAAAAAAAATGCAGTAGATTGGATCTTTCCGCAGTAGATTTTTTATTACATAAAAAAACATGAAGATAAACAGCTTAGATCTATTTAGAGAAATTGATTTTAAATGAGTAGGTAATAAAGCTTAATCCTTAAAGTCTTAAACAAATAAATTTAATTTTTTTTTTATAAGTTTTCCATCAGTAAAATTAAAATTTTGAAAATACTCTAAGAGCCCAGGAGCGTCTGAGGGTGTCCAGCAACAGTTGCTGACATTATTCATTTCCTTACAAAAAATAACATTTTCAAGAGTATTTACGTTAAGTTTGTTTCGTTGTTTATTTTTAACTTGGCTTACAATCCAAAACTTTCGCTCTGCAGCGGCACTACTATGGGGAAGTGAACATAAAATCAACATATACTCGCAAAGTTCGACAAATATTTTTTCCCCCAGAGCGTTTTTTGTATCGAGTAAATTTAACCAAAATATTGAACAATCTAAAGCATCATAGTATTTACTTAAAAGATCTTGGTTCCAGTGGCGATTCCTGGTCCTTAGTATTGGTTGAGCTAGGTGGTCTGGGCAGGTTAAAATAAAAAAAAATCATACGACAATTAATAAAAAAAACGTTAATAAATTATAGGTATAAAATAAAAGTTTAAAAATTTATCGATACATAAATTCGCTTCATGGTTACGTTTTTCTTCAGGTCTCAAAAGCATAGTTATTAATATTTTATAGCTTCAATTTTTAAAAATTATAAGATATGTGCTTACAAATTTTTTTGTTATAAAAATAATATCAAGGTTTAATCCTCTTTCGGTTGTATTTTGGTTTTTGAACGCAACTATTATTCTTTTTAATATTAAGAAATGTCTTGAAAAAGATGTTTTTTTTTTAAATCAAAAGTTCGAATAATAATAAATATTTCAAACTATATTTATTATATTTTGAATAATAATTCAAAATATTTTCAATAATTCTAACCTACAAAACAAGTTAAATATAAATTCTAAGTTTTAGTTTATTTCCTTTCAATGAGTTGACCATATATGCTGCTAAGTCACGAAGAATTATTATCATAAAATATAGTTATAATATTTATATCTTTTTTTAAGCAACTTTGGTACTGAATTTAAAAGTTCCAAAAACTGTTCACTTGGCTTAAAAAAAGATGTAAACATCTATTATAACTATATTTCATGATTTTATGGTTCTAAGTACGTGTACAAAAATCAGTGCCAACTTAAGTGTCCTACTTTGACCACCGCAATGTTTGCATCATAATTGTGTTGCACTTAGTTAGCATCATTTTTCTTGCCAAAACTATTTCACCGATTTGGATCGAATTTCGTCTTGTGATACTCTAGAGTCTAGACTATTTGATTCCAAATTTTTAGAAGAATTGGACAATTTTTGACATATTTTTTGAGTGCTTCAAATTTACTTAGTTTTTTCAGATTTTTTTTTTAATTCATGGTTAGATAGCAACACAAATATAACATGCATTTAAAATTGATGTTGTTTTGTAGAAAATTTTAAATTTTAAAAACAAGTTTATAGTGGGCGGTTTTTTCATAAGTTGCATATTTCCAAAGTTATAAAGGAAATTGTCGGAAAAAAGGGGTGATTTTAGCGTTTTTTTTCACTGTTGCTGCAAAATTGGCTATATACTACTCTAACATGCCCCAACAACATATCAAAAATGCAGAACTACATCGCGCTTTGCGAATTTAGCACTTTTGTATGTAATTATTCACTGTGCTAAAAGAACTCAATCTCAATGTTTACTCGTATCAATCAAAGATCACTAATAACAAAACAATGCATTCATCCTTCCTACCGCATTTTCCCAGAAACATATCCGAAAGCAAAAAAGAGAATGACAAAAAAAACGTACCCAAAATGTACCTGGAGCTGCTTGCATACCTAATGTATCGTGCCTTATCGCATCATACTTACGCTTACGCTTTCATTTATTTAGCTGGGCTTTGCTTAGGACATTGTGTAGTAAAACGCTCTTGTATTCTAGATTGTATTGTATTTGTGCTTGTATTTGTAATTTGTATAGATATTATTAAAAATTGTATGAAATTGTGCAGCGCAGATGTTGCAAGCTAAAATGTTTCAAGGGAGACTTGTTCTATGAGAGTTTTATGTTGTGTGTCTGCAGGAAAATATAATTGAGAACAATATGGGGGTAGGTTAGGTAGGTATCTATTTTTTTTTTTAATTATTTCAATGCTCTTTGTAGAGAATTTGGTTTTGGTATCGCATATTGTAACGCTGAGGCAGATAGGAAGATGGGAGTTTTGTGTTGTGTGAAGGAAAATATGATTTGAAAATAGGTAGGTAGGTAGGTAGGTGGGTAGTTTTTTGTATTTATAGTATTGATTATTGTATGAAATCATTATTTCAACATTGCCATTTGTTACTTTTTGAAAATAAAAAGTACATCATACAATTTATTCATTTAAATTCTTGGTTTAGCGGCGATAAACCTGCTAACTGAGAGGAATCGCCACTGCTTGGTTCCCCAGTAAAGATCTCCACTGACTATTTAAATTTTCCTTATTGCAATTGGTAAAAGGAAAGGATTATAGAATAGGCAATATTGATGGCATAGCACCATCGACCACTAATTTAGCATCTATGTATTTCAACAGTTTAAGTTTAGTATCATTAAAATCAAACCGTTTTTTTATTTGCTGACAAATTTCAACATAAAAATTTAAAAAATCCTTTTTTATTTTATCAGTTTCTAATTCATCGAAATTGTTGTTATTTATATATTCTTGAAACTTTATTCCGAAATATATATTTGAAAGAGACTGATGGAGGGAAAAATCGTTTAAATCAATGTTTACATTAACTGCATCAAGATTTATAAAATTCTTAAGAAGATCCATGTAAAGATTGAAAATGTGTTGTTCAAGAAGATGTATTTGAGTATACTCTGATTGGAATATTTTATTTTTTTTATTTATTAAATTCAAAACAGAAGAGAGAAAGAGAATATAAAGTTTGTTTAAAAGATTAGTTAAAAAAGTAGTGACTTCGTTCACAGAATCCAAATTTTCAAAACTTAAAAGAGTGAAATAATGTTGTAAAGGGTTCCATTGCTCTAGGAGACGGTTTACAACACTCTCAACCGAAAGCCACCTAGTGTACGAAATGTTTAAGATTTTATGGTTTTTTATGTTAAAATATTCTTGAAATTCTTTAAAAGCTTCACATCTATTAGGGCTATGGGAAAAATGATTGTAAATATCTTTAATTCTCTTTTCAATAAATTAAGGAAGTTTTTTAGTAGCTGCTGAAGCACATAAATGTAATGAGTGGCACGTACATCCAAGATAAAACAAATTCTTATTTACATTTAGCATTTTTGCCATCACCCCATTTATGTTGCCGACAAAAGTTCTATGAGACCAAAAAAAGTATCTCGAATCTTCTTTTTTTGTTCATCGAAACAACGCGTAACTAGAACTAAACATTTGCTACTTGAAACATCTGTTGTTTCGTCTATTATAATAGAAAATTTTCGAGTTCTCAAAAATTTACTTATTTCTTCTTGGGCAAAAGGTCCCATTACCAAATTTACCATAGAAGTGGCTTTGGTACGCCCACATTTTATTCCTTTTGCGACGGACGAATCTCGACAATACCGCTTGCAAAAAATTTGGAACTCTATCCATTAAGGAAAACGGCAAATTATGACTTACACAGTACATAACACAAGTTATCTCTGCTTTGAGTTTTGAATTATCATTATTTCTTGAGGAAACCTGAAGAAATAGATCTTGTAGGCTTGTATTTTTGGACTTCTCCAAATGAAATCTTGATGCACTATGCCTTTCCAGATTTGTTTTGTTATTGTCAAGCATTTGCCCGTCGCACCTGTGCCAGTTATAGCTGTCATTGAAAACCATTATTGAAAAAGTTAACTGTTGATTTTGAGACCTTTTGAAAGTTTTATCAATGAATATTTTAATGCAGAAATATAGCTTACGACTTCAAAATTATTTCTCCTTCAAAAAAAATTCATTTTGACCCATACCTTCCCCATAACGTAACTTTTAATTTTTCAATGATGAACTACCTTACCAATGATCATTGAAAAAATTAAAAGTTACGTTATGGGGAAGATATGGGTCAGAATGAATTTTTTTTAGAGGAAAAATAATTTTGAAGTTGTAAGCTATATTTCTGCATTCAAATATTCAATGATTAAACTTTCGAAGGGTCTCAAAATCAACAGACAACTTTTTCAATTATAGTTTTCAATCATTGAAAACCATCATTGAAAATATTAATTGTTAATTTTGAGTGATATAGAAGTTAAAACAAATGATTTTTGTTATGCCAAAGTAAAGCTAATTGACTTAATAATTATTTCTAGGTGAAACAAAATTCAATTTTGCACAACTTTTCTCATAAAATGACTTTTAATTTTTCAATGTTGAACTACCTTACCCATGATCATTGAAAAAATTAAAAGTTACGTTCTGTGGAAGATATGGGCCAAAATATTTTTTTTTTTAGGAGAAATAATTTTGAAGTCGTAAGCTATATTTCTGCATTAAAATATTCAATGATTAAACTTTCGAAGGGTCTCAAAATCAACAGCTAACTTTTTCAATGATGAATTTCAATGATAGCTATAACTTGCCCCTTATATGCAAACAACGGATATAAAAAAGAGTATTTCTTATATGAGAAACACGGAGATAAGAAAGGAAATTTTTTATACAGACATAAAACAGACATAAAATGAAGCAATAACACCTGTTTACTGAGTATTCTAGCGCTTTTTAAGCTGTTTCTGCAAAAATTAAAATCTGTCATTAACCATGAAACCATATTAATGGACACAAACTAGTTTTGACAAAGGTAAATTAAAAAATGATGAAGTAAATTTCATATATGCGTACTTTTTTGTTCTTGAGATTAATATTAGTGCAAAGAAATGATTTCTTATAGCCGTATGGGAGTTTATTAATACGATCAATTTCAAAGAGAGTTCAAAGAAAAAAAACACGGTGTTTTGGACTGTATTTCTTAAAAACGAGTTTTTCTTACATGACAATAATTCTCCACAAATAAAACTATCACTTATTTTTTTTGAAGGAGTTGCAAAAAAAGAAGAGGGTACACACAAAAACAAACACACAGTAATTTAAATTTTCACCACAAACTTGGTGAAGATGAAGAGAAAAATTCCGTATTCATATAAGATAAGTGTGATTTTTGTTTATTTTTAAGCTCTAAGCTTAAAGAGAAGCAGCTATATTAGCATTATTCATTTTAATATAAAGAGATGTGCGACAAAACTGTGATGATAACTTCCATTTACATGGCCGTAGCCAGGGCTGTATGGGTAAGCTGGATTTTCGTAATTTAAAGCACAAGAGTTTCAGGCTGTAGCTAGGAAATAACGCCTGAGGAAAAAGCGCTCAAATCGATTCGAAAAACTCTTGTCAAAGGAAACAGTTGACATTTGCACCTGCCTTGGTGACTCCTGGAATCTTTGGCTTATTTTTTGGTAGATTTAGGTTCGGAAAATATAGTTTTTTACACGCTATACGGGGTTATATAGACATAGCGTTACCAGACGTCCCGGTTTACCCGTGACGTCCCGGATTTCAGGCATAATTTCAACTCTTCCGGCGGGACAGGTTTTTTCCGGGGTTATGACTCAAACTCTCCCCACAAAAAAAAATATCCAATGAAAATGTCTTTCATTAATACTAAATAAGTTTTATTCCACTTTTTCTGACACCAATGTAGTATTTTATTAAGGGTTCGCAAATAAAACTTATTTCCTTTATTCAAACTGAAACTGCCACTAATTCACAAAATGAAACGCTTTTTATTTCAAATAATTTTTCTTCAGTTGTATTATAACCAAGCACAAGTATGCAACTCTTTATTCACACTGACATTTATTCATTCACTTCCAAAATCAAACTGCCGCTTCGGACTGGTGCGCCTGTATTTATACCCGAAAATAAAGGGTTATATAATTTTCAAGGGTCTACTAGAAGGTGCTTTCCAAAAAGGTTTCGTCAATATTCCAGTACGAACGAGGCTGGACACCAACCGTGATGGATTTAATTGTTTATTTCACTCAAAGATGGCGTGGAAAGTTGTACTAATGTGTGGTTGTTTACATAACTGGGCATATTCACCACATTGCCCCCCTCTTAGGATTGATCGTCCCGATTTAATCCATTATTCCCACCGTTTTAACGATGTAAACGGTCGCAGTGTACTACTTTAAGCTTACGCCTTACTCCTCTCTGAATGCGGTAAACCATATTATTGATTCGCTTCACAACGGTATATGGGCCTTCCCAGTTTTGTTGTAGTTTGGGTGACAGTCCCTTTTGTCGGTGAGGATTGTAAAACCACACCAGGTCTCCTTCTTGGAATCCCATCGTTGTTGCACGGATGTCGTACCGTGTTTTCATCCTATCACTAGCGGTTTTTATGTTTTTCCTTGTCCGTTGATGAATGTCAATGAGTCTTTCTTTGAGGTTATCTACATATTCATCTGACCTTTCCGGTTCCATGGTATGGCATCCAAATTTGACTTCACTGGGCAGCCGTATTGTTGTGCCAAACAGGATCTCCGATGGTGTATGTCCTGTTGAACAATGAACCGCACTTCGATAGGCCATCAAGAACAATGGAATATGGCGGTCCAAGGTTGTAGGTGACTACCAACGAGACTGGTCTCGTTGTTTTATTGACTCCCAAATGACCTCCAGATGCTCCATCATGCATCTCTCGAAGAACGTCATTAACCTTTGACCTAGGCACTATCAACTGCATTAGATAAGACTTGCCATCTGACGATTCCCATTTGCGCCTTAGTACTCCTTCTTGCACATGAAGTGAGTCCCACTGTGCCCAATATGCTTTGAGAGCTGGACTTCTTTCGCAGATGTCACCCCATTCTGCTTTTTCTCCGTGTTCCTTCCATGCAAGAATGGGTTCTATATCCGAGTCTTCTTGTTGGGCAGTCCTCAGTTCTTCATTGCTCCAACCGTAAATGGGATCGGCTCTTATTCGTTGGATGGCAACCGCTTCCCTTTCTTCTTGACGCGTGCAATGCTTACAGTCCTGTTTAAACGGTCGAGACAATGCATCTGCGTTTGAGTGCAGCTTTCCTCTTCGATGTTGAATTTCGTAGTCGTATGTCTGCAGTCTCTCGATCCATCTTGCTACTTGACCTTCTGGATTTTTGAAGTTCAGAAGCCAATTAAGCGCACCATGGTCTGTTCGAAGGAGGAACTTCTGTCCATAGATGTACTTATAGAAGTGCTTTGTTGCCAAAATCAAAGCTAGAAGTTCCCTTCTGGTCACGCAATAATTGCCCTCTGGCCTCGAGAGCACCTTACTGTAGTAGGCGACGACTTTTTCTTCTCCTTCATGGACTTGCGACAGTACAGCTCCAATTCCGACGTTACTGGCATCGGCACCGATGATGAAAGGTTTTCCAAGAGTCGGATAGGTCAGCACAGGAGCATTACATAAACGTAGCTTGAGTTCCTGAAAAGTTTTCTCGCACTCACCTGACCATTTGAACGGCTTCCCCTTTTCAGTAAGTTGATGCAAGCTCTTAGCGATTCCAGCAAAGTCCTTCACAAAGCGCCGATAATATGTGGCTGTGTGGTGGTGTTGGCCAATTCTTCACAGTGTCAACTTTCTCAGAATCAGTCTTTACTCCTTGGGATGAGATGATATGTCCCAGGTATTTAACTTTGGTCTTGAAAAGCGCACATTTATCTGGATTTAATTTTAAGTGTGCTTCTCGAAGCCTCTGAAATACAGCCTTAAGGTTTTCACAATGCTCGTCAAAAGTTTTTCCATAAACGATGACATCGTCCAAATATACAAGGCATGATTTCCAAGTAAGGCCTTGAAGAACACACTCCATCAGACGCTCAAATGTTGCGTGAGCGTTGCACAGTCCGAATGGCATCACTTTAAACTGCCACAGACCAATTCCGGTTGAGAAACCTGTCTTCTCTCGATCTTCTGGATGGATTTCTACCTGCCAGTAGCCACTCTCCAAGTCTAACGTCGAGAACCATTGAGCTCCTTCCATTGCATCCAATGTATCGCTGATTCTGGGCAGAGGGTAGCTGTCTTTCTTTGTGACATCGTTCAGCCTACGGTAGTCCACACATAATCGGGTGCTTCCATCTTTCTTTTTGACAAGAACAACTGGTGACGCCCAAGGGCTTTTGGAATTTTCGATTCGACCATCTTTCTTCATTGTCGATATCATTTCTTCAACTTCGGCTTGTTTGGCTAATGGGAGAAGTCTTGCTGGTTGTCGAATTGGTCTCGCATCACCTGTGTCGATTCGATGCTGTACCAGTTGTGTTCGACCGTACTGCCCACTCGGTGAAGAAAATATATCAGTGTACTCATGAAGAAGGCTTCCAGCAACACTAAGCTGATGTTGACTTAGATTGGATGGCTTGAGAGTTTTGGCTTTCATGGAGCTGAATTTTCCGGGGTCCATTGGTTCTTCTGCGTTCATTTCTGTGATTTTAGTAATTGCGGTCACAGATTCGCATTTTCCAATTACTTCTCCTTTCTTGAGTTTGACCTCGTAAGGTTTGATGTTCAGAATCCGTACGGGTACCGTGTTGCTCTTTGGTTCCAAAAGAGTCTTCCCTAAGATGATGTTTTGGGAAGATTGCTCAGACTCTGGTTCCACCACGAGGTATCGATGGCTACCTAGATCGCCCTCTATTTTCGTCCAAACAAACACTTCTGAAGAGGCAGGCAAGCATATGTCTTTTTTGATGACAGTTCTTAGAGTTGATGAGTTTTCGGTGCCATAAACCATAGGAATCTCTACATTTTGGTACTTCAACACTTGCTTACGGATATCCAGAATCACTCCGTGCTCTTTCATGAAGTCGATTCCAATTATGCACTCATCACATATATCTGCTACCAAAAACAGATGCGAAAACTCTAATTCTGCCAAACGGATTTTAAGACGAACTTCTCCATATACTCTTGCTGCCTCACTTGTCGCAGTTTTAAGACGGTAGATATTGGTGTTATGAAGCCACGTCATCTTGACCAAGTTTCTCCGCACAATGGAGGCTGTGGCACCGGTGTCAATTGTAGCCACGTGTTTCTTGCCATTTAATGTTGCGTCCACTGTCAACTCTTATTGTTTCGTTTAGTCTGCGAGACTTGGATTGTGGTTCTGGGCCCATCGATACCAGGGCGAGCAGGAGCGATGATGTTATTGCTTACCTGTTCGCGGGTATAATTCCTGTTTTCACAATGTTGACAGGCGATTCTTCTTGGTGGCAATCTGCACTGGCCCTGGAGATGTCCGGTTTTGTTGCAATTCCAGCATCGAGCAGGTCCTTCTCGCTGTTTCTATGGAATTCAGCTCTCTGGCAAGAACATTCCTTAACTTCAAGTTCTCTTACCCGATGAACTCCAAAGGAAGCCTGTTCTGATGCTTCCATAGTCAGAGCGAACGCTAATGCTTCAGAAAGCGTGAGTTTTCCAGCAGTTCGAGTTGCTCGCTGGAGGTTGATGTCGGAAACTGCACGGACAAAGGCCTCCGTTGCTAGCTAGTTGGTAATTTCATCTCCTGCAGTCGGGTATGCTAGGTGTGCCAACCGTTCGATGTCTGCTTGGAGTTGTTGCAGACTTTCACCTCTTTTCCGGACTCTGGTATTGAGCTGGACGCGGAAGACTTCTTGCATATGGCTATCGCCAAAGCGTTTGTCAATAGCCTGAACAAGAGCACTGAAGTTGCCGTTCTGGTCTGCTGGTATGGTTTGCAAAAGTTCAGCAGCAGAACCTCTAAGGGCAAGCGTCAGGGCAATATACTTGTCTTCCTCATCCCAGCCATTTGTCGTTGCGGCTGCCTCAAACTGCTTCTTGTAGATTGACCAAGAAGTTTGTCCATCAAAGGTTGGCGGATGCATTTCCTTTTTCCTTGAGCAGTCACCAGAACTTTCTCGAACCTTTTTTTTCGAACTTTTTCTAACTCAATGGCAAAGTTCTGCATTTTGTCTTCAAATTTTTCGAACCTTGTGTCAACTTTCGAGAACTGTTTTTCGACGTTTTCAACACGTTCATCAAGAGTCATGAATTTATTTTCAAATGAGTTTAGCTTACTCTCGATTAGGTTTTTCTGGTCGTCTAGAAGGTTCCTTTGCTCGTTGCGTTGTTCTTCCAATCGTACAAGCAGATTCTCTTGTTCGATCTTCTGTTTATTTCGTTGTTCTTCAAACTGGGCGAGCAGCTGAGCCATCATATTGCTAATGTCTATCGTTGTACTTACTTGCTCTTCCGGCATTTCAATTTCAAATAGAAACGTGTCTGGATTTTCATCGTGTTGCCTTAAATCTTCCTGCAGACGAATAATGAGGTCATTTTTCGTTCCAGCAGTAGGAAGGCCTCGTCTGTTTAGTTCTGTTTTAAGTTCAACACAATTCAATGCATTCACAATTGTACCCATTTTTTTTTCTATTTTGTTCTTATATTTTTGTGTGTCACTTTTCACAAACACCTTTCTTATTTGTTCACTAATCTACACACTTTATCAATTTTTTTTTCACCATCAATTATCGGAATTCACAGATTAAATAAGTTTTATTCCACTTTTTCTGACACCAATGTTGTATTTTACTAAGGGTTCGCAAATAAAACTTATTTCCTTTATTCAAACTGAAACTGCAATTAATTCACAAAATAAAACGCTTTTTATTTCAAATACTTTTCTTTTATTATAACCAAGCACAAGTATGCAACTCTTTATTCGCACTGACATTTATTCATTCACTTTCAAAATCAAACTGCTCTTTTCGGACTGGTGGCCCTGTATTTATATCCGAAATAAAGGGTTCTAGAATTTTCTAGGGTTCTGGATTCTGCTAGATGATTCTTTTTCGTTTCGTTCAATTATTCCAGTAGCCTGGACACCAACCGTGATGGATTTAATTATTTATTTCACTCAAAGATGGCGCGGAAAGTTGTACTAATGTGTGGTTGTTTACATAACTGGGCATATTCACCACAATATTATTTAGTGACGCAATGTGTTCATCAAACTAGGTGTGGACCAGTGGTAGTCCAACTTGCCCCGCTGATTTAAAAATGCATGCTTTATATTGGTTTGAGTGCTATGCTTGGCCATACGAAAGGCTTAAAAACTAGACATAGTCATAATTTATTTGCATTAATTGCAAAAGCGATTACGATACGTGAACCTACTTTAAAGTTTTACATATTAATTTTGTATAAATCCTTTTTTATCCAAGAAGAGGTTTTTGTTTTAATTCGATAATTTATTTTTTGCTTTTAATTCTTTAAATATTTTTAATATTTATTTTTGTCTACTAAAAAATAATTATTGATTTTAAAGTAAAGTTTATTTAAAATAAAATTCAATTTCTTATAAATACTGGCTTTGTTATTATTTTTAGATATCATAATATGGTTCCAATTTTTTGGCCCATGGTCCAACTAACCCCTCTTACTGGTCCAACTTACCCCGCTAGTGGGGCAAGTTGGACCACTTGGATTTGGTGCTCTGGAGGCTAAATAATTCTTCTGCTGTAACACATTTTCAATTTTTTTAAATTGTATTTAGGAGCCAAAAGTCCATTCTTTTAATTGATCTTACTTTCATAGTTGTATTATTATATAGTTAAAATTATTATTATTTATTGTTTTTATTATGAGCGGTTTGGTAATTATAACACTTCCAGAAAAAAGTGGTCCAACTATCCCCACCCTACCCTACGTATATTTTTGTGTTTATAATTTCAGATGGGTAGTTAGAAAATGATAACTTTAATTTTAGGGTGTTTTTTTTATTTTTCGTGTGGTTTCAAGAATTTTTTTCTTGAAGGTATTTCAGAGAAGATAACAAAAGCTATGACATTTCTTTGTCGTGAAGTCTCCATGTTGTGCAGTTGTTTGAATAGAAAAAAAAAAAAAAAAAAACAAATTTAAATTTATTTAAAAAAAACTTTAATATTTGCAAAATGGTTTAAATATATTTATTTAATAATTTTTCACAACATTTAAAGTTAAGATATGAAGCAACACGTTTCGGTTTTAAATAACCATTTTCGGACTTTAATTTTTTGATACGTGGTGTTGCTCTTGCAAAGATTTTGATTTCATATCTAAACTATAAATGTTGTGAAATAATTAAATTATTAAATAAATATATTTAAATTATTTTTAAAAATTAAAGTTTTTTAAATACTAATATAAAAAATAACAAATATATTTACTGTCTGTCGACAAAGTCGGACGTGTTCTCTATTTGTTCTTTGTTTGAGTTTCATATATTTTTCTCTAATTAAGTTCTTTATTTAAATTATTCAAAATGCCAAAAAATTGTGCACTTTGTGATCTTAGACTGCATCGTGATGGTTTTATTAAATGTGATGGTTTTTGTGGATTGAGTTTTCATAAAAAATGTGCAGAAGTTCGTGAAGAATCTGACATAGCAGTTCAATGGGATCGTAATCTCTCTTGGCGATGTAATAGTTGCATTTCTGTTAGTGGTTGTCTCCTTTCGCTAATTATTCATCTTTAAAATGATGTTGCAGATATTAAATCTAAAATTGAAAACACTTACTCTAAAATAACTGATCCAAAAATATCAAAAAAAAACAAATAAAACTTATCGGAAAGTGATAACGAGTGAGGTTACAGACAGTGGCGGATCCAGGGGGGTGGCTATAGGGGATAAAGCCCCCCCCCCCTATAGCCGATTGCTAAAATAATTTGAAATATAGAAATATATTCCAGAGAGCTTTTGGGGCATAAGTCTAAGGATTTTCAAATTCCGAAGTTGGGGCTAACGCTTGAAGGTATTATTAAAAAAAAAAACGTGGTCGGGGCTTAACATTAACATGTCAAAAAACAACTGTTTATACTAAAAACTTATCTAATTTAACGAAAGAATCGCAATTGAGGCTAAAACAATAAGATAACACCGGGGTGTAAAGCTTAGTGTAAATGTTTTTATACAACAAGAATTGTTTCTTACGGCCTTGGCTGGGATTAGATCATTTTGGGGCTTAGTTTATAAAATTTCAAAGGTTCAAGGGAATACATACAAAATCATTTTTGGGCTAAGCATTTCAATACAAATACTTTAGTCGAGGAGCCAAATTCCAAAAGCGTGAGAAACTCTGTGAACTCAGAAAAATTTTGCAGGTGGACATGAAAATTTACAATCTCTATAGACTCTTGAGGGACTTACAAATTTATCGACACATTTTTTGAGCAGGAATAGAAAGTGTGTTCATTGACACTAACTTGCAGAATTGGGCCGTGCAGCTTATTTTTTCGAGCAGCTGTTTCTTATGCCCGACTAAAGCGCTTGAAATTTTGATATTTTATTGTAAATGAGATATGAGCTTTTGCCAGTAATACCACCTAAATATCATTTTTCTGAACTAGCATTACAAACAGTTTTCAAATTTTGTTAAAAAGGTGCAGTTCAAAGCATACCTTCAGCTAATTTAAACAAACACTTACATAATGTACATATGTAGGTGGGAACTTGATACCTAATCAATTATTAAGCAACATACCTATAAATAAACGAATTTGTTCGTGTAGTTTGAGGCTGTAACGTGGCTAGAACTTAAAGTTATAAAATTATTTATACTACCATGTTTTGCTGAGCCTTAAAATTGGCTTTTAAAAATAATTCCCATGCTTAACACATCAATCCCAAATTCTTGTTATTGTGCTTTATTTTGAAAAAAAAAATTAAAGCGCAGTAGGAGCGGATATAAAGGCACACAAAACACGGCTATTATTAAAGGAAAAGTGATGTCAAAATTCGTTTTCTGTTATATTACTTCATATGTAGGTACAAACTGGATTTCCAAACTCCAAGCCCCCCCCCCCACAGTCAAATCCTAGACCCGCTACTGGTTACAGATAACACTCATGAGTTGACAACAATTACAGAGCCCGCACTTACATCTTCATCATCGTCATCATCATCATCATCCCAAGTGGCACCGATAACAATCCCAACAAGTTATCAGCCCAGCTACCCAGCTGATTTGTTATCTACCGCATCAATTGTAGTTGAAACACTTGAGTTGACAAAAACTGCAGTACAGAGCCTACATCAGCATCTTTAACATCATCATCGTCTTAGCTGGGTGGGCGCGGTGGCGGCGGCAGCGTCAATCACACTGATTGGTAACTGGACTGCCACAGCTACTGATGACACAGCCGATGTTTCATTTTCATCAGTGCCAAAAATGAAATTTCTTCAACTTTCTCGTTTGAAAATAAACGTCACCGAGGACAACATTATTTTTTTCGTTGCACACAGACTTGAACTTCCCAAAAATGTGCTTCTTTGTTAGAAATTAGTTAAAATCGATGTCGATGTTTCAACTCTTCACTTCATAAATTTCAAACTTGAAATTCTAGAGTATGCATTTGAGAAGGCAGTTAATGATTCTTTTTAGCCATTGGGTGTGCAGATTAAGAATTTTATTCAACGCTCCATGCCAAAAAACGGGATTGCTGCAAACCCAATTCCAACAACTTGATATGTGCACCATCATCTTCCTTGCATCCCGCACAGCTAAAAATGTACTACCAAAATGCTGGTGGTTTGCAAACAATAACAAATAATGTCTTTATAAGTTCAATTGCACATGACTATGACGTAAAAAATATTAACAGAAACCTGGCTGCATCATGGAATCTATTCTTCAGAGTTGTTCGATTCATCATACGTTGTCTCTAGAGTGGATTGTTCTCAGGAGACTGGTATGAAACGAGGCGGGGGTGTATTAATTGTAGTTCGTAGTTCACTTAATAGTAGACAATTACATTTTTAAACAACTTCTATTAATATAGATCAATTATGCGTTCTCGTTAGTTCAGAGAATATTTTATATAATCCAAATAGGGTTGAATATTGTTTTGTTGTTAATTATATAAGACCTAAAAGCAGTTTAGAATTGTGTCGCTTAGAATCAAAATGGACCTATATATTTAGAAATGAAAGTGGTTAAAAAGGGCAAAAACCTATAACTTCTAAACTATTGGACATAATTATGCGAAGTGAATTTTTTTTAATCTGTTAGAAATTTTTTATAAGATAAAACAATAAATAAAATATAAGGACCTCAGTAGTATAAATACCGGACTTGAGCAACATAATGCTGCTCCTCAATACAAAGTATTTGTTCCAAACACCAAAATTGCTCTTCGAGGAGCAGAGTCAGTGGTTGTGTAGGATCCCAGGTAGAATTCATTGAGTGTCGTGTGCGAGGAAAAAAAAAAGGTTGATGAAATGGGAAGGATTTATTTTTCGAGTTGAAATAAAATGTGATAAGAAATTTGGATCTGATAAATCGATGAAAAAATGTGAGGAAAAATGTAAGAAAAAATGCTTTGTTAGAAAACTATTGTTGGGACTGTAAAAATATACTGTTTGGACATAGATATAGGGATGAGAAATTTGTATGTATGTTAAATACAACAATTATACAGTAGTATAAATATCGGACTTGAGCAGCACCCAGCGGGAAATATCGTCCCCAATGAATTTTATAGCTGAGCTCTTCAATCAATTCACTAGCCAAATAATAAAAGGAAACGTCATGCAATGATTTAGTGAGTGAAGAGGCATGCGAGGTTTCCTCAGTTCATAGATTTGAACCCACTTTTTGCTTTGTGTGTAGAAAACAACAAGACAACACCCAGCGGGAAAAATTCAAAAATTCATTGTGGAAAAATTAGCCTTTTCCTTGAGGAATGGCAGCTGCACCGTCCACTTTTCAGCTGATTCCTTTGATGAAATTTACATGGGCATGTCCTAGGCGGGAAGCACATGCTGAAAATCTGGTGAAAATTCCCCAACAAAATCACTACTTCGTTGAAAATTTTTTATTCACCAACCTAGGTTATGAAAAACATGGTGGTTGCATAATCTGTGAATTCACTACATGAATGTATGTGGTTTATTCATCGGTTCAATATTTTCGATGAAAAAGGTAATGAAAATTCAATTGTCAATTCACAAGATAAGTGGTAGTTGTTTATTCAGTAATTAGTTAATTCAATATGAAAAATGTGAAGAAAATTACATAAATAGTGAATTCATTAATTCTGTTGTGTTGTGAATTTGTGATTGGTTAATTAAAATATAGAATTTAAACATTACATTAATGTGAAATCACTAGGTGAGTGGTTGTTGGTTAATCACCACTTCACTTATGCAAAGTGGTGATTAACCAACAACAAGAAGTGCTTTCAGACAATCTGAGATTGCCTAATTTTAATGGAAATTCACAAGTCTTCTTATAATATTTACTGTCAGTAGACAATGTCAACACAGAGAACACAAAAAAAAAAATCAACTTCTATCAAAACACACAATGGCGGTGCACACTTTACAAAGCATATGAGCATATGAGAACTGATGAACTTGTACATGACTTTTCAACAGTTTTTTCATCGCATAATTTTCCCTATCAAACGCAATTTTTAATTCAACGAAAGAAAGGGTTGTTTTCTAAACGCAAAGCAGAAAGTGGGTTCAAATCTATGAACAGAGGAAACCTTGCATGCTTTTCACTTACTAAATCATTACATGTCGTTTCCTGTTATTATCTGGCTAGTGAATTGATTGCTGTTGTTTTGTTGATTTCTACACACAAAGCAAAAAGTGGGTTCAAGTCTATGAACTGAGGAAACCTCGCATGATTCTTCACTCACTAAATCATTGCATGGCGTTTCCTTTTATTATTTGGCCAGTGAATTGATTGAAAAATTCAGCTATAAAATTCATTGGGGACGATATTTCCCGCTGGGCAGCAATCAATTCACTAGCCAGATAATACAAGGAAACGTCATGTAATGATTTAATAAGTGAAGAGTCATGCAAGGTTTCCTCAGTTCATAGATTTGAACCCACTTTCTGCTTTGTGTTTAGAAAACAACCCTTTCTGTCGTTGCTTTTGATATGGAAAGTTAAAAGATGAAAAAACTGTTGAAAAGTCATGTAGAAGTTCATCAGTTCATCGTCTATGTCCACTTATATGCTTTGTAAAGTGTGCATCGCCATTGTGTGTTTTGATAGAAGTTGATTTTTTTGTGTCCTCTGTGTTGACATTGTCTACTGACAGTAAATATTATAACAGGACTTATGAATTTCCATTAAAAAGAGGCAATCTCAGATTTTCTTAAAGTATTTCAGTTTTTTGGTTAATCACCACTTCGCATATGAAGTGGTGATTAACCAACAACCACTGACCTAGTGATTTAACTTTAATTTAAAGTTTTAATTCTATATTTTAATTAACCAATCACAAATAATTCACAACACAACAGAGTTAATGAATTTACTATTTACTTAATGTTCTTCACATTTTTCATATTGAATTAACTAATTGCTGAATAAACAACTACCTACTTCTATATCTTGTGATTTGATAATTGAATTTTCATTACCATTTTCATCGAAAATATTGAACTGATGAATAAACCACATACATTTATGCAGTGAATTCATAGATTATGCAACCACCATGTTTTTCATCATCTGGGTCGGTGAATAAACAACTTTCAACGAAGTAGTGATTTCGTTGGCGAATTTGCATCGGATTTTTAGCATGTGCTTCCCGCCTAGGAAATGCCCATGTTAATTTCATCAAAGGAATCAGCTGAAAAGTGGATTGTGCAGCTGCCATTCCTCAAGGAAAAAGCTGATTTTTCCTCAATGAATTTTCCCGCTGGGCAGAGCATTTGGGTATATGTATTTAGTTGTTGTAAATGTACAATTTTGGGATGACCTTAGTTTTCGTGTGTGGAATTGTGGCTAAAGATGTGCAGAGATATTTGTATGTTTTTTGCTTGAAGGTTGACATGGTGGAAGTATAGTATATGCTAGAAAAAAGGAATTCTTCGGTTTGTAGGTAGATTTGAAGTGGGTATGTTGATATGAGTTTTGTATGGTAGTGGCATCATATGTGATAGTATGTGAGTTCATTGACTTTGAGATGCATTAGTAGGTTGAAGGAAGATAATATTTTAAAGAAAACAAATTTGGGGGGAAGAAAGCAAACAAATGATTTATGATTGTTGTTATAATAATTGTGATTTATTAATTCATGAATTGTTAGCCGGTGGGAAGCCAAGCCATTTAACATATACATTATCTCCCTTACTTTTAAGTTCTTTTTCAACAAGATAAATATAAGGGTATTTAGTCTTTTGTAATTCTTTTTAATAAAAACAGCCGCTGATAGGTTGACCTTTAAAATCTTCAAGGAGATATGTTGCTAGATTTGTTAGGTTTACTTTTATTATCTTAAAAATTTCTGTTGTCCAATTTGGTGTGTAGCCTTTCTCGAAAACTTGTTTGAACTTGCTTATTCCAACATTGTCGTCAACTCGAATTTACCCTGTGGAGCGATTTTAATTCTCCTGTTTCACATCGATTGGGCACATTTTATTTCTTATCTTAAAAATGTCCGTTGTTCAATTAATTGTGTAGCCCTTCCCGAAAACGTGTTTGAACTTGCATTTAAGTTTCTTATTGATTCAAATGATAGTTTTCAATTTTAATACACTTAATCTTTTCTTGAACATTCTTATTCGAGTCTAAGTTCACATGCGTATATAGGTACCCACACATACAGTTAAATATAGATTCTTTTTAGTTTAAATAGCTGTTTCAGTTTAGAATGAATCTCATACCGTCAACGATGAATCTCAGAGAAGAACTTTTAAAAGTGGAAGAAGAGGTTTTGTTCAAGCCTTGTATGAAGTTGATTGAATTAAATCAAAATGAAAAATATCCTATTGACAAGCTGAGGCGGTGTGTAACAAAATTTGGTGAACGAATTGTTGCTGACCTGGGGCAATTTCAAGTATGTAATTTTATATTTTATTTTTAAATATCATACAACATAACTCCTAAAGATTTTTTTTTTCTTCCAGATTTTCTTGCCAATTCGCTACAACAAATAATCAGATGCCGTCATAGCTGAAATAAATCAAGGATCATTTGATCTTACTTATTTGCGTCCATTAGGGCGAACTTCTAATATAAAAATTGAAGAACAATAATTGTTATAAATTAAATAAAGTATATTTTTATATATACATGTACAATGTACATACATACGTATTTTATGTCTTCTTTTAACCTCTTTTTATATTTTTGTTAATAAGTGTTTGTCTTTGTTGTAGGTATAGTAAGCAACTGGAAAATGTTTTCCTTGATAAGAATGGGTTTTGAGTTTTTTATTTGATTTAGATAACTGAAAGTCATAAAGTGTACATATTTATTAGTTGATATATACTAGCAGTAAATTTCGGAGTAATAAGGTCATTGTCCAACGTTGGATTTGCGTTTTCATACTTTTTGGAAAATTTAATCAACTGCAAGTGATTCAAAAATATAAAATTGATAGACTAGCGGGAAAATTAAGTATTTTACTATACTTGAGGATCCGATTACCAACACAGTTTTCCTTGATGAGAATAGGTTTTGAATTTTTAATTTGACTTAGATAACTGAAAGTCATAAATTATGCATTTTATGAGTTGACCTATGCTATCAGTACATTTTGACGATATCGTTTTTAACGCGGGGTCCTGCTGAAGTTTCAATTTACGTAGGCATTCGAAGAAGGTTCATGCCATTTCGGTTAAAAACCAGTCATACAAAAAGACTTTTGTGATTTATGTGAAAAACGTGTTGTTTTGGGGCAGAGGTGTGATCATATTAAATCACATTCTCACTCTTTGTTGGCTAATGAACTTTCCATCAACATAGAGTATAATGAACAAGCTGCCCAAAAATATTGTCAAATATGTGAAAAAAGTGTGCGTGTGGACCAGTGGAATGATCATATTGAAACCAACTTACATGCTAAGTTGGTTCAAGAACTTTCCAATATGGATTATTCAGAGGAAGCTGGTCCCGCGAAAAAAAGGTGTAACATATGTGAAAAAGATGTTATCCTTTGTCAGTGGGATAGTCATCTGTAAGACGATAATCATCTAAGTATTATTGATAGTGTATTTAATGAAAATAATTTAAAAACATTACGTTGTGATGTGTGTGAGTGCAACTATAAGGAAGGTTATTATTAAAGCCACTGCCTTCAAATGGAACATAAAAATATTGCTGCTGAATTTCTAACTGATGAATTCATGGTGCTGAGAAGCTGCTTCAGAGGAAGAGTAGAAACTCTTATTTATAAAAACAAGACTGAAGCAAATCTAGATGTCATTGAGTTTCTGAATCATTCAAAGGAAGCAATTTTGATGAGATTGGATCAGCACTTGCAAAAATTGCAGTGTATTAAATTCAACCTGGAGCTGTTTGCGGAATATATAAAATTCACGTCGGAGGATGAAATGGAGCTAAGCCTTAAAAGTTTTAACACCAAAATGGTAATTGATCTTATAAGCAGAGATCTGATTTCTTTATATGAAAATATGATAGATGAAATCAACACAAAAATGCAGGAATTTCAGGAAAAAGATAGTGGTTGGGCTTTACTGCGGATATGCCATATTGAAATTAACATTAATCAATATACACCAATTAAAGGTTCAAGGCATATCCCGTTACCGAGTTTCCTTCTCAAAAAAAGAGCGTGTATAAACGTGCACAATACAGATGAGTATTGCTTCAAATGGGCATTCATCGCTGCTCTATTCAGTAAAGGAAAAAGCCACACTCATAAACCTGAAACATATAATATCAGAAATATAAGTTCTAGAACAATTTATAAAAACAACGTAAGAATCGATTTTGATGACCTGCAATTTCCTTTAAGGCTTAGCGATATTCCAAAGTTTGAAAAACTAAATCCGGATCTAAGCATCAATGTTTTTGGATTTGATGATGAAAAGAAGATGGAAGTAGGACCCTACTACATAACGGAGCAGGAGAAGAGGATACACATCAACTTGCTTCTATTGCAAAACGATGGGATGTCACACTACATCTGGATAAAAAGTATATCAAGGTAAGCAACATTAAAAATTTATAAACTGTCATAAACCAAAAATATTAATATCATATATATTTTTGTTTCTAGACTCGTCTCAACACAAGCAAAAAATTAAAGAGGAAGATCTTGGTTCCAGATTTTGAATGCATCCTCGAAGAAGTAGATAATAGTGAAAATTCAGGTACTACTTACTTTACTTTACTTTTGATGGCGCTCCAGCTCAGGATGGGCTTCGACCACAACTATCAAGCCCCTCTAGCCAGCTCTGTCCCTAGCTAGCCGCTTCCAGTTGCGCACACCGAATGCTTTGATGTCGTCATTCACTTGATCGCGCCACCTGTTACGGGTTCTTCCTCTGCTGTGTACCCCATCGGGGTTGGATTTCAAGACTCGTCAGGCAGGTGCGTTGCTGTCCATACGCTCCACGTGCCCCAGCCATATCAGCCGCTGTATTTTTAGCTTTTTGACCAGGTCAGCGTCGCTGTATAGCCCGTATAGCTCGTCATTGAATCTTCTCCTCCATACTCCTTCGATACACACCGAACCGAAAATCACACGAAGAATCTTCCGCTCAAAGCACCCTAGCAGATTTTTATCCGAATCTTTCAGTGTACATGCTTCTGACCCATAAAGCAGGACCGGGATGATTAGGTTTTTGTATAAAGTCTCCTTGTTTCTCTGAGAAAGGGCCTTACTACTTAAATGCCTTCTTAGACCGAAGAAACAGCGGTTGGCAAGAGTAATTCTTCGCTTGATCTCTGCACTGATGTCATTCTGCGATGTAATAGTGGAGCCCAGGTAGACAAAGTCCCTGACAACTTCGATTCGACGATGTTGAGATTCCTCTCTCGATGACAGCATATACTTCGTCTTGTCCTCATTAACCGCCAATCCCATTCTAACCGCCTCCGATTCAATGCTCGCAGATGCCTCTGCCACAGCTCGCTTCGTTCTGCCGACAATGTCAATGTCATCCGCATATGCAAGCAATTGAACGGACTTTTGATAGATTTAACCGCTGGTGTTGACATTTGCGTTGCGTACAATGGCTTCAAGAACGATGTTGAAAAGGTTGCATGATAACGCGTCGCCTTGCCTCAATCCTTTCTCAACATCAAAGGAATCGGTGGTGTTCTTACCAATTTTGACGGAGCAGCGAGATTTCTCCATCGTCATCCTACACAGGCGGACGAGTTTGTGCCGAGACTCGACATGGCTCTGAATAATTCGTCCCTTTTCACGCTATCATACGCGACTTTAAAATCGATAAAAAGGTGGTGTGTATTGATCTGCAATTCCCGGGATTTTTCTAAAATCTGTCGGAGTGTGAACATTTGATCGATGGTTGACTTGCCTGGATTAAAACCGCACTGATAGGGGCCGATCAGATGGTTGACAAAAGGTTTTAAGCGGTCACACAGGATGGCTGACAAGATTTTATAAGCGACGTTTAGGAGACTAATTCCTCTGTAGTTGGTACATTTCAGAACATCTCCCTTTTTATGGATGGGGCACAATATACCGAGGTTCCATTCATCGGGCATACTTTCCTCCGACCAAATTTTGCAGATGAGCTGGTGTATGCTCCTAGCCAATTCATCTCCCGCTGATTTAAATAGTTCGGCTTGTAAGCCATCCGCACCAGCAGCCTTGTACGACTTAAGTTTGGATATCGCCAGCCGCACTTCGGTTAGGTCGGGTGGACGGAACTCTTGGCCATCATCGTCCAAGTTGAATGGAGCATTATGCCTATTAGCGGCATCTTGGCTGTCTTCGCCATTAAGCAGTCTACAGAAGTGTTCTTTCCAGATCCTCAGCACTGACTGTGTGTCTACTACCATATTCCCACTCTCATCTCGGCAGGCTTCCGTTCTAGCCTTGAATCCTTGGGTGGATCGCTTCACCCTCTGATACAATTTTCGAACATCTCCCCTACCGCTACAACCCTCAATAGACTCTACCGCCCGCTTCTCGTGCTCTCTCTTTTTCCTCCTGAGAAGTCGGCGTTCCTCTTTTCGTTTCAGCCCGTAGAGCTCCCGGGCCACTCTCTCAGCAGCTCTTGTTCGAGTCTGCAGCATTGCCTGGTAGGCCTCGTCCTTAGCTGCATGCGCTAGTCGGTACTCTTCATCGAACCAGGGGTTTCGTTGTATTCGCCTAGTGAAACCCAGCACATCAGAGGCGGCACTTCTGATGGCTTGTTGACAGTGTTCCCACTGGTCCTCTGCACTTGATGCTGGTGGCGGACCTCCTGAGAGATTAAGAGTTACGTGGTCTGCAAAAGTTCTGGCAGTCTCTTGCGATTTAAGCTTCTCGACATCGAATCTTTTCACAGCATCTGCTCTGCGTTGTCGCGTCACGGATATCCGCATATGAAGTCTAGCTACCACCAGGTAGTGATCCGAGTCAATGTTGGCCCCTCGGAACGTTCGGACGTCCAAGATACTGGAAGCATGTCTCGCGTCTATCGCAACGTGGTCGACTCGGTTGACGGTTACTTGATCACGCGACCGCCAAGTCCCCTTGTGTATATTTAGGTGTGGGAAGTAGGTGCTTGAGATGATGACATTTCGCCCCGCCGCAAAGGCTGCCAGCCTGTGTCCGTTGCCGGAAGTTTCGTCGTGTAGGCTGTGTCCTCCGACTATCGAACCAAAGGTGCCCTCCTTTCCGAATCTTGCGTTGAAGTCACCAAGAATGATCTTCACGTCGTACTTCGGGCACATATCATACGTTGTCTCCAGGAGATCGTAGAATGCTTCTTTGGTTGAGTCCTCTTTCCCTTCATGGGGGGCGTGAACACAGATCAGCGAAATGTTCTTAAATTTGCCTTTGATGCGGATTGTGACCAGGCGCTCGCTTACAGTTCGGAAGCCCAAGACTTCTTGCCTAAGTCTTCCCCTTATCACAACACCACAACCAAAGAGCCGCTGACCCTGTTTCTTCAAGCACCCGCCGTAGTAGATGTCACACGTTTTCAGTCTCCGTATGCCCTCTCCATCCCATCGCACTTCCTGGATGGCTGCTACGTCAGCCTTAAGCCTGTCCAGGTTCTCCACTAATTGTTCGGCTGCACGTGTTCTGTATAATAACAGGACGTTCCACGTGCAGATCCGAAATTCATTGTCATTCGAGGCTTGTTGTTGTTTCGGAACAACTTTTTTTTACGTGGTAGGGAAATTACCCCGACTCACAACCCCCGACCGGGAGGACCAGACCCTTCGTATAACTCCAAGGATAGGGAGCCGGATAAACCGCTCCTTATAGGCCTGCGCTACAAATATGTCGTAGTAGCCCATATAAGGTATTCACTAAGTAGTTCAACCTAACAGGAACTGTAGACGCCACCGTTGATTCCATCTAGAGAATTCGTCCGCTGCCGCCTCGATGAAAGGAGAAGTGCCTTAGTGGGAACACTTCTCCCCCCCCCCCTCTCTCGTTGGCTGTCCCCAATAGCTTTCCACGGGGATTTAAACCCCGTCTCCAGCTGAGGTACTAGACACCCGATGTTCACCACTAGGAGGTGAGAGTAGGAGTTGGTAGACAGAGGTGGGTTTTGAGAAAAACCTGTGGACGCTTGTGTCCTCTTAAATGCACATAACTACCCTTTTGAACATCAAAATTCAGGTACTAGTAGTTCTAATATACAGAAACATACCCCATGCGCAGGTGCTTATGTTATAAAATCCTGAGATAGTTCTCTCAATAGGTTTAGAATTTTTAAGGGTATTAATTGTACTAAAGCTTTGAGTTATATAATAGAAATTCAAAACCTATATCACTTTTATCAGATATTGACTTAGAATACCAAAGAAATTGTCCGTTATGCCATATTTGTAATAAAGAGTTGGGTATAGATCGAGTTGCCGATCATTGTCATTATAGTGGCAAATATAATGGGCCAGCTCACAATGCATGTAATTTAGCTTATCGAAAGCCAAATTTTTTCCCTATATTTTTCCATAACTTTACGGGTTATGATTCGCATTTGGTTATTAAGGAACTTGCTTCATATAATGGTAATATTTCTTGCATTCCTCTAAACAAAGAACGCTATATTTCTGTTTCAAAGACGATTCATACCTTTGATAAAAGAACAATAGAACTTCGATTTTTGGATTCTTTACGTTTCATGCCTTCCAGTATTGATTCGTTGACTGTAGATTTAACACCAAGTGATTTTAAATTAATAAGATCAAATTTTTCAATTGAAGAAGAGTTTCAACTTCTGACTAGGAAATGTGTATTCCCCTATGATTGTGTTAAATCATGGGCTATTTTAGAGGAAAAAAGCCTTCCTCCTCAAGAGTGCTTTAAAAATAAGTTGACTGGGGAAGATTGCTCTGAAAGCGAATACAACCATTCCAAAGAAGTATGGAGAGTTTTTAAATGTCAAACTGTTTCAGACTATATGGAGTTATATTGAAAAACTGATGTTCTTCTCTTAACTGATATATTCGAAAATTTCAGAAGTATTTGTAAAAATATTTACGAACTTGATCCTTGTCATTATTATACAGCACCGGGGTTATCTTGGGATGCAATGCTTAGAAAAACCCAAATAAATCTCGATCTTATACAAGATATTGATATATATAATTGCATAAGAAAGGGTATTAGAGGAGGCATCTGTCAATGTTCTCATCGACATGCAGTTTCTAACAATAAATACATGCAAAACTATGATGAAACAAAAGATTCACAGTATTTGATGTATGTTGATGCCAATAAATTATATGGTTGGGAAATGTCATCGCCTCTACCATATTCATCTATAAAGGCTCTCCCAAACCAATGCGGAACATTCGTTGCGGCGAAAAAACATTCGCATGTCAAAATTTATTTACATGATGATATATGAGAGTGCCCACACCAACGCGGCGGAGAAACATATGAAATAATTTTGAGTGACGAATGTTTTTTCGCCGCAACGAATGTTTCGCATTGGTTTGGGAGAGCCTTAAAATGGGTAAATAATTTCCAAAGCATTGATTTAATGAATATTTCAGATGACTCAGACATTGGATATATATATGAAGTAGACTTAGAATACCCAGATTCCTTGCATGACAGTCATAACGATTTAACATTTTGTGTTCAAAACAAAAAAGTAAATCAATCAAAATTCTTTAAATTAATTGCAGATTTGACTCCAAAACAAAATTATGTTATACACTATAAAAATCTTCAGCAATGCATTAAAAATAGTTTAAAACTACTTCGTATACATAGAGTTTTAAAATTTAAGACGTCCCTTATTTTGGCGGACACTTTGTGGCGGAATCGAAAAAAGTTGATATCAGTTTTTGTAGTTTATTAAATGCTAATTTGTTGCTCCATCCAAAATTTTGTAGCTCGCTTAGTTTTTGAGTTATTGAAAATTCCGCTAAAATAAGTCTGAAGTTAGCGGACTTAATCCAAAATAGTAAGAATTTTGAAATAAAATTGGTACCCAAATTTGTAGCCTTTTTAATGCTCTTAAGTTCTGAAAAAATAAATTCTGTAACTATAATAGTTTTTTAATTATTCAAATTTCCGCTAAAATAAGTCTGAAGTTAGCGGACAAAGATTCGAAAATGACAATTTTTTGACGTCCAAAATTGTAGCTTTTTAAATGCTAATTTGTTACCCAAAAATAAAATTCTCATCTCTTAAGGGTAATTTTTTATTTGATTTTTAAGTTTAAAAAAGTGCACTTCCGGTACGCTGAAGATGGCGGATAAAATCTAAAAAAAATGAGATTTTCAATTTTTTGGTTTGCCAGAATTTGAAGCTTTTGAAATGCTGATTGCTGGCCCCAACCTCAAATTTGTATCTCTAACGGTTTATTTAATATTTAAGTTTCCGCTGACAAAAGTTAGAAAAAAAACGACATTCTAAAATCTAAAAAAATGAAAAAAAATAATTTTTTTTTGCTACAATTTGAAGCTTCTCTGAACTAGATCAACTGCGCAAACGCTCGCACGGTTTTTTTTGTTATTCAAAATTCCGCTAAAATAAGATTTTACGGGCAAAATTTAAAAAAATTTTGAATTTTTGAACTTTTTCTTACCAGAAATTGTAGCTTTCAAAATGTGAATTTGTTGCTCAAAAAATAATTTTGTAGCTTTTACTGGGGATTTTTTATTTGATTTTTAAGTTAAAAAAAGTGCACTTCCGGTACGCTCTGAAGCTGTCGGACAAAATCTAAAAAAATGAGATTTTCAATTTTTTTTCTTTTGCCAGAATTTGTAGCTTTTGAAATGCTGATTGCTGGCCCAAACCTCAAATTTGTAGCTCCAACGATTTATTTAATATTTAAGTTTCCGCTGGCAAAAGTTAGCAAAAAAACAACCTTCTAAAATCTAAAAAAAATGAAAAAAAAATAATTTTTTTTTGCCACAATTTGAAGCTTCTCTGAACTAGATCAATTGCGCAAACCGCGATTTTGTAGCTCACACGGTTTTTTTGTTATTCAAAATTCCGCTAAAATAAGATTTTAACGGTCAAAATTAAAAAATAAATTTGAATTTTTGAACTTTTTTTTTACCAGAAATTGTAGCTTTCGAAATATGAATTTGTTGCTCAAAAATTAATTTTGTAGCTTTTACTGGGGATTTTTTATTTGATTTTTAAGTTCAAAAAAGTGCACTTCCGGTACGCTAAAGCTGGCGGACAAACTCTAAAAAAATGAGATTTCAATTCTTTTGCCAGAATTTGTAATATTTGAAACGATGATTGCTGGCCCAAACCTCAAATTTGTAGCTCTAACGGTTTATTTAATTAAATTGGGCTGTTTGTGTGATAACCCACTCGCAATTAGGCTGCATAGCTTTCGCTCCGTAATTTATATTATTGAATGTTTGAATTTTCAACAACCACTTGAGTGGGCTACCACCATTGTATTTGGCTGGAATTATTGCAATTTCATGGCTGCTACACCAATCATCAGATTCCTTTCAGTGGTGCTTAGTCTTTATGTTCAATTTTAATTTATAAATTAGTGCCGTCAATTGGAATCGAACCTAGACCTCTGAGGCCTATGCACTACGCATTGCGCGTAGTCACCTGATCATGCCCATCCAATGTACGGTTTTGTCTTTATAAATTGCATATTGAGACAACTAGCATTTTTACTAGCCGCAAACAAGTTGGTTGTTGATCATTCGGGTTCTTTCTCTTTTCTCCGTACACTGTTTACAAACCAAAATGCTAGTTGTCTCAATATGCAATTTATAAAGACAAAACCTTACATTGGATGGGCATGATCAGGTGACCTCGGTGGCGCAATGCCTAGTGTATAGGCCTCAGAGGTGGCTGGTCTGGTTCGATTCCAATTGACGGCACTTATTTATAAATTAAAATTGAACATAAAGACTAAGCACCACTGAAAGGAATCTGATGATTGGTGTAGCAGCCATGAAATTGCAATAATTCCAGCCAAATGCAATGGTGGTAGCCCACTCAAGTGGTTGTTGAAAATTCAAACATTCAATAATATAAATTACGGAGCGAAAGCTATGCAGCCTAATTGCGAGTGGGTTATCACACAAAAAGCCTAATTTAATTAAATAAACCGTTAGAGCTACAAATTTGAGGTTTGGGCCAGCAATCAGCATTTCAAAAGCTACAAATTCTGGCAAAAGAAAAAAAATTGAAAATCTCATTTTTTTAGATTTTGTCCGCCAGCTTCAGCGTACCGGAAGTGCACTTTTTTAAACTTACAAATCAAATAAAAAATCCCCAGTAAAAGCTACAAAATTATTTTTTGAGCAACAAATTCACATTTTGAAAGCTACAATTTTTTTTAATTTTGACCGTTAAAATCTTATTTTAGCGGAATTTTGAATAACAAAAAAAACCGTGCGAGCGTTTGCGCAGTTGATCTAGTTCAGAGAAGCTTCAAATTGTGGCAAAAAAAAATTATTTTTTTTTCATTTTGTCCGCCAGCTTCAGCGTACCGGAAGTGCACCTTTTAAACTTAAAATTCAAATAAAAAATTACCCTTAAGAGATGAGAATTTTATTTTTGGGTAACAAATTAGCATTTAAAAAGCTACAATTTTGGACGTCAAAAAAATTGTCATTTTCGAATCTTCGTCCGCTAACTTCAGACTTATTATAGCGGAAATTTGAATAACTAAAAAACTATTATAGTTACAAAATTTATTTTTTCAGAACTTAAGAGCATTAAAAAGGCTACAAATTGGGGTACCAATTTTATTTCAAAATTCTTATTATTTTGGATTTAGTCCGCTAACTTCAGACTTATTTTAGCGGAATTTTTAATAACTTAAAAACTAAGCGAGCTACAAATTTTTGGATTGAGCAAAAAATTAGCATTTAATAAGCTACAAAAACTGATATCAACTTTTTTCGATTCCGCCACAAAGTGTCTGCCAAAATAAGGGACGTGAATTTAAGCAATCTCGATGGTTGCAAAGATATATTGACTTAAATAATCAACATCGTACTTTAGCTACTAGTGAATTCGCAAAAAAAAATTTTCAAACTAATGAACAATAGTGTTTTCGGTAAAACTATGGAAAACGTGGATAAAAGAAAAGATGTGAAGATTGTTACCTCTTAGGAGAGTCATAGAAAACGTCTAGGAGCTAGAGCCCTAATAGCAAAGCCAAATTTCCATAGTCTTACTGAGATGACTGATAGTATGACAGCAATACAAATGAAAAGAGTAGATACCTATTACGATAAGCCGTTGTACTTAGGATTTTGTGTGTTAGAATTTTATAAATGGAAAATGTATGACTTCCATTATAGCTATATGCAACCCAAATATGGGGAATTTTTAAAATTGAATTATATGGATACGGATTCATTTATTTACACAATCAAGACTGATGATTTTTATAGTGATATTGGAGATGATATTGAGTTATATTTTGATACTTCAGCATACCCAAGAGATAATCCCTATAATATTCCCTTGAAAAATAAAAATGTTTTGGGTATGATGAAGGATGAAAATTCCGGGAAAATTATGAAGGAATTCATTGGACTTAGATCGAAATTTTATTCTTATTCTGTTGAAGAAACGGAAATAAAGAAAGCTAAAGGCGTCAAAAAGATAGCCCTTAACGACATAAACTTAGCTAGTTATAAAGATTGTTTATATAACAAACGAATATATCATGGCGAAATGTTTGTTTTTCGATCTTTTGCACACCAAATTTATACTCAGCAGTTAAATAAGATTGTTTTAAGTCATCTTGATGATAAAAGATACATAGGGGAAGATGGAATAAGCACCTATGCTTGGGGTCATTTTCGAATATCATAATAAAAACAGAGTCTCTTAGTTTTAAGTAAATTATATTTATTTATTTATTTATTTTTATTTTATATGAAAATTGTAAAAAAAGAAAAAAATGTACACGAAAAACTTATAGTATGTATGAATAAAATAAAACTTAAAAATAAAAACAAAAAAAAAACAAAAAAAAAAGTTTACTTACAATGTGCTTCTTATTTTGTAAAACAGAAAAAAAAAAATTAGGAAAACTGTGGTGAAAGCTGACTATGTAAAAAATTATTTAATAAGAATAAGTTTTGGAGGGCACAGCATTTGTTATGTGATAAGCATGTTGGTTCGCTTGGAAAAAGTCTTTTTAGTTCTTTGAAGCTGGGGCAGTTTATATTTTCAACATGTATTACATCAACGTTTTCATTTAGAAGTTGCCTTATCAATCGTAATTTTTCATCACCTTTAACATAAACGACGCGATTTATAATATTATCTTGGAGAAATTCTTTTACTTTTTGATATTTGGTGAATCCGCCATTCCAATGCAAACCATGATGCTGTTGATAGAGCCATTTTGCTTGTCTTTTCAATGATGTTGATAAATGCTTGAAGTCAAACGGAGGTATTAAAGCGTTGTAAGCATTTGTGATTGTAGTAAATATTATATGCATGAAAGTATCTTACTATTTCCTGAGGAGGTCTTAAATTACCAAAGCTATCAAAATACTTTACATTATTTTTATTTTTAATATAAGCTACCCAATGTGTACCGACCCCGCTATTATTATCTAAATTTACGACTCCACTTTCCATTTTAAATGGTTTTATTGGTAATGTATCCCTCATGAAAACACCTCGGAAATTTGGGATATAGTTTTTACCATAATTAAATATATCAATGTTAGTGAGAGGACGGTTGGGTAGCACTTTTAATAGTTTTTTGATTCTTGTGGACTTAAAAATAACACCAAACCACTTTTATATGGCTTTAGATAGAGACCCTTTCCCTGTTTGAGTTTTATTGTTTCTATAGCGTTATTGTGTCGTTTATTTTCTTCCAACTGTTTTCTCCCAATCTTTGAATCGCTTATAGCTTTTACCATTCCTGCAACACCACCAGTTAGAGAACCTACAGCTGATAGTCCTGCCAAGATAGGAAGCAATGGTAAAAGTCCTCCAACGTTTGGAATTGGTATTACTCTAGGTAATGTAATACTACTTCGTTTTTTCTTAACAATTTGTCTAGCTGCATGTAAAGCAGTCGTGGCTAGTTTATTTGTGTCTTCTATATTCAAGTTTTTGATTGCTGCCTTAGCTTTTTCTTACTGCATTTTTGAATAAATTAGTTTTCTTAATCCTAGAACACTGACGGATTTTCTTTGTCTTTGTTTTTAATGTTATACCCATTCCCAGAGAAGATTTGGCCTTCATCATGTTAGTAACTTAAAGACTATGTAGTTTTTCTGATAACGATGAATCCTTAGCTTTGAACCTCTGCCAGGATTTCTCTGATAAAATTTTATCGGCTGTATGCCTGTAATTAAAATTATTACTTTTACTGTATGCTATATCGTGTTCTCGACAAGCTTCACCCAGTTGATTGATCCCCCGATCTCCTCTAGCAAGACGCTCCTTAAGTTTACTCCCGGAGCCACAAAAATTATAAGATGGCAGATGTTATTCAAATGGAAGCATGTTTATTAATGAATTAACCAATCCGTTTCCCTGAACTGAATTATTAGAACTGAATGATTCTGTTCCAAAATTAAGCATTATATAACTGTTGCATAAGACGTAAGAAACGATTATGAAATAATATTTATAAGACATGGAGATTTATATGAAAAAGCTTCATTCAACAAAATGAAGTTTGTAAGGCAGCAACAATCTATTTGTATACAAAATTTTGAGGGAAATGTAAAACAAAAAAAGAAGCATGGTCAATTATTTCCTAATAGTATTCGAGGAATAATCGTAGGTCCATCTAATTGCGGAAAAACTAACGTTATGTTAAGCATTCTTTTAGATGCCAATGGTTTGAAGTTTGAAAACATTTACGTATATTCTGAATCATTACATCAACCAAAATATGCATTCCTAAAAAACTTATAAAATCAATAAAAGGAATGCAGTATTACGAATTTTCAAATAATTGTGAAATTATGGTGCCATCTAAGGCTAAACTAAATTCAGTTTTTGTATTTGATGATGTGGCTTGTGAAAAACAAAATACTTTAAGAGACTTTTTCTGTATGGGGCGTCATAGCGGAGTAGATAGCTTCTACTTATGTCAATCATATACACACATTTCAAAACATTTGATTCGAGATAATGCTAACTATATAATTCTCTTCAAGCAAGATGATCTTAATTTGAAGCATATTTATAATGATCACATAAATTCAGATATTTCATTAAAACAATTTAAAGAGCTAAGTTCCGAGTGTTGGAAAGAATTGTATGGGTTTCTAGCTATTGATAAAGATAGTTGCGTTAAAAATGGTCGATATAAAAAATCGTTTAAAGAAACAGTAATCTTATAAATCGAAACAGTCATTAAATTGCTTCTCATATTAATACACTTATCTTAAAACTGCCCCGTATTGAACAGCCCCTGTATTGAACTGCTCGGTATTGAACTGCCCTCGATTAAAGAGCCCTGTATTGAACTGCCCTATATTCATTCGTTCCTATTGGAAAGGGGTCTGATTAACCGCTCTGCATTCAACTACTCTTTATAGATATGGATGCCAATATAAAAACACTTAAAAATCTTATAAAGACAAAAGGAAGCCTTGAAGAAAAAATATATGCTCCTGAAAACTGGAAAATTCCAGTTAAGACAATTGTTGAACCCTTACGCAAAATCGCAAAAAATGTGAAAAATAATGGAACCAAGAATAGCGAGTTAAAAGAAATAAAATCACCCTCTGTTAAACGTCGTCTTCGGTTTAAAAGTCTTAGAGAAGAAGAAGCAGAAGATGAAGATATTTCACTGGAAGAAGATTTAAACTCACCAGTATTAAATTCAATGATAGCTGAAGACGATTCTTTATATAAAACACCTGCAAATAACTTCAATGAAAGTACTTCGATCAACGGAACTTTAATTTCAAATTCAGATCATGATAAGATCTTTGGCCCATACTTTGACGTTGATTCGAATTCAAATAAGTTGGGGAAATCAAATTTTCAAATTAACGATAACAACGATATTGTAATTGATGAAGAAATTTTCCGTGGAACTGAAGGTCTCCTTGAACTTGTTCTACATAAGAACCCTAAAAAGAATATTTATACTAGTGAAGATTTAAAGCAGTACCATAAAATATTCCAGAAAACATGTGCTCACTTGAGAAATCATGATATAAATTCACAAGTTAAAGGTAGTAGAGGATCAAAGTATAAGAAAATCATTAAACCTTTGATTAAGAGTATGACAAAAATTAAACAAAAAAAAGTCGGAAATGCATACATGAATAATTCTCCTGCAATGATCTACTCAGCTAATCCTATTGATTATGTGTATTGGGACAACCCAAATGAGCTTGTAGATAGATTAAGACTTTTAATTGCATCTGAGACATCAGGACATAACAACCATAAAAATGAAATAAATTCGATTGTTGAAGAGTTGCTAGAACAAAATTTAATTTATTAACAAAATGAGTGTTGACAAGTTCGAAAGAAGCTCCAGGAAATTTCAAAGAGCAATCGCTGGTCCTCCGGGACCTCCTGGTAATGGATTTAAGCAAACTGAGAATGGTGACTTTGATATTGAAGGAAAACAATATTGGGAGTCCTACAATGCCTAATCAAGCTGTGAACAATGCATATATAGATAACGAATTAGAAAAAAAAGAAAAATTATTAAGAGAATATATCAATCTTCAAAATTTTAATACAATCCGCTTGTTAGATGAACTCCGAAAGTATTTTCTTCTTGAGATAGGAAAAATTAAAGAGAATCAAGAAGGGGAACCAAGATATTTTTCATATAAGAAAACATAACTTACCAATTTTACATTCAGTTATTATTTGTAATTCAAAACGGTACCACAAAAATGTCCAATATCAATATATCATTAATTTTAACTGAAATTTTGACTTTTTTAAGGCTTCATAAACATGATTTGCTTGAAGATCATCATGATGAGTTCTTAAGAAATATTTAATTTGTTAGTAATTATAAAAATGTTGATCAAGTTAAATCTAAGTTGGGTGTCATTTCACAAACTGTTCGTGGTCTTCGAATATATGTAAAGTGGGTCCAGACACTTGTGGATGTTGTTTAATTGAACAGCGTATGATAAGATTAAGAAAACTGATGTTATTGTATCATAGATTAAAATAAATGTTATTATACCTATTATATATAAAACCATAAAAATGATTTTTTATTTCATTCTTTAAAAAAATGAGTAAACGACAAGTTGTTGAAGAGCTTCATAGGTCAGCAAGAAAGAATTTCAATCGACGTAGTGTTGTTATCAAGGGGTTTGATGACCTATAGGAAGCTGATTTGGTTAAAATGATACCATATCATAAAGAAAATAATGGCTATAAATATCTTATGACAGTTATTGATACTTTCTCGAAATATGCATGGGCAGTTGCTTTGAAAAATAAGACCGCTTCATCTGTTGCACAAGCAATGAAGTTGATTTTCATAAAATCATCGCGACAGCCTAAAAACATACAAACTGATGATGGAACAGAATTTTTTAATAAGACATTTCATGATTTAATGAAATTACATAACATAAATCATTACTTTACTTCCAGCTCGCTGAAAGCATCAATTGTTGAACGTTTTAATCGCACAATCAAGGAAAAAATGTGTAAGGAATTTAGTTTTAATGGCAATTACAAATGGACATCTATTATTGATGATTTGGTGACTAAACACAATCACTCTATGCATAGAACTATAAAAATGTGCCCAATCGATGTGAAACAGAAAAACTCTAAGAAACTCTTATCTAATGCTTATAACAGAATTAAAATCGCTCCACAGGGTAAATTTCGAGTTGACGACAATGTTAGAATAAGCAAGTGCAAACACGTTTTCGAAAAAGGCTACACACCAAATTGGACAACGGAAATTTTTAAGATAAGAAAAGTAAACCCAACAAATCCAGCAACATATCTCCTTCAAGATTTTAAAGGTCAACCTATCAGCGGCTGTTTTTATGAAAAAGAATTACAAAAGACTAATTACCCTAATATTTACCTCGTTGAAAAATTACTTAAAAGTAAGGGAGATAAATGGCTTGGCTTCCCACAGGCTAACAATTCATGGATTAATAAATCACAATTATTCTAACAACAATCATAAAACATTTGTTTGCTTTCTTCCCCCCAAATTTGTTTTCTTTAAAATATTATCTTTCTTCAACCTACCAATGCATCTCAAAGTCAATGAGCTCACATACTATCACATATGATCCCACTACCATACAAAACTCATATCAACATACCCACTTCAAATCTACCTACAAACCGAAGAATTCCTTTTTTCTAGCATATACTATACTTCCACCATGTCAACCTTCAAGCAAAAAAAAAAACAAATATCTCTGCACATCACGAAAACTAAGGTTATCCCAAAATTGTACATTTACAAACAACTAAATACATATACCCAAATGCTCTGCCGATATTCATACTACTGTATAATTGTTGTATTTAACATACATACAATTTTCTCATCCCTATACCCAGTAGGAAATTTCAAAAAATTCATGTCGGAATCACCAGCTTTTTCATCGGTGAGTGGAAGCTACAACCCATGACTTTTGGCATGAAAACAGCGGTGAATTTAACATGGGGCTGTCATAGGCCGGTCACCTAGTGATTTTGTAGGTGAATATTTACCAGTGAAATCACGAAGTAGGGGTAACTAGTTTATTCATAAGCAATTATATGTGATGAAAAATAGCATGAACTTTAAGCTGTGAAATCACTCGATAGCTTAGAGTTGCTTATTCACCGAGTGAAAAATGACATGAATGCTCACCCATTAATTCACTTTGTAAATGTAACTCGTTAATTCATATATGAGTTAAATATGCTGAAAAATACCATGAACGTTCAATTATGAAATCACTAGGTAAGCAAGAGTTGCTTATTCAGAGGGTGAAAAATACCATGAATCAAAAATGTCATTCACAAATGAATTATATTGGATGAAAAATATAATGGAAAGAAACTGGGTTATACATCACTGCATGATTTATAATGAATAATATGTGAAAGTTCATTATATAATAAAATCATAACCATCAGTAATGTATGTATGTATATATCTTCTCCCTTTGAACAAAATAAAAAAAACTGCTCTCGTGTAACAAGTTATATGTATGTAGATAACTTAATAAAACATTTATTATGAAAAAAAAATGAAAAACGTACTTCAGGAAAAACATGTCTAATAAAATACATTAAGATAATTTAAACAAAGAAAACAAAAATAATATAAAAAAAAATATAAATAAACGCATAGATGTTTACATTAAGATATGTAATAAAAAAAAATTTCAAAATGCTGAAGTCTGCATGAATAGGTCCTCGATTTCCTTTTCTTTTGTTGATACTGTCGCTACTTCTTTCTTTTGTTGGCATATCTTTTTATAATGCAGGTTCTTAATCCTTTTCAGGCCTTGTTGGACAGCTTTTTTGTAAAGCTGAACTGATGGCATATAAACTTATTTGTTTACTTTTTTTCACTCAATACGTATTTAATTACACTTGCTTTCACTTAAGACAATGAACTTGAAATGACAACAAATTAATGATCGCTAAAAAAAAACGGGAATTTCTGGTTTATATGTTTTTTCTCTCTTTCTCTAAAAAAAAAAAAAACGCCAACTCTTGTCGTAAGTATGACTCTGTATATTCCCATCCACCCCTGAAATCCTTGCATTTCTCGGGGTAGGTACAAAAAAGAAAATGAACTTGAAATGACACACAATTTCTAGAACAAAAGGCTATTTAATGATCGCGAAAAAAAACTGGAAATTCTGGTTTAATTTTTTTTCTCTTTCTCTAAAAAAAAACCACGAACTCTTGTCATAAGCATGTGCATGACTCTGTACATTACCATCCACCCCTGAAATGTTCGCATTTCTCGGGTTAGGTACAAAATAGGCAATGGGTTTGTTTTTTTTTTATTTAAGAAAAAAAAAACCACAACAATGCATAAAACCCAATTTCGATTATCACTCAGGAACTAATTATCATATTAACGTACCTACTTCGAATAGGTAGAGAAAAGGCAGTAATTATTTGTTTTATTAATTATTAGGAAACATTATGTTAAGAAGAATATTTCTCTATTTGGTTCAAAAACTCGTGTATTTTTTTTCCCATCTTCATGGCAAGTAGAGAAAAGGCTTTTTGTTTGTATTTTTTCTTTCTCGGCAAGAAGACAGAACAACCAAAGCAGAGAACCAAACATCATTTACGAAGTCATGATCCTATGCATTACTCTTCATCAGTGGAATCACCGTTTATGATTTTGTAACTGAAATTTTAGTGAGTTGTAAGCATTCAATTCATTTGAATTTAGTTAACTGATGAAAAAATGCATAACCTTTTTTTTATGAAATCATTACATACCGTTCCGCGATGGAAACAGTCGGTGAATCCATTCATGAATTCACCAAAAAATTTCATCGACGTCGAGATTTCCTACTGGGTATCTATATCCAAACAGTATATTTTTACAGTCCCAACAATAGTTTTCTAACAACGCATTTTTTCTTACATTTTTCCTCACATTTTTTCATCGATTTATCAGATCCAAATTTCTTATCACATTTTATTTCTACTCGAAAAATAAATCCTTCCCATTACATCAACTTTTTTTTTTCCTCGCACACGACACTCAATGAATTCTACCTGGGATCCTACACAACCACTGACTCTGCTCCTCGAAGAGCAATTTTGGTGTTTGGAGCAACTACTTTGTATTGAGGAGCAGCATTATGTTGCTCAAGTCCGGTATTTATACTACTGACCTCGTCAGGACTTTCTTAATTTTGTTAGGCCTCTTTGATCGTGAAAAATAAAATTAGGCCTTTTTGAATCTTAATACCAAAATATAGTACCGTTTTGATTCTGAAATGAATACAAATTGAATTTTTTTTATTAAACTAATAAAATATGCACGACTGGATCGCACGAACTTGATCTCGTACCTAACAACTAGAACGTAGCGAAACAATGACAGTGTAGATATAGTGATGGTTTACAAATATTCTTATATCGTTAAAGAAAAAATAATAAAAAAATGTTAAAATAGCAATTTTTATTTTTTTAATTTGATTCTTTTTTTGATTTAAAATAAAAAAAAAATGTTTTTATGTAAGCGAAAAAAGCGTTCTCTTAAGAAAAAGAGAGAAGAATACATGTAAAGGGTTGCTGGTAGTAGTTTTAAGTAGGTTCAATTTATTTCATTCTAAAATAAGCAAGCCAGTTCAGTTGATTCTGGAAAGTGAAACTGTTCGGTTGTGTTATCATTTCAATAAAGTTATAACGTTTTAAGAAGAAAAGTTTTTTTGATTTACATACTGGATATTTGATGTTTTTATTATACGGCCTGTGATTTTCAGAAGTGGAATAGAATATCCACATACCCCTCGCGGAGACAAAAAAAAACACAAACGAAAGAAATAAATATAAATATCCCTCGCGAAAAAAAAACAAACGAAAGAAATAAATAAAAATACCCCCTCGCGAAAAAAAAGATCGATAAAAACTCAGTGTAATAATTACACAAAATAATATAACTCTATTAAAATAACTAGTGTATCCAAGTGATTCATAAATCCACATAAGTGATTCAGTGTGAATCTAAAAAAACTCCTTCGCACTACGACGCGACGGTACCCAAATCGTCGTTAAAATTCAAATTGCACTTATACACCCATACATTGTGTGCTGAAAATATATATCGTGCACAAGGAGAACGACGAGACACAGGTAGAGGTATACAAAAAGCATACAGCTGTGCAGTTGTGGTCGTGGTTGGAAAGTCTCCAGCAAAAAACAACAGGCACGAAGGCAGAATTAATCTTGCGGCTACTATCCCTACCAGCAGCACAACGGGGAGAGTATCTGCATGAAGTGCAGAGAGGGAAGTGCACTTAGACGATTCTGAGGTATATACCGATAACATGTATGTGACTGAGGACAGGAGCAGCACACGAGCAGAGAAGCAGAAGAACGAGTAAGCCAACAAATGAAAGCAACTGGAAACAAGGAATGCACAAATGAGGGGAACATTGGAAATAATACAAACGAAGGCGAAAGAGAAGAAGATGAACGACAACTGGAGATAGGCGCGAATGAACTAGGTAGCACGGATATAAAGATCGAACAAATGATAAGAGAAATTCAATTGCTAAAAAATGAGGTCGAACTTCAAATGAGGGAGAAGAACATTTTAAAGAGAGAGATTGAAATGTTGAAGGGTAAGATTAGTACCAGTGGTGGCGCCGTAGTTGTGAGCGTATTAAAAGATTTAATACCAGAATTTCGTGGCGAGTGTTTTACACACTGGGCGACACAGTTTAGGGATTTGGTAGAGGCTTACAAATAAGATGACAACAGCGCGCGAATTTTAATTTCGTGCCGACTTGGTGGTAACGCATTAAAGTGGTTTCATTCGAAAATTGATCTTGCCCGATTAACCACTAGCCAACTAATGTACGAGATGGGCGAAATGTTTTCATCAAATGAAAGTCGTGTTATGTTAAAACAACAGCAACAGACAGAGACCTTTCAAATGTTTGCCCATGAAAAGTCAATCATTGCAAACAAATTGAATCTGGACGATGATGAAGTGCCAGAGGACCTCATAGAAGGAATTCCTAATGAGAGGTTACGGGCACAGGCATGCATGCAGTGCTTCACAACAAAGCAACAACTGATGGAAGCATTCAAGCAAATTGAATTGCCCAAAATTAGCCCAATGTCTACCCCATTAAGACGATCGACGGTCTACGGTGAATACATCACAGGCAGTTGTAAGATCTGGCCCATCAACATCTTGGCGGGTGGTGGCTCCAGTTAAAACTGAAACCAAGCAGATTAGGTGCTGATGAAGTGCTAGAGGACCTCATAGAAGGAATTCCTAATGAGAGGTTACGGGCACAGGCATGCCTGCAGTGCTTCACGACAAAGCAACAACTGATGGAAACATTCAAGCAAATTGAGTTGCCCAAAATTAGACCAATGTCTACCCCATTAAGACGATCGACGGTTCCTAGTCCTACGGTGAAAACATCACAGGCAGTTGTAAGATCTGGCCCATCAACATCTTGGCGGGTGGCGGCTCCAGTTAAAACCGAAACCAAGCAGATTAGGTGCTACAACTGTAATTCACTTGGGCATTATGCGTCCGAGTGCCGTAAGGAGTGGAGACAGTTTGGGACATGTCACGTTTATGCCCACATGTAAACATGTAGACAAGAATGAAATTGGAAATGAAAGTATAAAAAAAATATATGAAATTAAAGATAGAATTGAAAATAGTATGATAGTATAAATGAAAATATAATTAAGTTTAAAAATAATTATGAAAAAGAATGTTTTAAGTTAATGAGTATAATGATGCAAAACGAAGAAAATGAAATTGATCTGGAAAAGAGATGTAAACAGTCTTATGAAACAAAAAGTATATTTAATGAAATGTACCGGGATTTCCTGAGTTGCAAGCGTCCTAATTGTCCTGAGACTGACTTACAAATGAAACTTAGATTATCTGATGATAAATTATTTAGTTGTGCACCTAGGAGATTATCATATATGGAAAAGATCCCAAGTACATGAAATACCAGATGAGTTATTGGAGTCAGGAGTAATTAGGCCGAGTAAATCGGAGTATGCGTCTCCTATGGTTCTCGTAAGGAAAAAGACAGGTGACATTAGGCTATGTGTCGACTATCGGGTTTTAAATAAAAAGACATTAAAAGATAATTACCCACTTTAACTGATTGATGACTTGCTAAATTGGTTGACAAATAAAAAGATATTTTCACTTTTAGATTTAAAGAGTGCTTTTTATCATATAAAGATGGAAGAAGAGTCAATCAAACTAACTTCGTTTGTGATTCCATTAGGTCAATACGAGTTTTTAAAAATGCTTTTCGGATTGAGAAATGCACCCTCAACATTCCAGCGATTTATTAATGAGGTGTTTGAAGGTCTGATCCGAGCAGGCAAAGTAGTAATTTACCTAGACGACATAATGGTGGCAACAGAAACAGTGAGAGAGCATTTAGAGATTTTGAGGGAAGTATTTATAAAATTGGTCGCGAATAAGTTGGAACTTAGGGAAGATAAATGTAAGTTTATGGAGTCAGAAATTCATTATTTAGGATATATCATTTCAGGAGAAGGTATTAGACCTGATGAAAAGGGCTTGGAATCGGTGAAGAATTTTCCTATTCCAAAGAATGCTAAAGAGGTCCTTAGTTTCCTAGAATTTATACAAAAGATTTACACCAAAGATAGAGTTTATGCAAAAGATAAGAGAAAGATTACAAAAGAGTGAAGATAGTATCTATGAGCTAAGGAACGGATTGGTAAATAGGAAAATGGGAAAAGATATACTATATACCAAAAAGTATGGAACGGAATATCTTGCAAAAATATCACGACGAAATGGGACATGTGGGGCCAAAAAAGTCGTAGATAATATTCTGAAATCCTATTGGTTTCCAGACATGAGTGTTAAGGTTAAAGCACACATAAGTAATTGCTTAAAATGCATAGTATTTGCTACTAAGATGGGTAAACATGAAGGTCTCTTACATAATATACATCGACACTATGGTCCAGTAGCACTTAAAATATGTAAAAAGAAGTATGTTTTCTTCTTAGTTTCTTAGTGATAGATGCATTCACGAAATTTACCAGGTTATATGCAATGCGTTCCGCAGGCACTTACGAAGTGATCACTTGTTTGAGAACATACTTTAGTGCCTATAGTAGACCGAAAGTGATAGTGTCGGATCGCGGAAGCGCATTTACATCTGAGGCATTTGGGGAATTTTTGAAGGAAAACAATGTTCAAAACGTATCAATAGGAGTTTGGCACCAATGTTAACAAAGGTAACGAATGGTGGGTTAGAATTTTCATTGGATAAAGCCTTATCTAAGATTGAGTTTGTTATGAATAATACTATACATAAGGGAATAGGAGCTCATCCAAGTCAATTACTGTTCGGTGTAAGTTAACGAGGAGATAGTACAGACCCATTAAAAGAAAGATTAGAAGAATTAAATGATAACGAGAATGGGAGGGATTTAGAAAATTTATGAAGGAGAGTTTCCGAACGAATAGTAAAAATGCAAGCATACAATAAGCAAAAGAAGGATCAAAGGAGGGTATGTAAGGAATATTAAATTGGGGATTACGTTTCGTCAGTCAACCAAACGTATGTTGGAAAATAATCCCAAAATATAAAGGGCCTTACGAAATAAGGAAAGTTCTACCAAATGATAGGTATGTGATAGGCGATGTCGAAGGTTTTCAAATTAGTCAGATACCTTACAGTGGGATATGGGAAGTAGACAATTTAAAGCCATATATGAAATGAAGGATCGATAGTCAAAGGCAATCGGGACGATTGTAGGTCAGGAAGGACGATCTGTAAGCGAAAAAAACGTTCTCTTAAAAAAAAGAGAGAAGAATACATGTAAAGGGTTGCTGGTAGTAGTTTTAAGTAGTTTTAATTTATTTCATTCTAAAATAAGCAAGCCAGTTCAGTTGATTCTGGAAAGTGAAACTGTTCGGTTGTGTTATCATTTCAATAAAGTTATAACGTTTTAAGAAGAAAAGTTTTTTTTATTTACATACTGGATATTTGATGTTTTTATTATACGGCCTATATTTAATTTAATTTTTTCGTAAAAAAGATTAATTATATACGATTTTCAAATGCAATATTTTTTGAATAACTTAGAAGTAAGAGATATGAGGGAATAGCGTTACATTAATAAGTATAAAAAAAGAGCAATAAAAAAACGTATTTTTATTTCGATTTTTCGTATTTTTTGGACTTCTCCATCATCGTAATGCTAGTTTTTTTTCGATTTTTTTTTGACACGAAACCAATTCTTGCCTCTAGAGCAAGTATTAAGGTAAAATAGGTACATAAATTCATTTATTTATACTTTCAAAGCATTAAGTAAGCAATAAACGTTTGGATGCCTTGAATTGAAAGTGCCATTTATTTTTTCGGTTTTAGAGGCTACCGTCTACCACTGGGACTGGACAATTTTCACTTTTCCATTACCTGCACTTTATTTGCGTTTCCATATTAACATTAGCTCCCTGCAACCTATTTATATTAATTTTAAACATTATTATGCAAAATTTGTGTTTACCTCACTCATAACTTTACAAATTCTTTCTTCTGTCAGAGCGAAAACATTAGACCCCTTTTGAAAACAAATTATATATGTTTGTTGTCACTTGCAGAATATGTAGGACCGTTTTGAAAACAAAATCATTTGAAGTGAAAAATAGGTACGTTTTGATTATTAATAAAAAAAAATAGATAGGGTTGCTTTGATTCTTAACTCAAAATTCAAGTGCTTATAACTTTTAAAATAGATCGATTTAAAACAAAAAAAGCCATCTTGTAGCTCTCTTTACAACGAAAATTTTGTTATATCACACTCTATATTTTCAAAAAGGTCGAGATAGGTCCGTTTTGATTCTAGGCGACACAATTGTATGTTCAACTTGTTTCTAATGTTTATTTTTTAGTTAAGCTTCTAATCATTATCCATGTATCCTTGGAGATTTTAACCTTGGTGATATTTCTTGGGGTTATCAAGAAGATGAGCAAATCCTTGTCTCATTTAACGATTCTAAGGATGAGGAAATTGAATTAGTTGACATTGACAATTTCTTCTCATCAGGATTAATACAAATAAATTGTATACAAAAATAGTTTAAATAGGTTTCTTGACCTTGTATTTATTCTTAAAGATCTAAAATGTATGGTTTTTGAATCAGACTTTCGTTTGGTAAGAAATCAAATTCATCACAAAGCTATTTTTGTCGTACTTGAACTTTATAATTTTCAACCTATAAGTATACAGATAATTGTTATTCTTTTAATTACAAGAAGGCCGACTTCATTTCTTTAAATAATTATTATAATTCTATCGATTGGGAATATGTTATAGCAGATAAATCATTTGATCAGATAAATACCATCTTCAAAACACTTTTGTTTCATACTGCGTTTCCATTAGAGCCCAAATGAGGTAATTTCAAAATTTGGCAAAAAAGTGTTTTCATTATCAAATTTGCTAATTTCATTTGACATCTCATTTCATTTTGGCACGAGTACGATAACTTGGGCGCCGAGAATTGATAGCGGAATTTTGTAGAGGGGTTAAATACAAACATTTTTGACTATGGGTGAGGGGGGGGTCTATCTCCCCCCGTTTGGGCGGGAGGGGCAATTTAATGAAAAAAGTACTAAAAATTGAAAAAAAACATTAAAAATAGCGGTAATACCTACAATTAAGTTTTATATCTTTTTTGAAAGCCAATACTCTCTTTTATTATCCAGTTTTTAATTCAAGTGAAATTTATCCATAGTTTTTGAAAAAACTACTTTCAAACTCAAAATTTGGGAAAAAAAACATACAAAAAAATTTTAAAGTGTAAGTTTTCAAAACTTTGAGATTTTATATTATATTTTTTTTCTTAGAAATCGTTGCTCATATTAATTTTTAATCAGAAACCGGAAAAAAAATGATTTTATGTCTTCTAGTTTTCGAGAAAATTTAAAATTACCAAAACTACTATTTTAATTCAATTAATTTTGTTTTGCTTGAGTATTTTACGTGGTCTTATTTTGATAGTAATGTGAATCTAAATTGACTCTAAATTATCATACTTTCCCAACACCCAGCCTTACGGCGTATAAGCAGTGAGGCATGTTTAGAGGGGGGCATGCTGCCCTCCTGCAACCCCCCTCCTTGGAATCACTATATGATTTGAGGTATGTGCGAGGTTCGGTGTATGCAAAATTTGATGTTTAAATAAAAAGCTAGTACCCAGCATTAGGCGGGCATTTTAAAAGCGAGGTATGTATGGGGGGGCATGCTGCCCCCCTGCAACCCCCCTGCTTGGGCTCACTATAGGATTTGGGGTATGTGCGAGGTTCGGTGTATGCCAAATTTCGTTTGCATTTAAGGAACTTTGAATATATTCTGTTTCCAATGTCAACAGCTACATATGGTAAATGTAAATGTATGAAAAAATCGCATTAGCTGAGCATTACTGTATGACTGCAGCATAATATATATACATACATATATACATGTTTGTGTCTTACATACCTACATAATGCAATTGTTATGTTCAAATCATGCAAGCCTTCGAGCTTGACCAAAAAAACGAACATGCAATCGAATTTTAAACCGTTATTTTTTTAATAGAAATGTGGAACAGGTTATTGCTTAGCAAAGTCATTCATTATTTTTTAACCTTTGTAAAAGTGAAGTGTTTTTTTTTCAATGAATAAAGAATGGCGTCTAAGCATCACTGCTTCATCCAAAATTAAATAATTTTTCAATATTTTGTTCGTTCGGGGATTTAGTTTCGACTAACTAAAAAAGTATAGCTTTTTTTTGAAGCAATTGGACTTATTCCGACAAAAACTTCAACACCTACACAGTGTTGTAACTTACCAATGAAGGTGGAAATAATTAAAAACACCAAGTTTGGTTGGAAATGGCGATGCCCGCAAAAGTGCTCGAAAATAAAAGGTGACAAAAGTTGCAGGAATACAATCAACCCATCCATCGGCACTTTCTTCCATGGGCCTCAATGTCGGCTAGAGATTCGCGAGGTGCTTGCGTTAGTTATCGCTTTTGTCATCAAAATGCCCGTGAACACGGTTTTTCAGGTAAGTTAATTTAATTAAATCTCTTGGCGCCACCACGACCAAAAAAGTGAATTAAGTAAATCTACCATAATAGATTACTAAAGTTATTTTCGAGAAATAACGGAAATAATAACGTCTCACGTTGAAGTAAACATTTGTGGCGAGGAAAAAACAGTACAAATCGACGAGACCTTTCTAACTAAAAGAAAGTATCATAGAGGTCGTGTAACGGAGCAGATGACGATAATAGTGTTGGGGATATATTGCAAAGAGGACAAGGTCGGGCGCTTTTTTAAAGTGAACTCCAAATGTAAGGAAGACTTCGGGCCTTATATACACAAATACGTCAACCCCAACACCAGTCGTATTTGTACCGATAGCGCACACCAATTCATAGGTGTTGAAAAAATGTTCCCTGGAATGACTCATGAAGTAACAAACCACAGCAAAGGGGAATATGTGAATGCGACCGATCCAACCAATACAATCTATGATCTGGAGAACCAAAACAATACAATCAATGATCTAGAGAACCAAAACAAACTTTTAAAAAAAGACATTGTATGCCGCAAAACAACCCACCAAGATGGTGGCACTTATGGTGCAATATATGGCACTTTTCTTCTACAGAAAATACTGCCTTGAAAAAAAATATAAGGACGACTTGGGCTCCCAAATCATGGAGTTCTTACTCGATGTAAAAAAAGTATACCCATGTTTCATCGATGGTGAAGAAAGTGTGGGCTTACAACTAAAAGAACTCGACCCTCCCACAGTGCAAAGTGAGCATTTAGAGCGTGTTTTACCACCAAAACAACCTCGGCTCCTCACCATCAACGAAGAACTCGGCGAAGTCGACAGTAACACCAGTACGGACGATGACTTCTTTGACGAGACTGACATACCTTTTTAATATGTATATATTGAAAATTGACGTGACTATTTTTAACAAACTCCTGACTTAACCACAAACTGACTGACTAGGACGCGGAATGCAATGCAATTCTACCTCCCTCGTGGTACATTCTGGGTAACGCTAAATGAATTGCTGATATTTATATTACTAACAAAGATCAACCTAACACCAACATTAATTTTTATCAAAAAAAGATCAGATTAGTTATAAAAAAAAATTCGTAAAAAAGTACTTCTACTAATTTTCAATTTTCTCAAAAACTAGAGGACAAAAAAGCTTTCGGTTTTTTGTGTTCGATTTAAAATTGATATGAGCATTGACCGCAAAAAGAAAATTTAGTTTTCCATTTTACTTTTTTGAGCTAAATTGATCCAATCATTTCTTTTTGCGTTTTTTTTTTATCAAAATTTTGAGTTTTAATGCAAATTTTTTGAAAACTGTTGACACACATAATTTATTTTAAATGTAGAATTATAGATCAAACTTCTGGCTTTTAAATTAATGTATTGTTTTGCATTGTAAGTATTGTCGTTGCTTTTTAGTATTTGTTTTTCCATTTAAGTCATTTTTATCGAAAATCGCCCCTACCTCCTAAACGGGGCGCGATAGACCCCCCCATCCCATAGTAAAAATGCTTGTATTTGACCCACCTACAAAAATCCGTTATCAATTTTCGGCGCCCAAGTTATCGTACTCTCCCCTTCATTTTGAATTTGGAATGGCAGTAAGACGTTCATTTTTGTTGTTTTTTCTTTCTGATTTATGTTGTTGAATACATAGTGTATTGATATTTTCATGAAAAAGCTTTTAAGAGCTTTTGAAACTGATTCCCGCTGGATGCATTCACCTAATTTCCAACCTAATTTCGTGCAAATGAGGTTGAAATTACCTCACTTCGAAATTTGATTTTGTTTGGGAAATTAGGTTATTTCGGATCTCATTTGGAAATTTGCAACGAAATTACCTCATTTGGCCCAGTGAAAATGGCATATAAGGGTGTTCAGATGTTTGTTCCTGCAGTTAAAAAGAGATCGTCATTTAAATCTCCTTGGTTCAACAAAAGGCTTAAAAATCTTGAAAATATTAAAAACAAGGCTTTAAAAAGATGTAAGGTATCGGGCAAACCTGAAGATAGAGCTTATTTTATGCAATTGCGTAGGGAGTTTTATTTTTTAAGTAGATTTTTATATTCACAATATATAAGTTCAGTTGAAAGGAATATCAAATATAATTCTAAATCTTTTTTGGTGTTTTTGAATTCAAAACGCAAAACCTCTGCTTTTCCTAATTCTATGAAGTTGAGAGCTCTCATGATGAGTTATGATGATAGTTTCGACATGTAATCTGTTTGCTAAATTTTTTTCAATCAAACTATAATATAGACATTATATCTTGTATTGTGACATCCATTCTCAAATAGATTTCGATATTTTTTCATTAACAGATCAAGAAGTATTTGACGCTTTAACTCGTCTTGATTTAAAAATTAAAGCTAGAGTAGATTTGATTCCTCCGCTTTTACTATCCAACTGTGCTGAGTCACTTTCTTAGGTGTTAAAAACAATTTTAAATAGATCGCTTCATACTGGTGTCTTTCTAGAAGAGTGTAAAATATCTTCTTGAAGCCCTATTTATAAAAGTGGCCTCAAGCACTTAATAAAAAACTATAGACTAGACTCAAAACTTTCAGCAATTCCAAAACTTTTTGAAAAGTTGGATTTCGATAGGCTCAATTTCGCAGTAAGAAATGTAGTAACTACGAGACAGCATCGATTTTGTAGTGGTCGCTCCACTACAACTAATTTGTGCCTTTTTACAAGTTTTTGCTTATCTTCTTTGGAAAAAAGAATGCAAGTCGATGTCTTATACAATGATTTTGTGAAAGCTTTCGATAAAGTCCATCACGGGCTTCTGATAAGAAAATTTGAGCGAATGGGTTTCAAATTTGGACTTCTTAAATGGTTGGAATCATACTTGTAAAATCGAAAACAGATTGATGAAATCGAAGATGAACATTCATTTTTTATTGAAGTGTTATCCGGTCTACCTCATTTGGGACCGCTCTTTTTCAACCTATTCGTCAATGACATTCCAGATTGCTTACAATTTGCCAATTGTCTTATGTTCGCAGTCGATCTGAAACTATATTTTCAAATTTCTTCAATTGAGGATAGTTTTAACTTTCAAAAAGACATAGAAGCGTTTTTTCAATGGTGCAAATATAATCATCTCGAGCTAAACATCTCTAAATGTAATATTTTAAGAGCTTTTCGTTCAACACCTAGAGTGCTGTGTCTCGGTAATAAAAGCCTTTCAATCGTAAATGAGATAAAGGGCCTTGGGGTAATTTTTGGTACAAAGTTTTCTTTTTTAGCACATGTTAATTTTATAATATCCAAAGCAAATTCGTTGCTAGGTTTTTTAAAGCACAACACGGTTGTATTCAAGGATAGTTATACTCTGAAAACAATTTATATATCTTTAATAATACCCATATTGGAATACTGTAGCGTTGTTTGGTCTCCTTTTTACCAAAACTCATCTGACAGGATTGAGAATGTCCAAAAAAGAGTATTGTCTCTACGGGTGGCGGAACTGAACTGGACGTAAACAGCCGAATCAGAAAAGCAAAGGCTGCGTTCGGAATGCTGTCCAAAATATGGAGAAACAACTCTTTTAGCTTAAATACCAAGCTACGACTGTTCCGCTCCAATGTTGAATCCGTTCTGCTTTACGGCTGCAGCACTTGGAAAGTCACTGAAATTGTTACTAGAAAGCTGCAAACCTTCGTTAATAGATGTCTACGAAACATCTTGAGGATTTTCTGGCCCAACCGTATCTCCAATGCCGAACTTCATGCGAGAACGGGTCAGGAGCCCATAGACTCCATTATACGAAGAAGAAAGTGGCAGTGGATTGGCCATACGCTTCGAAAAGGCGATCGGTGCATTGCAACTCAAGCAATGCAGTGGAACCAGCTCACACAGGAAGGAAGACAAGTGGGCCGGCCTAGAAGTACATGGCGAAGAACGGTCGAACAGGAATCGGCACGACTGGGGAAAAGTTGGAGAGAGCTGAAATATATTTCAAGAAATCGTACACGATGGCGCGTAGGTGTAGTGGAGGCCCTATGTCCCGTAAGGGAAACATCACGGACGTAATAAGTCCGAGGACCTAAGTTAGTAAGTAAGTAAAAAAGATTCACACGCTTTGCTTTGAGGAACCTAGATGTGCATTAATAGATTTGAAATCTTTAAAAAGTCCTAGAGAAACCCTAGGAGTTCTTTTTATAAAGGATATTCTTAATGGTAGAATTAAATCTACGGATTTATTAGCACTTATGTCTTTTTATGTTCCTGAGAGAGATCTAAGAAATAGAGACGTTCTCTTTTTAATTCCTATTCACAGGACAAACTATGGATTAAATGAGCCCATAACTCGTTATCACTTTTTAATTTGACTCATAATGAAGTCGACCTTCAAATGAATAGAAATATGTTCAAGAGTATTGTTTTACATATTGTTAATGATGTAAAATGATAACGTAATTTTAATTTGTTTTATAGGCAACAGATTATGTATCCATTGATGTATAAATAAATAAATAAATAAATTAAAATTAGTTTTTTCTTTTTTATTCAAAATAACAAACGCGATTAATTTAACAAAAAAGATACATTATACCTATGATAAAACATATGTAGGTATTATTTGTTAGAAATTTACCGTATTATGAATTATAGGTAATACAATCATGTAATAAAAAGTATCGTTTCTTGAGAAAATAAGGAATAAATAAATATATAAATAAAAATAGTAAGGTAAGTACATACATAGTTAGATTGATATGTAGTAGTAAAAAAAAGCAATATGAATAAGTATACAATAAAAATAAATATGTACATACACATACCACCGAATTACTTTCGACTACCTATGTTTGTACCTATATATTTTTTATTGTAAGAAAGAAAAAAATCAAAATTAAAATAAAAAAAAATGGGCACGCATAAGTCGTGCCACAAGACGAGAAAAGTCTCGATCTCGCATGACGAGACCGAGACGAGACGAGACGAGACTGGTTTTTAAGCAACCGAGATGAGACCGAGACGACACTGTAAATTTGGACCGAAATTTAAAGAGAGTCTAATAAATTAAAAAATCCAATTTCAGTTAAATATTTATTTTCTTCTGCACGTATTCAAACTTTAAACGAAAATATTTTGTTACAATAATCAAAAAGTTCGCCGGCAGTCTTATTTTTCGGAGACGAGACCTTATTATACGAGACCGACTCGAGACCGAGACGAGACTGAAAATTTTCGATTTGAACGAGACCGAGACGCGACTTACAAAAGTCTCGCAGAGTCTCGTCTCGTGGCCAGCCCTAGCGCCAATCGCTTTAGAAGGGTGGTATTACCTACTGTTTCGGCCAGCGCTTTAGCACCAACATAAACCGAGAAATTTCACTTTGCAATTTGACAGGAGGTGTCAGTTTTCTATAATCTTGTCGTTCGCTCTTGTCAGGTCACGTCACATGCTTCGGACGCGGCTCAATAATTATGCGTCTAGACTAAAGGTAGTTTGTTTACATTTTTTCATATACGAAGTAAAGCAATTTATTTATAAGTTTCGATATATTTTACGCTTGATTTACAAACTCAAATACTTGATTATTCTATTGCAGTTGTAATATGAATACCCTTTCATATAAAAGTAATAAGAAACAATAATATTATTGACGACCGTTTTTCGTTTTCTCTTATGGGAAACACAATGAATGCGAAATCGAAAAAAAATTTGTATCACATACAGGGTTCACGCTTTTACTGCTAGGTGCCGTAGTACCAAGTTTCAATACTAGGTCTATATTTTTTTAACTTCTATTCTCGCATATTGAGACTTGGTAAGTTGCGTTCAACGCCGCCGTCTGCATGTCAAAAAGAGTACCCTGTATGTGATATAAATTTTTTTTTCGATTTAGCATTCAATGCATTTCCCATAAGAGAAAACCAAAAACAGCTCTAAGAAAAATTAGTTTTACCAAATTATTTTATATGAACGGGCATACAGAACACAATTACCGTAGAATAATAACATATGCAAAGTTTGTAAATCAAGATGAAAATATTATTGAAACTTAATACTTATTTGCTGTATTTTGCAGATAAAAATGTAAGCAAACCTGTGTTTTTGTTGTTTTTTTCTTAAATGGATGAATGCCGCCGTCAAAATGATATATTGTGCGTAGAGGGAAGGGTGTTTAGGGAACTAGAGTTACCCATGGAGTTTATTTTATATTTTATTATTTTTACATATTTTTTTCAGTAAAAGAAGAAAAAGAATTGTGGTAGATGTACTTAAGCGGTCGTGCGAAAAGAAAATATAAATGTCGTATCCCCTATAATAATAAAAAAAAAAAATATTAAATATTAAAACTCCTCTCTTCTGTGGGTTTTGGGTCGGGTGTCGAAATGTAAGAATCTGAGGATGCCAATCGATTTAGAAGGGTGGTATTATTAGTGTTTCGGCCAGCGCTCTTGCACCAACAGAAACCGAGAAATTTCACTTTTTAATTTGACAAGTGTCGAAATGTCAAAATCTGAGGGCACCATCGATTCAGCTGGTGGATTTTACCTAGTGTCACAGCCAGCACTCTAAGCGCAGTGGAAACCGAAAAAATCCCACTCGACACTTTGACAGTTGTTGATAGTGTGAAAAATCACACCTTTCACTTTAAAAGGATATAACAAAACAGAGAAAACCTCAAGATTATGGCGAAAATTCAGAAAACCGATGTGTTCTAACTCCAAAAGAAAATGCGCAAATTTGCACTAAAAGTCTTCACTATCTTTAATGTAGAAATGTAAAAATGTATGGCAACTTGACATGAACAAGAAATTAAATTATGTATTTATGTATTTACAGCCGTATTCATTAGAATCCGCTGAACAGATGAATAGTTATGCACTGCATAAAGACTTATGTAGCCACTATACAACGTTGAATAAATTGTTATGCATAAAATATTTTTCAACCCATTATAGTTATAATGAGCTTGTGTCAAAATTAGTACCATAAAGGAGGAATCTAGTACGTTTAACTTTCACAACTGACAAAGGAGACCCAGCTGTGTGTGTGCTGTGTGAAAAATCAATAGAAGCAATTCTGCTGGCGATTGGATTCTTTTTGGTTCCTTATTAATTTCTTTTAATATTATTATAATTATCCAGTAACTTTGATATTTTTTTGTGTTCGCAAATAAAATTAAAAATATTTGAAAGAAAAAATACGTCATTTTTGATTTATTTCATGAATTGTTCCTTTCACTGACAGCGTGATGTTTTTGTTGAGGAGAAAAATAAAAGGGTGGTGCTTATTTTGTATTTAAATTTTGCTTAAAATTCATTTGTATTTTCCCATGAAAGTGATAAAGGTGAATCTTTGTATAATTTTATTTTAATCACGCATGCCGTCGAGCATTTGCAAAAGTTGTAAGATTTGATGGAAAATCTTTAAATTTTGCACATTTATTAAGCAGCTTCTATAAAATAAAGTGTACAAAACAATGTTCTTTATTTTTAAAAACAATATCCCAACAAAAATTTACAGTAAATGAACAAAACCAACATTATTAATTGTTGTATTAAATTTTATAAAATATTTTGAAAGTGAGATTTCAACACCTCAAAGATTGCAAAAATAAGCGCCCCCCTAACATCTATCTACATTATTGCTATGTGTGAGTCAAAGTGACATTCCGATACTAAACAACCCTTATGTTGGCTCTATACAACCTCCAAACGCGTTTAGCTTATGTTGCTTCTATTCAACGTTGCATAAGTTTATGAATAAGGTTTTTGCGTTCAGAGGCATTATAAAGAATGCATAGCGCTAGGCACTCGCTATAATTCGTTTATGCATAAGGCTGTTAGTTTTCATTTGGTAGTCCAGAGCTACTCTTTTTTTTATTGTTTCTGTTGTATTCCTATCGAATATTACAAATCTGGAGTAGAAGGAGTAATTTCAAACGTAAACACGAAACCAAGATTATGCTCATCTGTTTCATTGCAAAAACTGCAGTGAAAAAAAAAAAAATTTCATCTATTCAAATGCAAATGTAACTTCATTTTAAAAACTAAAAAAAAATATGTATGAAACAAACGATTCCTATAAATTATTAATAATCCTAACTACGCCTCTTTCTTGATTTTTGTCTAACCAAGCATTATTGCTGTTGTTTGTCGTTGTGAAAGTAGTTTGCTTACGTTTTTCTTCTTCAAAGTAAAGCATTTTATTTATCGGTTTCGATATATTTCACGCTTGATTTACAAACCCATATGTTTAATTATTCTATTTCAATTGTAATATGACATATAAAAGTAAGTAGAAAAAGTATCTAATGTTATTGAGGACCCTTTTTCGTTTTCTCTTATAAGTCCAGTGCAATTATAAATCTGACCCAGCAGTTTGTACCACCCCCAATTTTTTTTTTAAGATAGAGAGCTGATCGAATATGATAAATCTCAGTTTTCGCATTCGTAAAGCGAAAGATAAATCTTATAAGGTAGTGAAAGTTTATGGATAAATAATATATGATAACATTTTGACTAATAATTAACATTTGTATATAATATAAAAGTGAATTTAAGAATTTAAAAAGCCAATACAAAAACAAAAAAAAAAATATAATAAAATAAATAAATAATAATATGTACCTCTATGTACAAGAAAAAAACTTTAGGCAAAAGACTTTAATGGGATGGGATCTTTAATATTGGTGAATTTAAAAAAAATTAAAAGTAAAAGAAGGAAAAAAAGAAAGAAATAGAGAATGAGAAAAAAAAACTTGTATATCATAAAATGCGTAGAACAAACTCTCCTATTTTGTGTGTTAAAAATTGTTTCGTTATTGATAACATTTAAAAAGTTACAGGCCAACAAAAAAACAAAATTTAGTATTTTTCTAAATTTAGGTCATTTTCAATCAAAAATTTGTTGGGATCAAAATTTCGAACAGTTTTGTCATACAACTTTTTTCTGTATTTCAATAAATAAAAAAGTTATGAATATTTTTCAATTTAAAAAAAAATGTTTTATACCAGAACTCAATTTTTTTAAATCTGAGATCTTGGCTGAAAATCTTGATTTGGACTCGCATAGTTAGATTTTCTCTTAGGTAAAACTGTTTTTAAGATTTAATTTTAATTTTTCGCTTTTCTAATGCAAAACGGCAATTTATTTTTCCCGAGTACCGAATACTTGGACATTTATTTAAGACTCCATACGCAAATTAATTTCTCAGGTACCTATATCATTTTGCATTAAGAAAAAGTTCAAAGCGCGATTCAGTGAAAGTTAAAATAAGTGAACACGTGAAAAAAATGAACACGTATTTCGTTTGTGGACCGTTCGAATTTGGCAAGTTTGCTTATTTAAAAAAAGGCTTACAAACTCTTTTATCAGCCAGCAAGGCAAGGGCTGAAACAGCATGTGGAAATGCTTAATGCTACGAAATGCTAGTAGCATAGAAATCCATGTGGCATGCTGTAAAATATATCGTGACTTACGTCCGGTTTCGGCATTGTCGGTTTGCGACAGACAGACCCACGTTGTCACCAGAACCATCGCCATCGTTGGATTGGAATTGGAAGAGCCATTGGATTATAATTCTGAATTCGACTATGAACACTTGTGCTTCATATACAGGGAATCAGCAGAAAATGAGACGCGGGAGAAACTTAATCTGGTAAAAAAACTTCTCTGAATCGCGCTTTGAACTTTTTTTTAATTGTGCAGTTAAATATTACAGACTCCAAAACAAAATTAATTGCCGTTTTGCATAAGAAAAGTGAAAAAACTAAAATTAAATCTTAAAAATAGTTTTACCAAAGAGACAATCTAACTATAGCGAGCCGAAACAAGAGTTTTCAGCCAAGATCTCAGATTAAAAAAAAAATGAGTTCCGGTATAAAACATTTTTTTTTTGAATAGAAAAATATTCATAACTTTTTTATTTATTGAAATATTATAATAATAATAAATATAATAATAAAAATTGTATGACAAAACTGTTCGAAATATTGAGCCCAACAAACTTTGTCGTAGAAAGTTTTTCAAATTTTTGATTGAAAATGACATAAATTTAGAACTATACTAAATTTTGTTTGTTTTTTTTTTGTGCTGGCCTGTAACTTTTTTAATATTATCAACAACGAAAAAACTTTTAACACATCAAATAGGAAATTTTATTCTACGCATTTTATGTTTTACAAGTTTTTTTGTAGGACCACGATCGCGCAAAACGGTAAACGTTACGAATGCGAAAACTGAGATTTATCATATTCAAACAACTCTCTATCGAATAAAATAAAATCAAATTGGGTGTGGTATAATTCGCTGGGCCCCCATATAACATTTTATAATTGCACTGGACTATATGGGAAATACATTGAATGCGAAATTGAAAAAAAAAATGTATATCACATACAGGGTTCACGCTTTGACTGCTAGGTGCCGTGTCAATTGAGACTTGATAAGTTGCGTTCAACGCCATCTGCATGTCACAAGAAAGAGTACCCTGTATGTCATGGACCTATTATGTCTAGACTGCTGGGAGCCAACGTCACGATGGTTCCATTTATAAAAATAAAAAAAAAAAAATGATGCACTAGCGCCAATTCGCGCAAAGCGGAAAACATGGTAAAACTTTTGACGTTGACATGGGTTTAAGACTACATTTAGACTTTCGGTGTTATGCAGCGTTAACATTAGTCGTTTTTGGTCGTACATATAACAACAAAAGTGTAAGTGATAAGACAGTAGAATGAACTAAGGACGAATTGATTTTCTCTTAAACGATTCTGTTGATATTTTTAATTTTTACTCGCGATATAGGTATACGTAAAATGTTAAGTTTGGCGTTTTTCTTTTTAACTCTGAGCAGATCACGGAACTGTCAAACAAAAATTTGTTTTAAGCTCAGACATATCAGAGCACAAAAAGTGTGTTTCTTTTTTTGATCGATTAGCTCAGAATAAAATAATGAGCGAGCAAATCGAGCGAAACGCTGAGCGAAGCCAACTTCACTTATTTTTTTAGTGATTTGACAGACGAAAGAAATACACATAATTAAAAATGGATTCCCAGGACAGCCTCCCATCTGCTTCAGGTAAACAAAAATGTATTTTAGTTAAACGGACAGTTCAGTGCTCAAGTGTGTTTCATAAATAAATCTGAGGGCTCTGATCATAATCTGCTCAGAGCTCTGCTCTGATCGCTCAGCCTCCGCTCAGAGCTGTTTTTAGAGCCAAAAAAGAAAAACGCCAATGGATTCGTAAAAAAATGAACTGGAGATATTAATTTAACTTTTTTTATTTTTAAAAAGAGAGAGGCTACTTTTTGGTAATTTAGTCCCCTTTCACACAGGGAAATCAGTTCCTGGAAATTCTTTTGACGTTTTCCTCTAATTGCCTTATGTAGCTTTCACACAAAGAAACAAAATTGCCGAAGAGTTTCGTTCTACACATTTTCTAATTATTTAGATAAACCGATCAAAATAATTCTTTCATGTCGATGCTCTTTAATATTACAAGTAATTAAGCATATACAAATTATTTTCAAATAAGTTTTTTTTTGATTAAAACAAGACCAATTAAAATTTTATCTGTATATAAATAATTACTTTAAATTCGAGTTCCAATTTTATTTTCTTAAAAAATGTTATCGGTTTTATCATTTAAACTTTCTTTATTCCGCTTACGACCAAAAACAAGCAATGTAAACAAAGCATAACACGGCGAGTCTAAATGCAGCTAAAGACACAAACGTCATAGACCAAGAGCCCACAGCAGATTTGGCGTACGAAAGTGAGCCAAAAAAAAATTATATGAGTCGAAAGGTGTATTAAAGCTGATAAAAGAAATGCAAGTCTTGCAGTCCCTGGTGGCGGCTATTGGGTGGGAGGGGCAATTTTCTAAATAAATGACTTAAAACAGAAAAAAAATTATTAAAAAACAACAGTAACATGTACAATGCCCTGTTATATTTTCGTAAAAGGCCAGAAGTCCCTTCTTTTATTTCCTTTCTTTCAGTGAATAGTTTTTGAAATATTACCATTTGAACTAAAAATTTTGAAAAAAAAAAAAAAAATGGTAACAAATATTTTTTTCGCAAAATTTCACGTAATTAAGAACTATTTTTGTTTCCAAAATTCAATGCCCTTAGCTTGATTTTAAGGCACATTAATTCGATTTCGCAAAAAAAAATATTTGGCCAAATTAAATTCCAAAGGCGAATGTAAACAAAACATGAGCCCAACACAAGCAGCTGTAGAAATCGACCAATGCAAAGTTAGACGGCTTTCACACAAGAAAACTGAGTTGCCAGAAACTGGCTAGTTTGTAGGCGAGAAGGGTGTGAGGGGAAATTTTTTGTCTTCCTTTTACGCCCTTCTCGCCTTCAAACTGAAAATCGCCGGCAACTCAGTTTCCTTGTGTGAAAGGGGTCTTAGGAATATTGACGTTTAGGAAAATGTACTAGAATTATCCTAGTACAATACGAACTCAATTGGATACGTGATACTTCGTGTAACATCATACCAATGTGATTACTCGATAGTTCGATAACGTGTTAAAGTTCCTCACTCGTTCACTGAAGACGTAATTCGGCCCCTGTTCTTAAATAGCCTAGACTGAGTTGTTTTGGTTGTTTAATGGAGCTAATTGGGAAAACCATTTAAATATTTAAAATCAGCAACAAATTACCCATTTGATATACTAATGGCTGAATATATGAAGGCCTTTTAAATATTTAAAAGGTCATTTAGCCTTAAAATGAGGATTTTTGGTTTCACCAACTGCTTTTAAATATAACAGGCTTTTAAACACCCTTATAAACTAAAAGCTCATATTCTTCTCAATAAATTTTAAAAGCGTCATGAAAGTCATCACATCCCGTGAACATAATACATATTTTGATATCCTATTTGTTTTTTGTTTTGCTTTTTTGCAAATTGGAACTACAAATTATGAATAAGTAGGTAATACATTTTGGGTTTCTTTTTGAATAATAGATAGGTCACCATCTTCTGCGGATGAAGATGAAGAGCAACATGAGATTCAACGCCAAAGAGTATTCCGCGTCCACAGGATTTTTTTACTTAGTAATGGTAGCTATAAGAACCCATGCAGAAATGATCTCTGTGACTATCAAGAAAGAAAACAAATTTTAAAGTGCTTTAAATTGTATATATTTTAGTGAATGATCATAAAAATGTAAAGATAATTGTGCGTGTATCTTCCGATAAAAAATATATAATTCGCGAGAAAAACATGTCCCCTAGTGAAATATTCATGTTAGATCCTCGCCGATATGTGCCTCCTGGGATTTTGGGGTGTACTTTTTTTTTACTTAAATACGCGCACAATTGTTTTTTTGTTTTTCTTAAAATTATTGCAGGAAATATATTTGTTTTAAATAAAATAAACAACAAAAACAATTTAATACGCTTTAATATTTGTTGTGCGCGCAAATATTCTTTTATTTTTTGTGGCAACAAAATTGCTGTCAAATAGCACACACAAATTTTTTTTTCATTTCATGACATTTTGTATTTATGAAAAATGTTGTCTTTCTAGTTGTGTATGAAAAATGTTGTCTTTCTAGTTGTACTTCATATGTTAGAAGAGCAGAACCTATCTTTTGTATACAGGGATGTGAGCAAACTCAAACTTTTGACTGCAATAAGCCATAGCCCTTCTTTTTTTTTTTGTTATGTAAGTTCGGAATATATAAAAAACCAATCAAATTTATTTAATCAAAAACTATATTGAATTTATTAGTAACCAATTAATTATTCTAAATAACTTATTTGAATAATGTAATGAAAAATCTAATCTAATCAATACTTAATTCAATTAGGAAGATGTTTGCAACAATTTTCAAACTGGATTGAATCAAACCGAGGATTAAGAATATTTTAAGCCGGTTTTCGCGCTGGATTCTCGTCTGCTGACCACATCTTTGCGCTGTCAAGCCTTGCCACCAAATACACCAAAAGAATCAAAAAAAGTTGAATGCATGTTTTGTGGATTTCAAAGCAGCCTTTGACACTGTCAACTGACAAGCTTTAATATACAAATTGGCTTATTTTAGTATATCCAGGAAATTTCTGTCAATTTATGAAACATTTTAGTGTGGAACTAATGCGCCAGTTTGGGATGGCTCAGAAACATAAAATTGGTTTGAAACTAAGGCAGGTTTTTCTCAAGGATGTATCCTGAGTCCAATGTTCTTTGCTCTTTTTATTGACGATATTTGTGACAGCTTACCTGGCGGCGTCAGTATTTCGGACATTCTTGTCAAAGTACAACTGTATGCGGATGAACCTGTTATGTTTGCAGATAACCCTTCTTCCTTGAATTCCAAATTAACTAGCTCCAACGGTACGGCAACACCTGGGACCTGAAGATTAACACTCTGAAAACAAAAATTATGGTGTTCGAAGATTGAAAATGTAAGAGGTTAAGAGAAGAAAGTTGGTTTCTGGATGGCGAACGCATAGAGGTGGTGTAACAATTTAAGTATCTGGGAGTGCTGATGTCTGCAAATGTAAGCTTTCTGAAGCATGTGCAGGAAAAGAGAAAAGAACCCAAAATTGCACTTAGCAATTGCATGTGGCCTAATTTCTTTGGAAACCAGAATATAGACTTGGGGTCCAAATATCGGGTGTTTGAAGCTACCTTTAATTCTTGCATGTGTTATGGTGTGCAAGCCTTTGGGTGCACGTATTATGAAGAATTCGAATTGATTCAAAGGTTCTTCTTCAAACATTTATTTTGTTACCAAATTCTACTCCAACATATGCCATCCACGTTGAGTCAGGTATAACCCCAGTGCCAGTATACATAAAAAACTTAAAAGCCAATGCCGATTTCTTGATCAAAACTATGAAAAAACCCGGCTTTAGTATCCACAAGACTCTTATGGCCAACCTTTTGCGTACGCAATCATCACCGTTCAAAGAATGGAATGCGCTTGCAAGGTCTCACGGTCTCCGTTTGGATCTTACAGAATCTAATCTAGATAGCTGGCATGAATTATTTGCGAATAATATATCGAAGGTGGACGAACAAATCTACCTTCAACATTTAAATCGTGCACCGATTTCGGCAACAAGGATTTATTTATAGAGATTTAAATCATCGCATACACTCTGCTAATTACTTCAACTCTTTGTAAAAGCTATTAGCACTATTTTGAGAGCAAGAGAGATATCCTTATAAAAAGTTTTTAGTCAAATTTAATTACTAAATTAAAGCCGGTTTGTGGTCAGTTTATATTAACGTTTGAAATTATATTCCTTATAGAACGCAAAATTCGTAAATAAAAAAACTCAATTTACATTACAAAGAAAGCATATGTTTATTAGTTTATAGAATGCATTTCGGTTCACAACTGATGAACCATCATCAGCGAGCGTCAATTATACACTAAACAAAGTAACAAAAGAAACATAGTGTAAAATGAAAATTAAAACAAAAACAATTACATAGTAACAATACAATAACAATACCAATAGATAAGATGAAAAATTATTTTATGCTCTTTTTAAAAACCAAACAAAGGTGGTTGAATTGCTCCTGGTTCAAGATTCATCAGGTTGTCATTTATATGTATATATAATGATTCATAGGCATCCAGCTTTGAAGGTCTGTTGATGAATTTTAAAAGGCGAACATTTTCTATGCCGAATTTGTTGTGCGGCTCTTCGTGGTTTACATCATATGCGTGAGAGGCGATGGCATTATCAAGTTTCTTACATTTAACTGCTCGAAGATGTTCATTGAACCTAGTTTGTAATGCTCTTTTTGTTTGAAGAGTTGTTGCAGTTGGTGCAGGTTAATTCGTTAACGCCACTTTGTTGTTCAAACGGTGTTCTGTTTTTCGTGGAGCCAAGAGAGAACTTAAGTTTGTTGTTGTTAGAAAAATCCATTTTCAAGTTTGATTTCTCAAAAATATTTTTAAGCTTGTTGGTCAAAGAAGGTGCGAAGGGGAAAGAAACTCGTTGTGCTTGTGATGATAAGGCTATTGAATTTTGCAAGAACAGAGTACTTTCGTTGTGGCTTTGAATTTTCTTTGAATGTTTGTGAATGAGATGGTCTATAAAGGTTATATGAAAACCATTTACATATGCTATATGTTTGATTTGTTCATACTCGCGCTTATAATTTTCAACTGACAACGGAAGGCGGCAAAGTCTATGTACCATGGAATGAAAAGAAGCTTTTTTTTGTTGATACGGAAAAAATGAATCATTAGTAATGTATCTATCAGTTGATTTCCGATAAACTGCGAAATGAAAACGTAGTATAAAATTACCCATTTTATCATGTTTGCTACACCCGTTTAATATCAGAAGATCTTGTTCTTGGCACAATTCTATTAGTTGCCTACCATTTTTGTTAATGACAGGAGTTTTTGAATGCCTTTTTTCTAAAATGTCTGAATAAGCTAGATTATAAGTAAGCGTTTTAATTTGACATTCACCTATCCGCGCATTACAGTCCCCAACTAGCTTTTTTTTGTTGATACGGAAAAAATGAATCATTAGTAATGTATCTATCAGTTGATTTCCGATAAACTGCGAAATGAAAACGTAGTATAAAATTACCCATTTTATCATGTTTGCTACACCCGTTTAATATCAGAAGACCTTATTCTTGGCACAATTCTATTAGTTGCCTACCATTTTTGTTAATGACAGGAGTTTTTGAATGCCTTTTTTCTAAAATGTCTGAATAAGCTAGATTATAAGTAAGCGTTTTAATTTGACATTCACCTATCCGCGCATTACAGTCCCCAACTAGCATTATATCCTCTAATAGAGTATTATTAGAGGATATTCATGCAAATTGAAAAAGTCAGTATCCCACGAGTTGCAGTTAAGGTATGTTGGCACAATATTAAAATTACTATTTAAGATTCTAATTTTAATAACTACTACGTTGTTTTCATAAATAAAACTCCCCTAAATGGCTCCTGATTTAAAGCCGTACAAGCAACCCCCACTTTCTCTTCCACGATTGTGAGATCTAACCGCTGCTGGGACCCAACACGTTATAAAATCCTGAAAATACTTATTATATGTTTTATATTTTTCTGCAGCTATGAACGTTTCAAAAAGTAAGAAGATATCATGTTCCTTTACAAACTGGAAAAAGCATTACATAGAGCAATTTGTTTGCTAGCCCAGAAATGTTATATGCTAACAATTTGATATTTTTAATTTTTGATATTCTGATATTAGATATTAGATCATTCAAGAGATGCAGACCGAAATTACTTTGCTGTTGTTGTTGAAGTTGTTGTTTTTGCTGATGTTGTTGTTGATGGTGCTATTGATTTTGTTGTTGTTGTCCCACCGAGGTGGGACATAAGTCCGTTTTGGACTTGACTTTTGTCCTGTTGAGCTATGTCCCTGCACCGCGCCGGTATTTGTCTCAACTTGCGATATTAACACGTTTGTAAGTGTATGTAACAGCAGAAACTAAAGAGCTTCTTCTTCTAAAGAGCAAGTTTTATGTAGGTATTTTACTATGGAGAGAGCTACCAGTTAGACGTGTGATTTTGGCGGGCAATTTTTAACTAGTTTTGTTCACTTATAAAGTTCCAAAATTAACTTTTTTTCACTTTTATATGATAGGTGGACTGATTTGGTGCACTTAAATTTTAATATTCTCAGTGAACGCTCTATTATAATACAATTATTTAACGCTCAGTGATAATTTAATTAGTTAATTTTCATTTGTGACTTCGAAAATAAATCATATCAAACTTGCTAAATGTCTGGCCAGTGGCGGATCCAGGGGGGTGGCTATAGGGGCTAAAGCCCCCCCCACAGCCGATTGCTAAAGTATTTTGAAATATAAAATGCAATACATTACAACGTGTAGAGTTTTATATTCGTCTAAAATATTGTTAAGATGAGAATTTTGAAGGACAAAACAACGTGGTTGGGGCTGAACAATTTGTATGTTCTGCAACTTATTTTCTAAGCCCTAAGGTTGTGGCTAAAGCCTGAAGTGAATTGGACAAAAAACCAATTGGGGGCTATGAATAATGGACATGTTTTATGCAACAACAATTCTCCCTTAAAAGAAAACCCAGAAAACTGAAAAAAAACAACTTGGGACTAATAAGGTCTGAAAATATTGGACAAAAAACGTAGTCAGGGTTAAACAACTAACTCCCTTAAAACTAACCTTATTCCAGAGAGCTTTTGGGGCATAAATAAGGATTGTTAAAGTCCGAAATTGGGACTAAAGCTTGCAGATATAATTTAAAAAAAACCTGGTCGGGGCTTAACATTTACATGTCAAAAGCAACAACTGTTTACACTAAAAACTTAGCTAATTTAACGAGAGAAAGGGCGAATTCGTAAGCATCTGACTAACTTAGAACTGAAAAGTTTGTGTTCGTAAACAAAAATTGAAATCTGACTTCAGAAGGCCTGCCAAACAAATAACGTTCGTAAACATCAAAAGTACGCAGAAATCAAGTCGGCGTCGGGCAGTTTGTGCAGAAAAAACAAACATTCTGCAGAAAAAAAAATTGAAATTAAAACAGGAAAACATTAACATAGGTAGAGGGTGGGTCATCATTGGACCATTTTTCTTCGAAAATGAGGCTGGGTACAACGTTTCGGCCAACAATGGTAATTACAGAGCTATGTTAGCCAACTTTTTTTTTACTAACATCTGGTTCATGCAGGATGGTGTGCCATGCCACACGGCCCATAACACAATCGATCGTACCAAATTTTAAAATCGTGTTATCAGCCGTCTTTGCAATGTCAATTGGCCGCATCGGAGCTGCGATTTGACCCTTTTGAACTTTTTTTTTTTGTTGGGAACCGTAAAGGACCGATGTTATGCCAACAACAATTTTATTGCATTTTTAAAAAGAAACTTGTATTTGGCCCACCCTGTATATGAAATGGCTTTGAAGTTTATAAATACATACATATATCATCAAGATATTTGTCTACCATAGCATATTTTTTTTTCAAATTTCACCCAAAAGCCCTAAGATCACCTTTTACTGCCCGAAAATTTAATCTCAAACAAATTTTTATAATAATCGCCATTTTTTACAAATAATTTTCTGCGCTGCGATGTTTACGAATACAATTTTTTTCAAAAACTGCCGCCTGCTTACTTTCTGCGGGCAGAAAAAAAAAATAAAATCGATACGCAGAAGCTTAGCAGACATGCGGCAGATCTGTCGCAAATTTCTGCGATTACGAACTCGCCCAAACGCAATTGAGGCTAAAACAATAAGAGAACACCGGCGTGTAAGGCTTAGTGTAAATGTTTATTACAACAGGAATTGTTTCTTACGGCGTTGGCTGTGATTAGAGAATTTTGGGGCTTAGTTTTCAAAATTTCAAAGGTCCAAGGCAATACATACAAAACATTTTTGGGCTAAGCAATTCAATACAAATTCTCTAGTCGAGGAGCCAAATTCCAAAAGCGTGAGAATCTTTGTGAACTCAGAAAAATCTTGCAGGTGGACATGAACATTTACAATCTCTACAGACTCTGCAGTGCAGCGTAAACGAAAATTCATTGATGCTTGCAGAATTGGACCGTGCAGCTTATTTTTTAGAGCAGCTGTTTCTTAAGTCTTGAAATTTTGATATTTTATTTTTCGATCCACAAAATTTTATTTTCGTGCTTTCCAGTGACAATTTAAAGAAAACAGGTAGGTTCGTTGACTTGGCTAATTAAAGAAAATGAGATCTCAGAGGACTGATACTGTCAAAACACATATGAGCTTTTGCCAGTAAGACCACTTAAATATCATTTTTCTGACCTAGCATTACAAACAGTTTTTAAATTTTGTTAAAAAGGTGAAGTTCAAAGCATACATACCTTCAGGTAATTTAAACAAACACTTACATAATTTACATATGGAGGTGGGCACTTGATACCTAATTAATTATTAAGCAATATAAATAAACGAATTTGTTCGTGTGGTTTGAGGCTGTAACGTGGCTAGAACTTAAAGTTATAAAATTAGTTATACTACCATGTTTTGCTGAGCCTTAATATTGGCTTCTAGCTCCACTTAAAAATAATTCCCTTGCTTAAAACATCAATCCCAAATTCTTGTTATTGTGTTTTATTTTAAGACAATTTTAAAGGGCGATAGGAGCGTATATAAAGGCACAAAAAAACACGGCTATTATTAAAGGAAAAGTGATGTCAAAATTCGTTTTCTGTTATATAACTTCATATGTACAAACTGGATATCCAAACTCCAAGCCCCCCCCGCAGCCAAATCCTAGATCCGCTACTGTGTCTGGCCCAACAAAAATAATCACTCACCCCGAACTCCTGTGGGCTCTCTTTAACCCAATACAATGGCCGAGGAGAAAACATTAATGGATATACTAGACGAAAAACTAAAAGATCAAATTGAGTTTATCATATCTTTATGAAAACAACTCAGAGAAGATTCCGATTCACTCGCGTTAAAATTGCAAACTTAGTTTGCCGAGGTAAACAAAAATATAACTGATGTCAAAATAAGGGTATCACAACTGGAGTCGTCTATCGCAAACTCAATCATCGAGGTAGATGCTCTTAAATCTGACGTCACTCACCTTAAGTCAGCTTTAAAAAATGTCAACGCCGAGCATACCGAGACCAAGAAACTACACTTCGATAATAAAAATCAACTTTCTGTTATGAAAAACCACTTAGTAAACCTTGAAACAAAACTTAATGATTTAAACAATTCCCAAGACGACCAGGATAATCAACGAATAGCCGGCGATGCAGTATTGTTTGGTGTTCCGCACACGCCCGACGAGAACTTAAGAACTGTTTTCAATCTACTTTGTCACAACATCAATATCAAACCACCTGCGTTGGTTGACATTTTCCGCACCCGCCCAAGGACCGAAGAAAATAAAACACCGCAATCATACTCAAATACCGGTGCCGGTCAGCGTATGAAAAAAATTTTCTCCTCACATCGATGCCAAATACCGGAAAGAAAAAAAACGCAGCTCAGTTTAAACACCGTAGGACTTAAATCGTCATCATGAATTTATGAACGTGAATACCTGACTAGGAAAAATAATTCACTACTACGGGCTGCACTTCAATCGAAAAAAACAACAAAAAATATGATCAGTGTTGACAATTCGAGGTCTTGTTCATGTTAAACGCCAGCTGTCAGATGAAAAAGGAGTACGTACCTATCGATAACCTCCCTCCCACAAAAATGATATATCTACTGTTTATATTTATTCTTGATTTTAATAACATCTTTACAACATTCTTATTTGCATTTTTCTTTCTTCTTTATTTTCTTTTTCTTTGCAACCTTTCTGATTAATTTAATTGCTATTTAATAATATAAATCTTATCTAGACTGTACTACATACTACATCTCTATTTTTATTATTATTCCTTTTCTAATTAATACTTAGCTTTTTTATACAGACAGAATGATTGAAAATGGGTATTTGCTATTGACTCTGTTAGAACCTCTTTCTCAAATTTACGTATATTTCATTGTTTTTATTCTTTTATATGATAAAAATGAATAGCAATGAATATGGTGAAACTTCTACGGTCGGTGATGATGACGGATTTCTTCGCTCTATGATTAGGATTTTATGCAAGCAGAAAGCGCGGTTGAAGGTTTGTCATTTAAACGCACAAAGCCTTTATCCCAAAATAGATGAGTTTAGGGATGTTTTCCAGGAATCAGAAGTTGATAATTATCTGTGGTACCGAAACGTGGTTTTCTGAAAATAATAATAATCAAATGTATTGCTTGGTAAATTTTAATATTATCAGTGAACGCTCTATTATAATAAAATTATTTAACGCTCAGTGATAATTTAATTAGTTAATTTTCATTTGTGACTTCGAACCTTAAATCATATCAAACTTGCTAAATGTCTGGCCCAACCGATCTACAAAAAAATTTATCCAACTCCAAGAACAAAAATAATCACTCACCCCGAACTCATGTGAGCTATCTTTAACCCAATACAATGGCGGAGGAGAAAACATTAATGGATATCTAGCCAAATCCTAGATCCGCTACTGTGTCTGGCCCAACAAAAATAATCACTCACCCCGAACTCCTGTGGGCTCTCTTTAACCCAATACAATGGCCGAGGAGAAAACATTAATGGATATACTAGACGAAAAACTAAAAGATCAAATTGAGTTTATCATATCTTTATGAAAACAACTCAGAGAAGATTCCGATTCACTCGCGTTAAAATTGCAAACTTAGTTTGCCGAGGTAAACAAAAATATAACTGATGTCAAAATAAGGGTATCACAACTGGAGTCGTCTATCGCAAACTCAATCATCGAGGTAGATGCTCTTAAATCTGACGTCACTCACCTTAAGTCAGCTTTAAAAAATGTCAACGCTGAGCATACCGAGACCAAGAAACTACACTTCGATAATAAAAATCAACTTTCTGTTATGAAAAACCACTTAGTAAACCTTGAAACAAAACTTAATGATTTAAACAATTCCCAAGACGACCAGGATAATCAACGAATAGCCGGCGATGCAGTATTGTTTGGTGTTCCGCACACGCCCGACGAGAACTTAAGAACTGTTTTCAATCTACTTTGTCACAACATCAATATCAAACCACCTGCGTTGGTTGACATTTTCCGCACCCGCCCAAGGACCGAAGAAAATAAAACACCGCAATCATACTCAAATACCGGTGCCGGTCAGCGTATGAAAAAAATTTTCTCCTCACATCGATGCCAAATACCGGAAAGAAAAAAAACGCAGCTCAGTTTAAACACCGTAGGACTTAAATCGTCATCATGAATTTATGAACGTGAATACCTGACTAGGAAAAATAATTCAATCGAAAAAAACAACAAAAAATATGATCAGTGTTGACAATTCGAGGTCTTGTTCATGTTAAACGCCAGCTGTCAGATGAAAAAGGAGTACGTACCTATCGATAACCTCCCTCCCACAAAAATGATATATCTACTGTTTATATTTATTCTTGATTTTAATAACATCTTTACAACATTCTTATTTGCATTTTTCTTTCTTCTTTATTTTCTTTTTCTTTGCAACCTTTCTGATTAATTTAATTGCTATTTAATAATATAAATCTTATCTAGACTGTACTACATACTACATCTCTATTTTTATTATTATTCCTTTTCTAATTAATACTTAGCTTTTTTATACAGACAGAATGATTGAAAATGGGTATTTGCTATTGACTCTGTTAGAACCTCTTTCTCAAATTTACGTATATTTCATTGTTTTTATTCTTTTATATGATAAAAATGAATAGCAATGAATATGGTGAAACTTCTACGGTCGGTGATGATGACGGATTTCTTCGCTCTATGATTAGGATTTTATGCAAGCAGAAAGCGCGGTTGAAGGTTTGTCATTTAAACGCACAAAGCCTTTATCCCAAAATAGATGAGTTTAGGGATGTTTTCCAGGAATCAGAAGTTGATAATTATCTGTGGTACCGAAACGTGGTTTTCTGAAAATAATAATAATCAAATGTATTGCTTGGTAAATTTTAATATTATCAGTGAACGCTCTATTATAATAAAATTATTTAACGCTCAGTGATAATTTAATTAGTTAATTTTCATTTGTGACTTCGAACCTTAAATCATATCAAACTTGCTAAATGTCTACCCCAACCGATCTACAAAAAAATTTATCCAACTCCAAGAACAAAAATAATCACTCACCCCGAACTCATGTGAGCTATCTTTAACCCAATACAATGGCGGAGGAGAAAACATTAATGGATATACTAGACGAAATACTAAAAGATCAAATTGAGTTTATCATATCCTTATGAACAAAACAACTCAGAGAAGATTCCGATTCACTCGCGTTAAAATTGCAAACTTAGTTTGCCGAGGTAAACAAAAATATAATTGATGTCAAAATAAGGGTATCACAACTGGAGTCGTCTATCGCAAACTCAATCATCGAGGTAGATGCTCTTAAATCTGACGTCACTCACCTTAAGTCAGCTTTCAAAAATGTCAACGCCGAGCTTATCGAGACCAAGAAACTACACTTCGATAATAAAATTCAACTTTCTGTTATGAAAAACCACTAAGTCAACCTTGAAACAAAACTTAATGATTTAAACAATTCCCAAGACAACCAGGATAATCAACGAATAGTCGGCGATGCAGTATTGTTTGGTGTTCCGCACACGCCGAAGATCGAACACCAACGCTTCTCAGACTGTTTATATTTATTCTTGATTTTAATAACAATTTTACAACATTCTTATTTACATTTTTTTCTTCTTTATTTTCTTTTTCTTTGTAACCTTTCTGATTAATTTAATTGCTTATTTAATAATATAAATCTTACCTAGACTGTACTCCATAGGTACTACATCTCTTATTTTTATTATTATTCCTTTTCTAATACTCAGCTTTTTTATATACATACAGAATGATTGAAAATGGGTATTTGCTCTTGACTCTGTTAGAACCTCTTTCTCAAATTTACGTATTTTTCATTGTTTTATTCTTTTATATGATAAAAATGAATAGCAATGAATGGTGAAACTTCTACGGTCGGTGATGATGACGGATTTCTTCGCTCTATGAATAGGATTTTATGGAAGCAGAAAGCGCGGTATAAGGTTTTTCATTTAAACGCACAAAGCCTTTATCCCAAAAAAGATGAGCTCATCCCAGATAGCCATTCCAATTTTTAAAAACTCAACTTTTTGAATTTTTTTTTTCATGCCAATCGTTTGTGATTCGTTTGTGACTGTTTGTGACAGCAATAAAAAGTTTTGTGACTCGCTAGTTATTTAGTTGTTAACAAATTAAAAAAAATGTAGCAGTTAGCCATTTTATTTTTGAAAACTGTAGTAGTATAGACTTTTTTATACTCAATCGATCAGAAATCGTTTTTGACTTCTGAATATATCAATAAAATCGTTTGTGACAACGTAGTTTTCGAGAAAAATTAGAAAAACTGATTTGAATTCACCACATTGGTGCTGCAGTATGTGTACCGTGTACCTGATTCATGATGCTGAGGTAAGTTATTATGCTTTGAGGTGAGCAACATATTGCAATTTTAAATTAGTATAAAAGATGAGTTTTAAAAATAAAATATGGTTGTTTCTACTTCAAAGATGGGAAATGGACTTTGAATTTTGAATTTATTAACAAGAAAAAGTGCTACTACCATTTGCAACTACACTATCACGTATAGAGCTTGTATAATGTTTTACTTCAATCGATTGAATTTTTTTTTACAAATTTCGAATTAACCGATAAAATCGTTTGTGGCTACCTAGTTTTTTTGTGACAGCTTATTTTCCAAAAACTCGTAGTGTCTGGTTTAAATTTATACTCATTCTATTGAAAATTGTTTCTAAAATTGGAATTTACCAAAGAAATCGTTTTTGACAACCTAGTTTGTTTGTGACAGCCTATTTTCCAAAAACTCGTAATGGCTGGTTTAAATTTATACTCATTCCGTTGAAAATTGTTTCCAAAACTGGAATTTACCAATGAAATCGTTGGTGTTAACTTATTTTTTTTTTGTGACAGCCTATTTTCCAAAAACTCGTAGTGGCTGGTTTAAATTGATACCCATTCCATTGAAAATTGTTTATAAATTTTACCTCTAAATTGCCTGTTACAGATTTGTAGACAATAATTAGGACAATAACTTAGCTTCATTATTTTATTTATTGTACAAAATTTTTTAAACTTTTTATTATATTTTTTGATTCGATCAAATTCAAATTGACAGCGGAGTGTGACTCCTTTTTGATGTATCAAAGGCAAAACTTCTATCATATCTCTGTGCTCTTAGTCTCCTTCTTTTGAGCCTTGAAGTGCTGCTAAGATAATTTATTTGATATGTCCTGTTTTCTTAAGAAATAATATTTATAGGTACGCATAAAAAAGAACGCAGATTATCTTTTTAAATTGTATAGGAAATACATTACCAAGTAGGAGGTCCCCTATGTATCTTCATTTCTGAAAATACACAAGACACATAATAGGTGTTAAGGAATATCAATTTATTAAAACAAAATGCAGGTACATAATCTACCCATCTATCTATTTGTTATGTCTGTACGACCGTACGTGTAGCTACCTTCGTGATTCTTATCATTTATAATTATTAAATCCGACTTAGAAATATCATTACCGTTAAACACAAAGTTACACACCTTAGGTAGGTACTTACACAATTTCAAGCACTGTTGTTTATTTACTATCTTAATCGTAAAGGACTCCTCTACCCAAGCGTGTCCTTCTTTTTGAGACATTCTGAAGCGAATCTTTTTAAAAAGTTTTGAATCTTGTCATGAATAATCTGTTGCTACTGAAACAAATATCTTATAGTCGGATGTGATCCGTTTATATCAGTGGTCCGATAACCTACATTGTACAGTGTACACAGTAGAAATTCCATTTAAAACTTTAAATAAAATAGTCGATTTACAGATTAATTTGCAGGCAATACTCTTACGTACTTATATGGCAGCCCCTCCACCACTCCTACCAAGTCTATCAGCGCGGAATAGTCTATAACCACCCAAACAATACATTTGATCATTATTATTTACAGAAAACCACGCTTCGGTAACACAGATAATTATCAACTTCTGATTCCTGGAAAACATCCCTAAGCTCATCTTTTTAGCTCATCCCAGATAGGCATTCCAATTTTTAAAAACTCAACTTTTTGAATTTTTTTCATGCCAATCGTTTGTGATTCGCTTGTGACTGTTTGTGACAGCAATAAAAAGTTTTGTGACTCGCTAGTTATTTAGCTATTAACAAATTAAAAAAAATTTACCAGTTAGCCATTTTTTTTTTTGAAAACTCTAGTAGTATAGACTTTTTTATACTCAATCGATCAGAAATCGTTTGTGACTTCTGAATATATCAATAAAGTCGTTTGTGACAACATAGTTTTCGAGAAAAATTAGAAAAACTGATTTGAATTCACCACATTGGTGCTGCAGTACCCTGTACTTGATTCATGATGCTGAGGTAAGTTATTATGCTTTGAGGTGAGCAACATGATGCAATGTTAAATTAGTATAAAAGATGGATCTTAAAAATAAAATATGGTTGTTTCTACTTCAAAGATGGGAAATGGACTTTGAATTTTGAATTTATTAACAAGAAAAAGTGCTACTACCATTTGCAACTACAATATCACGGATAGAGCTTGTATAATGTTTTACTTCAATCGATTGAAATTTTTTTTAACAAATTTCGAATTTACCGATAAAATCGTTTGTGGCTACCTAGTTTGTTTATGACAGCCTATTTTCCAAAAACTCGTAGTGGCTGGTTTAAATTTATACTCATTCTATTGAAAATTGTTTCTAAAATTGGAATTTACCAAAGAAATCGTTTGTGACAACCTAGTTTGTTTGTGACAGCCTATTTTCCAAAAACTCGTAATGGCTGGTTTAAATTTATACTCATTCCATAGTAAATTTTTTCTACAATTGGAATTTACCAAAGAAATCGGTTGTGACAACCTAGTTTGTTTGTGACAGCCTATTCTCCAAAAACTCGTAATGGCTAGTTTTAATTTATACTCATTCCATTGAAAATTGTTTCTAAAATTGGAATTTACCAAAGAAATCTTTAATGACAACCTAGTTTGTTTGTGACAGCCTATTTTCCAAAAACTCTTAATGGCTGGTTTAAATTTATACTCATTCCATTGAAAATTATTTCTTAAATTGGAATTTACCAAAGAAATCGTTTGTGACAACCTAGTTTGTTTGTGACAACCTATTTTCCAAAAACTCGTAATGGCTGGTTTGAATTTATACTCATTCTATTGAAAATTGTTTCTAAAATTGGAATTTACCAAAGAAATCGTTTGTGACAACCTAGTTTGTTTGTGACAACCTATTTTCCAAAAACTCGTAATGGCTGGTTTAAATGTATACTCATTCCATTGAAAATTGTTTCTAAAATTGGAATTTACCAAAGAAATCGTTTGTGACAACCTAGTTTGTTTGTGACAGCCTATTTTCCAAGAACTCGTAATGGCTGGTTTAAATTTATACTCATTCCATCGAAAATAGCTTCTTAAATTGGAATTTAACAAAGAAATCGTTTGTGACAACCTAGTTTGTTTGTGACAGCCTATTTTCCAAAAACTCTTAATGGCTGGTTTAAATTTATACTCATTCCATTGAAAATTGTTTCTAAAATTGAAATTTACCAAGGAAATCGTTTGTGACAACCTAGTTTGTTTGTGACAGCCTATTTTCCAAAAACTCGTAATGGCTGATTTTAGTTTATACTCATTCCACTGAAAATTGTTTCTAAAACTGGAATTTACCAAAGAAATCGTTTGTGACAACCTAGTTTATTTGTGACAGCCTATTTTCCAAAAACTCGTAGTGGCTGGTTTAAATTGATACTCATTCCATTGAAAATTGTTTATAAATCTTACCTCAAAATTGCCTGTTACAGATTTGTAGACAATAATTAGGACAATAACTTAGCTTCACTATTTTATTTATTGTACAAAATTTTTGAAACTTTTTTTTATTATATTTTCATTCGAACAAATTCAAATTGACAGCGGAGTGTGACTCCTTTTTGATATGGATAGTTTTGTCCCTTCACTATAATTCTTACAAATAAATTTAGCTTTATATTTTTTGATCCTTTATTGATCTTAACCTTGCAGTTTGGGCAATTATAACTGAAGTTATGCATACTTAGTCAGGTCAGACGCCTTGAAGGTTTTTATCTTTTATTTAAAGACGCCGCTCGTAGAAAAAATTTGTGTGCTCGAAAATTTTAACCACAAGATGTTGATCATGGGTACACTTTTAGCAACATGTTTATCAACTTCTTTGATCAAGGTAGTAGAAAAGAGGGGGTTGATTTTAATAGATCAATATATTAAACAAGGAAAAAAAAAAAAAAAACTATATTTCTCTGCAAATGAATACCTATATGAATGATGTTTTTTTTCTCTATTAGGTTCCTACTTCATACAAACTGACAACGACAAAGATAGCTTAAAATAATATAATTTAATAAGAAACAAGTTTAAATGCGACATTTTCTGAAGAACAAAATTGTGGGAAAAATGATTTCAACCCTCAAATTATAATAGGTACAGAGATAATCACAACATAGAAATACTTCGCAACATTCAAAAAAGTTCTTATGATGAGTGGGAAAGAGATTCCATTGATGGTTATTTGTAATAATATTAAGTGCGGAGGAGCGAGATATTGAATTTAGGAATAGTAAAAAAAAAAGGATCGTTTTGTGATGCGAGCATGGATTTTTTTTGTAAAGCAAAAAAATCAAGAGATGGAGAAGGATAGGACAAAAATATAAATTTTTGGAGTGAATGGTGTGGGGTGGTTACTTTGAATCAGGTTGGTAAGTTTATTTTGAGGTTTTTTTTTCTAAAACTTTTGAGGGCAGGTAGGTAGATAGTTAGCATGACATATGTAGGTATAGGTGCATGTCCTGTACATGTACAATTTCTTTTTTGTTTTTATTTTTTTTTTCTGTGTCAGACATATGGGACCATCTTTTCGGATTTGGGTGCCATGAAAGTACCTTCATAGTTAAATTTTTACCTATTATTAGTTCAGATGTGGCGTCTAGGTGGATTGTGGAGTTGCTTGTATAAAATGATGTCGATGTGTGTGTGTGCGTAGAGGAAAGGAAACGGTAGGCAATTCGATTGACTTTGACTGGTTGGGTTGGTTGATGAGTAAGAATTTCGCGTGCGTGTTCAAGTATAAGAAATAAAAACAGCCATATAGGCATGTATGTTTATTCATTAGGATTTATATTCCTCTTTATTTGATAAACATTGATGAAATGTAGAATTTTAAAAGGTACCGCGCCGCTTGTTGGTAGGTACCTACTTAAAACCTAACTAGTAGGTACCTACTATTTATTATATAAGACAGTCATAATACCTAGCTAACTACCTATATCTATTTAAAAATTTAAAAAAAAATCATCAAGAAGATTATTTATTAATATAGGTAGAATGTTTAAAAGTTAAAAATTAATGATTCTAAAATAAGTAATTCACAAAAAATCAAGACTGTGCCTAACCGGTTTTTTATGAAATTCATATTCTTAAAAAGGCAAACAAAGTATGTAGGTACCTACATACGGTACGCAGGGGGGGCTTAGGGGCCTTGAGCCCCCCCGCAGGCAATATAGTATACTGTGCTAAGGTGTCATATATGTTCGAAGAAAGTTGTTTATTATTTTTTAGTTCAAATTTTATTTTTGTTAATTTTAAACTTTAGCAGTATTTTCAATTTTAATTTAAAAAAAAAAAACAATAGACATGGATGTCGTAATCTAGATTTTGTTTGAAATTTAAAACGTTTCTCAGTATTCATAAAAACCCAAAAAAAAAATTCCTTTGCAATCAGTCAAAATTCGCAAAATGATTTCACACATTTATTTTTTTTCCTTCTTTACCCATTTACAAAAAAAAAGCCGGAAGAGTCAATTGATGACATTTCGAAAAACTGCCTTTAACTGTATGAGAGGTAGACAATCTTCTCAAACTCTATTTTTTTTTTATGTTAATGGGCCGTATTCATAGTCGCTTTAAACTATTCTGATTAGTTAAAACTTAAAAGATAACCACTAGAGCACTATTTTTGACGTTCAATACTTTAATAAATAAATATACGTCTATTTTGATAAGTACAGAAATCGAATCAGAATAAATTGTTATAATTGATCTTATTTAAACTGTACTAAAGTAAAACATGAGTTAAGCGAAACCACTATGAAAAGGTGCCATGGAATAAAGTCCAAAACAAAATTTTGGACTTTATTGCACTCCTAGGTGTGAACTTAAGTCCAAAGCCATTTTGGACTTTATTTCACACCTAAGAGTGCAATAAAGCCATAGGACTTTATTGCACAAATCTATTTTTGGGAAAAAAAAAATTAGATTTATGGAAATATGTAGATACCTTTATTAAGTAACAAAATAGTTATTTTTATTTGAAACAAAAATTCTTAAGGACAATTATCATTAATAACGTAGTTTCATAAATTTCGGTCGAAATGTTTTACAAAAAACTTTTTTCAACAGATCGACTGACAGACGACTGAGCATATCCTAAGCGGAGCGAAGGAGTTGCATGAGCGGGGCAGAGGACCCGAAAAGGGAGTTAAAGTCCTTGAAACCGCAAAGTGGTTTTGCTATTTTGTGATACACTGATACCTTAAAAAAATTTCACCAAAATTGAGACTGAGCCCCCCCCAAACAAAATCCTGCGTACGCTACTGGGTACCTACCTATTTTTATGATTAGGTATATTGTCAATTTTTTAAATATTGATTTTTTGGAAAACAAGTAGGTAGGTATGTACCTAGGTATTTTTGAGCCAATTTTTGGCAGTTTTTAATAAGTGTAAATAAATAAATAAATATTGAATGTGTGAATATAGCTATGTATGTAGGTATTAGTCCCAGAGCTGGTGAACATTTAATTAAAGTGTTTTATACCGCTCTTAATTTTTTTCACACGCAGTCTGTATCTGTAAAAAACTATATTCCATCGGTCTGGCAGCGATGACGCGGCCCCAACACCTTCAAAATGCACCCTTAAAATGCAAAAAATTATTCTAGTTAAAATGTTTTATACCGCTCCAAATTTTGTTCATACACAGTCTGTATCTGTACAAACTATATTCCATCGGTCTGGCAGCATTGCCGCGGCCCCAACACCTTCAAAATGCACTTCAAAATGCAACAAAAAATATTAACTCATCCAAAATAGCTTTAAACCACTCCAAATACCACTCTACTAATACCTTGTACCTATAGTAAATACAATCCACCGGTCTGGCAGCGATACTGCGGCCCAAACATCTTCAAAATGCACTTTCAAAATGCAACAAAAAAGTATAATTCAGCCAAAAGAGCTTTATACCGCTCTAAATCTTCTTCACACATGCCTTGTTACCTGAAGTAACTAAAATCCATCAGTCTGGCAGCGATTCTGCGTCCCTAACACCTTCAAAATGCACTTTCAAAATGCAACAGAGAAAGTTTAAGTCACCCAAAATAGCTTTATACCGCTCTCAATTTTATTCACACATGCCTTGTACCCAGAGATGGCAAAAATGTCAATTGTTTTGATTTTCTACATTTGTTACGTCTGCTACATAAATAAGGTAGTAAATGTAGTTAAATGTAGTTAACGTAGTTAAATGTAGTAAATGTAGCGTTAAACGTCAAAATGTAGTTTGGATTGTCATTTAAACCTCAAAATTGACAAATTGAAATAATATCACAAAATATTTATCGACATTAATATTACTCTTAAGAACATGAACCATAGAAATAAATCGGATGACTATTCAATCGGATGACTATTTTATTGAATTTCAAAATCCTTATTTTAGCCCATTCATGCAAACACATTTAGAGCCAATTTATTCACTATTGCTCAACTTGCTGAAAACTCCAAAGTTGGCCAACTTACAAGTTGACTTCAAATCCGTAGTTGAACTGAAAGTTGAAAAATGCTTTTATTCACTACTTCGAATCTGAACTCCAGAGTTGAAATTCAAAAGTTGACCAACATGCAGTTTCTTAAATATCCTTGGGATATTTGTGACACATGACGCACAAGACGTCATTTCAACTTTTGTTTTGCATTAGAATTAATTTTGCATTTTGAATAATTTTTCCGAATAATTGCAATGGATTTTTCATTACATGTGAAGCGCGGAATCAAAAAAATACCAAGCTTAATTGAAAGCTATACAAAACGGATTAGGTACAACTTTTATTTTTAAAGAAAATAATACACATATGTCTAGCAATAAGAGGTGAGTTTTCACACACTATAATTTGTTCCTATAACTATTTTGTTTTCCTAAAATGAAATAATTATAAAGGAAGAAACACAAATTTTCACAGAGAAGAATAATGTAGTGTCAAACAGGAAATGCCAAACAAAGATCAACAACTCCTTGAAACTTTAGAACTGTTGTTGGGAAATGGAATCGTGAATGGATCGATGTTCATGAGTATGTTTTTAAACTTGTCCGGCGAAATCGTCGCCCACTACTTAAACATCACAAAGCCAGAAAATCATTCCATATATAACATGAAACACAATTCATTGAAATTGTACACTTGTTCTATATTTTTTGGTGGGGGAAAGGCACCATTTTTATAAACAAATTTCAATTATAAAAAAAAATATGAAACAAAAAAAATACTCATGCGGTCCACCATCTTAGTGCTAACTCACCCGACGATGCTTGATTTCGGTGATCGGTCGAGAACTGAATAGCATGAATGAATAGACAAAAATGAGGAAAAATCCCAAGTTTGCTCGCTAAGTTCTACTATTTCGGGAAGTTGAGAAAATCCAAAGTTGATCAACTCTAGAGTTGAAAATAAAAAATTGAAAACGTCAACTTAGAGTGAATAAAAACTAATTCTCAAGTTGACTGTAAAAATCCCAGAGTTATGTTCAACTTCGACTGAATAAATTAGGCCTTAGTTCTTTTGCCATTCAATGTTGTCTGCTCGTTATTGTTTTCAAATTATTTATGAAATTTAACGTTTTATGTGCAGGTAGCACACGTAACAAATTTAGGTAGTAAATGAAACAAATCAGGCGTGTAGTTTACTCGATTAACTGCGCGTAGTTAATCGAGTAGATTACCTGAGGTTATCTACCCTGCCATCCCTGCTTGTACCTAAAGTAACTAAAATCCATCGGTCTGGCAGCGATACCTCGGTCCTAACACCTTCAAAATGCACTTTCAAAATGCAACAAAAAAAGTATAATTTAGCCAAAAGAGCTGTATAAAGCTATTTTGGCTGAATTATACTTTTTTTGTTGCATTTTGAAAGTGCATTTTGAAGGTGTTAGGGACGCAGAATCGCTGCCAGACTGATGGATTTTAGTTACTTCAGGTAACAAGGCATGTGTGAAGAAGATTTAGAGCGGTATAAAGCTCTTTTGGCTGAATTATACTTTTTTTGTTGCATTTTGAAAGTACATTTTGAAGATGATAGGGCCGCAGAATCGCTGCCAGACCGGTGGATTGTAGTTACTATAGGTACAAGGTATTAATAGATTGGTATTTTGGATGAGTTCATATTTTTTGTTGCATTTTGAAAGTGCATTTTGAAGGATTTGGGGCCGCGGCAATGCTGCCAGACCGATGGAATATAGTTTGTACAGATACAGACTGCGTATGAACAAAATTTGGAGCGGTATAAAACATTTTAACTTGCGTAGTTTTTTTGCATTTTAAGGGTGCATTTTGAAGGTGTTGGGGCCGCGTCATCGCTGCCAGACCGATGGAATATAGTTTGTACAGATACAGATTGTGTGTGAAAAAAATTAAGAGCGGTACAAAACACTTTGAGTAAATGTTCACCAGCTGTCGGACTATATATGAATATCATTATACTTCAATTTATTTCAATTCAATTTATTCAATTCAATTCAATTTATTTCAATAAAGTATACAGTTAACAATGATACATTAAGATTAAAATCTTTTAGAGTATCTAGAATAAAATTTACAAATTTGTCAATAAAAAATTCAAAAACATACATATGTACAAGAATAAGAATAAAAGTAAAAATAGTATTTGAAAAAGTTATAAGGTAGAAAAGTGCAAATAAATTTTCCTCTTAAAAGCGGTAGGTGAGGCTATACTCTGCAGTTCGTTTGGAAGAGAATTCCACAAACGAACTGCAGATACATAGAAGGAGCGTTCTCCTATGATGTGTGAAAAACGCGGTACAATTAATTTCAATCCTCGTTGAGAACTGGCAAGCTGAATCGATTCACTTAAATAAGCAGGGCATCTATAGTGGATGACATTATGGAACATTAGAAAAAGTCTGTACCTCAAATAATTCTCAAGACTGATACCAACCAGTGAGTGTTGTAAGTGAGAGACACTGGTATGTCTCTGTATGCCGTATATAAAACGAATACAGTCATTAAAAGCAACATAAAGTTTACGCTTACATTGACAATCAAGGATGGGATAGACAATTAAAAATAAAATATGGCAAAATCAACGATTTTATCAGGTATTTCTTCATATCAGAAGACAATAATTCAGAGGAAGATCTCAAAGATCGCAGACCAAAGTAAATTTTCCTGATAGTATCTGAGATTGCCCCACAGCAGGTTAAACTACTGTTTATTTTATATCCAAGATATTTTACTTCATTTATATACACAATTCTTTCGTTGTCAAGAATTACCGGAGGAAATTCTTCAAGACTTAACAGATTCCTGTAACAAAGGATGGCAACAGACTTAGCAGGGATTAGTTTCATAGCATTGTTGTTCGACCAAGTGAGAACATAACTTAGATCTTCATTTAACCTTACTATACACTTATACAGTCCTCCATCAAACCAATTGAACGAAAGATGTATAGTACAACGTCATCAGCATACAAATGAATTCGGCTGTTTTGTATTACATTGGGAAGTTCATTAATGAATAAAGAAAATAAAAGCGGACCCAACACTCAGCCCTGTGGTATACCCGTGTTAATTATAATAGGATTATATGTATCAACATCCGTTTTTATGCATTGAACTCGATTTAATAGATAGTTGTATATAAGCCTTAGCGAAGTGCTAGCAAAATCAAATTTATCCTTAAGCTTAGATAGAATTATCAAATAATCAATACAGTCGAATGCCTTGGAAAAATCTAGTAACACCATGACACCAATTTTATCAGAGTCGAGTGCAAATCTGAGATCCGAAGTTACTTTAACTACCGCAGATTCACAACTGTGTTTGCTGCGAAACCCAGATTGCCACTACGAAAGTAAGTTATTATCTATTATATAGGTTTGGATTTGTCCGTGAATAATTTTTTCAAACACTTTACACAAGAAAGACAAAATACTAATAGGCCTGAAGGCAGAAGGATTAGATTTTTTAGGAACTGGTATTATATAAGCGTTTTTCCACGCATCAGCAAATTGAGCACTATAAATACAGAAATTAACTACATGATAATATAATATGATAATGATAATGATAGGGAATATGAGCTTTAAGAACTTTGGTGAAATAACGTCAGGACCAATAGAATTTGATTTAACTGACTTAATAGAACAAAGTAGCTCGTAAGGACTAATGCAGTTAAATGAGAAGGTATTTCTATCATCAGGAACATTAAACAAATCATGAGGGATAATTGAACCAGAAAATGGTGGGACCAAGACATTAGACATGGATTGAGCACTAAAAGGGCATTTGTTTACATTTTTATCTTCTTTAACCCCAATTTTTTTCAAATTATTCCAAAGGTCTTTCGAGCTGAGAGACGGATCAAGCTTCGCTGATATATATTCACGCTTGGAGTTACGAATGAGAGAAATAACTTTATTACGAGCTACAATATATTGTCTTCTATTATATTCCGTTCTATTACTTTTAAACCTCCGGAAGAAACGTTCCCTTTCTCGAATCATAACCTTTATATTTTCATTAAACCAAGGACATTTTTTAGTCTTAAATTCCTTAGTTACAATTGGAACATATTCATCATACAGCCTGGTAACAATATTATTAAAAATTGAAACTTTGGAATTAACATCAGATGAAAAATAAATTTGATTTAATTATGAATTCATAAAACTCACTTGTATGCTTTCATAGTCAAAGCCGCTAAACGACCTGTAACTAACTGAACGATTCATATTTGTTCTATTCACGTCAAACTGATAAGAGCAAAAAATAAAATCATGAATAAAATCGGATGTAGGTCTTATTTGATCATTTCCTAAAATCCTCCTCTTAGAACTTGTCAAAAACATGTCCAGTAAAGAAGGATTTAAAGCTGACTTAAAACAAGTTGGCCAAAGGGTATTTACAACTGACAGGCCCATAACATCACAAAAATAGTTAAGTAATCTCGTTATACTGTTGTTAAGTAAAACATTTACATTAAAATCACCCCCAATCAAAATGCAACTGTATTTAGGACTTAGTCTTAATAATGTTTCTTTTAGTTCATACAGATTTTCTTCTCTAAACATGTTCGGTGGGCTATATAAAGAAACAAGTAAACACTTTTCCACTGCATTTTTGACTTCAACACAGATAAATTCAATATTAGTAGCAGTTGACCGATAGACTGTAGAAGCCGAAACATGCTCACGCACATATAAACATATACCACCCCAACCCTGTATTTAAGATCATTTTTGTGCAAGTTAAAACCAGGTTAGGCTACAAGAGCATTTGAATTATGGGCACTGAGCCATGATTCCGATACCATAATGACATCCACCCTAGAGGTGCTAAACATTTGATAAAATACTGAATATTTAGCGCGTATACTCTCAGCATTCAAACAACAAACACTAAGACCATCAAACGCACCACACATCACATAAAGAACACTCCTTACATTATCAGGATTTGTACCAAAAACCATATCCAACAAAGAATTTTTTATAAAAAACCATCACCACCAACATTAAAGAGGAACGAAGTTGCACTAATACAATAGAATCAAAAAGATGTTCTTCAATACTATAAAAAAAAGAAAATTCAATAAATACAATAATTAGATAATATATTTATACAATAAAAATAATTAGATAAAACAATAAATATTTTGAAAAATATTAAGAGATTGAAATAAGAAATGTTTATAAAAATACATTCTGACAATCATATTGCAAAAATATCTCTGCTCAAGAGAGCAATAACAAATAAATGAAGTACAAGTAGTATAGATCAATATATCTGTATGTATGTGGCACAAATGAATAATAAAAATGAGACTCATACGTCATAATATGGCAACAACAACAGCAGCATCATCATCAGCAGAATCAACATCGTCATCAGCAAAAACAACAACAGCAGCATCACTACCTCCAGCTGCACTTTCATGTACAGATGGACCGGCGGCGGCGGCGGCGGCGGCGGTGACAGGTATAGGATTAGCGTGTGAGAATATTTCCTCTGAATCCTTATCGAGTTCGATTTCAATAGGAACGTGCCTGTACCTACTACATACATAGGTATCTAGTGATTTCTTTTTATGTTTTTTATTTTTTTTTTTGTTTTGTCTTGTTTTTTTTGTGTTTTGTAAATTTTTTATTTTTTTTTTTTTAATAAAATGTTAGTAGTTATAAATTCAATTGAAAGGTAAATAAGTAGGAATTTTCAAACACTGACCTGAAGCCCACAATAGGATTTCATTTAATGTAGATAAGTAGATACCTTCATCAATATATTTTAGATTTCAAATTTAATATAGATTATTCCAATTGGCTTGATAATCCGCGATTCAGTTGTTGAAGCTTTTTGTTTTGCCAAGTCATTGTACCATTCCCAAGTACTTTTCGATCGCCAACAAAAAGCAGTAAAATGATTGGGCTCATAATGAATAACTCCAGCGAGCCGAAAATTTATATCACCCAGCCGTATTATTTTTGGAATTTCACATAACTTACACTTTTCGGGCTGTTGGGAAATTCTACTAGAATAATCAATATTTCTTATGTCTAGTTCAACATATATTTCATTGCTAAGGTCTGTTGTTTCAGTTCAAGTTCACCACATTCACAACGTTTATGCGGGACTTTGCTATAATTTATAGCACTTGCAAGTGCGGAGAAGGTTTTTTTTTAAATGATTCCATGATTTGTTGTAAGTGCCGGGCATTTAAAATCACTTCTTCTTTGGCATGCATTGCAAAATTTCTTTATTAGTGCAGACGGATTTGAAGTGGAAAAGAAGTGGTTCCATACATTCAGGGGCGAATTTCAACAGTCAATATTAAAGGCAATAATGTTGTTGTTAACGGACTTAGTATTAAGAGTGTTTTCGTAAACTGTGTATAGAACATTTCCCCGTTTCTGCAGAGTTGAGGAGGTAGCTCCTGTTTCTAGTAAAGTTCTTACAAATTTAAATATTCCTACATCCTGTGCGTTATTTTTAATTTTTGTATAATAGGTGGGATTATCTATTGCAGCCGTAGTTATGAATGTAGCAATGGAGTCAAAAAGGCATGTATTTCTTATAGAAGTTTGGTAATTGTTGGGCTTAATTCTGATTGGTGGACAAAGACCACCATTAGGCAGAAAAATATTTTTTTCTTTAATTTTTTTTGGTGACGATAAATCGATAAAAACAATTTCCGGGTACTTACTGAACAATTTAGAACAGTTGTTTTTATCCATGATTTTGAACCTCTTCTCCGATCAGTATTTCGATTTGTGTTTTTTGATATAATTTTTGTGATCTTTTTCGGAACTATTTGGTAACTCTCCAAAAGTAATATCCTGAAACATTGGAACATCGGATTTATTCCGCCAGTTTTCCCGATCATTTACATCCAAGATATCAACGTCATTTTCTTTAACATTTTGGGGAAATTGATTTTTTTCTTTGGGTGAAGGAGGAGCACATCTTTTTTGAATGAAATTATTCAAATTTGAGTCCATTCTTCTTGTTCCCCCAATTAAATCAAGCAAATGAACACGTACAAATTTGTCTACATGTAAATTTTTGTTGTAGTTCTTTAAAACTAGTGTTTTAATGTCTTTAAAATTAGTTTCGGAACAGCTTGAAGAAGCGTGTTCACTTACATAGGGCATGACTACGCCTGTCCACAACGGAAATTCCTTACTTATGCGGATAAGATTGTTGCCAAACTCCGGAATATAAAAAGCATTAATATCACAACCTTCAGCAATTACTGTTTGAGCACTGTACATGATATTGTTTATGTAACTACAAACACCTTCCACATTTGGATTTGAAGCGTCGTTGTCACTTAAATAGTTATTACTATCCATATTATCTTAATCCTCGGATTAAAAGGTATTGAGGTGGTTTTCTATGTTTATATGCCGATAGGCTATATACAATTGTAGTTTTTGATAAACTTCTTTAACTGTTATGTTTTTGATTTTAAGCGTAGATGATTTTAATTTTACTTGTGAATCGGTGAATGACTGAAAGGCCATAATGCAAGTCAGTTCAAGAAGTTCTTCAAAGTCTTCTACGGTTTGACAATCTATTAGCAGAGCTAGGCATCTCAGGAAGAAATTTCTTATCAGATTTTGTTGAACTTTTTTCCAACATTTCCATCGACATGCTAGATGCATTAAATGCGCGACATCAACTCGCAACTAAGTCTGAATGAAATTCGATCCATTTGAAAAATAATGTTCACCCATTATGGATTTAAAATACATCTCAATGTACATATTTAGCGACATATCATTGAATGCCATTGCACAAGCTCGTAAGAGCGCACGAGAATAATCTACAGAGATCTCTTTTGGTTTTTTATTATTGTTTCTTTTAATAAACCTGCTTAGCCACAGAGTAATGGTGTGGATATCCTGCGCTTCAGAAAGCATTTGATACACTAACGGAATGCATTTGTCAAAATTTATAACTATGCAATACAGGAATATATGGGCTGATTTCGTACCCTTCGGTCTAGTTATTTTTTGCACTAAGCTTCCTGTGGCATACTTGATCACGCACGCGAAATTCTTACTCATCAACCAACCTAACAAGTCAAAGTCAATTGAATTGCATACCGTTTCGTTTCCTCTACGCACACACACACATCGACATCATTTGATTCAAGCAACTCCACAATCCACATCCACGCCACATCTGAACTCATAATAGATTCAAATTTAACTATGATGGTACTTTCATCGCAGTCAAATCCGAAAAGATCGTCCCATATGTCTGACACAGAAAAAAAAAAATAAAAACAAAAAAGAAATTGTACAGGGGTCTACCTATCCCTACATATGTCCTGCTAACTATCTACCTACCTACCCTCAAAAGTTAAACTCAAAATAAAATTACCAACTTACCAACACCATTCACTCCCAAAACTTATTTTTTTTGTCCTATCCTTCTCCATCTCTTGATTTTTTTGCTTCACAAAAAAAATCCATGCTCGCATCACAAAACGATCCTTTTTTTTACTATTCCTAAATTCAACATCTCGCTCCTCCGCACTCAATATTATTACAAATAACCATCTCTTTCCCACTCATCATAAGAACATTTTTGAATGTTGGGAAGTATTTCTCTGTTGTGATTATCTCTGTACCTATTATAATTTGAGGGTTGAAATCATTTTTCCCACAATTTTGTTCTTCAGAAAATGTCGCATTTAAACTTGTTTCTTATTAAATTATATTATTTTAAGCTATCTTTGTCGTTGTCAGTTTGTATGAAGTAGGTACCTAATTGAGAAAAAAAAACATCATTCATATAGGTATTCATTTGCAAAGAAATATAGTTTTTTTTTTCTTTACCTTGTTTAATATATTGATCTATAAAAATCAACCCCCTCTTTTCTACTACCTTGATCAAAGATGTTGATAAACATGTTGCTAAAAGTGTAGCCATGATCAACATCTTGTGGTTAAAATTTTCGAGCACACAAATTTTTTCTCCGAGCGGCATCTTTAAATTAAAGATAAAAGTTATGCATACTTAGTCAGGTCAGACGCCTTGAGTCTGACTTGACTAAGTATGCATAACTTCAGTTATAATTGCCCAAACTGCAAGGTTAAGATCAATAAAGGATCAAAAAATGTAAAGCTAAATTTATTTGTAAGAATTATAGTGAAGGGACAAAACTATCCATATCAAAAAGGAGTCACACTCCGCTGTCAATTTTAATTTGATCGAATGAAAATATAATAAAAAGTTTAAAAAATTTTGTACAATAAATAAAATAATGAAGCTAAGTTATTGTCCTAATTATTGTCTACAAATCTGTAACAGGCAATTTTGAGGTAAAATTTATAAACAATTTTCAACGGAATGAGTATCAATTTAAACCAGCCACTACGAGTTTTTGGAAAATAGGCTGTCACAAAAAACATAAGTTAACACCAACGATTTCATTGGTAAATTCCAGTTTTGGAAACAATTTTCAACGGAATGAGTATAAATTTAAACCAGCCATTACGAGTTTTTGGAAAATAGGCTGTCACAAACAAACTAGGTTGTCACAAACGATTTCTTTGGTAAATTCCAATTTTAGAAACAATTTTCAATAGAATGAGTATAAATTTAAACCAGCCACTACGAGTTTTTGGAAAATAGGCTGTCATAAACAAACTAGGTAGCCACAAACGATTTTATCGGTAAATTCGAAATTTGTTAAAAAAAATTTCAATCGATTGAAGTAAAACATTATACAAGCTCTATCCGTGATATTGTAGTTGCAAATGGTAGTAGCACTTTTTCTTGTTAATAAATTCAAAATTCAAAGTCCATTTCCCATCTTTGAAGTAGAAACAACCATATTTTATTTTTAAGATTCATCTTTTATACTAATTTAACATTGCATCATGTTGCTCACCTCAAAGCATAATAACTTACCTCAGCATCATGAATCAAGTACAGGGTACACATACTGCAGCACCAATGTGGTGAATTCAAATCAGTTTTTCTAATTTTTCTCGAAAACTATGTTGTCACAAACGACTTTATTGATATATTCAGAAGTCACAAACGATTTCTGATCGATTGAGTATAAAAAAGTCTATACTACTACAGTTTTCAAAAAAAAAATGGCTAACTGGTAAATTTTTTTTAACTTGTTAATAGCTAAATAACTAGCGAGTCACAAAACTTTTTATTGCTGTCACAAACAGTCACAAGCGAATCACAAACGATTGGCATGAAAAAAATTCAAAAAGTTGAGTTTTTAAAAATTGGAATGCCTATCTGGGATGAGCTAAAAAGATGAGCTTAGGGATGTTTTCCAGGAATCAGAAGTTGATAATTATCTGTGTTACCGAAGCGTGGTTTTCTGTAAATAATAATGATCAAATGTATTGTTTGGGTGGTTATAGACTATTCCGCGCTGATAGACTTGGTAGGAGTGGTGGAGGGGCTGCCATATAAGTACGTAAGAGTATTGCCTGCAAATTAATCTGTAAATCGACTATTTTATTTAAAGTTTTAAATGGAATTTCTACTGTGTACACTGTACAATGTAGGTTATCGGACCACTGATATAAACGGATCACATCCGACTATAAGATATTTGTTTCAGTAGCAACAGATTATTCATGACAAGATTCAAAACTTTTTAAAAAGATTCGCTTCAGAATGTCTCAAAAAGAAGGACACGCTTGGGTAGAGGAGTCCTTTACGATTAAGATAGTAAATAAACAACAGTGCTTGAAATTGTGTAAGTACCTACCTAAGGTGTGTAACTTTGTGTTTAACGGTAATGATATTTCTAAGTCGGATTTAATAATTATAAATGATAAGAATCACGAAGGTAGCTACACGTACGGTCGTACAGACATAACAAATAGATAGATGGGTAGATTATGTACCTGCATTTTGTTTTAATAAATTGATATTCCTAAACACCTATTATGTGTCTTGTGTATTTTCAGAAATGAAGATACATAGGGGACCTCCTACTTGGTAATGTATTTCCTATACAATTTAAAAAGAAAATCTGCGTTCTTTTTTATGCGTACCTATAAATATTATTTCTTAAGAAAACAGGACATATCAAATAAATTATCTTAGCAGCACTTCAAGGCTCAAAAGAAGGAGACTAAGAGCACAGAGATATGATAGAAGTTTTGCCTTTGATACATCAACAAGACTGAAAATACTGAACACACGAATGTCATCCTAGTCAACTACACCACCTCACCCCCTTAAAATTCAAACACAAAATAGAAAAAGATACAAAAAATAGGATAAAAAACTTTTTGATCCAAAGCAAATCCGTTTCACCAAGTATACTTATTCACTGGTTGCAAGTATTACGTTTATCACACCACCCTACCGCCAGTACTTTAAATGTGCTGAGCACTTCAGCCTAAGTACCACTTGTCTGGCACGTTAGTCATACAACAGAGTGTACCGGCACGGCAGACGGCACTAGCAGAAAAGCAAGAACGTTTCACACCAAACAGAAACAATACACTATACATTACACTACAGACTACACCTATCCAAGCCGTCATCGTCAGCCGAACTCAACCGAATCGAGCCGAGACGTGCTTAAAGATTGGATTGTTCAGTGGTTGGTGGCGTATGGGGTAGGCATAGCGCATAGGTGGTGTTTGGTGTATCACTATCGTTTTTGTATATTAAATGTAGAATAGACTTAGGCGTATATAGAAGACTTACGTGAATGAATTTTTACGGTCTGGAGGGTGTTGGTAGTGTGTGATGACTTGCTGCAGCAGAAGAAGAGGGTGCATGCATATTATGCTTGCATACGTAAAATATTTAGATATTCAGTTTCATTTCATGATATACTTAATAACACACACTATAATCTTTAATGCCCGTATCTTCGTCCGTCTGCTCAAACCCAGAGATGGGTGATGTTTTTGTTTTATGAGGTGATTGCTTGAGTGAGAAGTCTGTGGAATTTGTCTGTGCTATAATCTTACACTTATTTTACATTATCTATATCCCTAGCAAAACAAAAATAGCAAAAAAAAGATATACATTAAAAGAAATAAAAATTAGAAGTACAAAAAATATGTTTCTTTATAAACGTTACCGTTTTGCGTAACAATGGCGAAGCGTCAGTTAGTTTGCAGTCTAGGAGAAATAATATTAAAATGCTAATTTTGTATGAAGGCAAAAAAAAACAAAATGTCAAAAACAAGCTGCCTATGTACCTACATACGTATATAATCGATTTAAGGAATGGCTTTATGAAAGAATCATTTTGTTTTGGCTTTGTAATGTGTTTTCGGTTTGTCATCAAGATGAGTTCTGGTTTCTGGATCAGAAAGCTATGCTTCTTATGAAAAGAAAAAAAAAATGCTCTAGCATTTGATATTAGAACGGAAACCAGAAGAATTCTGTATGACCAATTGAATGTTATAAAAGTACAAAAATGTATAAGGACTAAAACTAAGCGCGCACATGCAACAATCAGTCACGAAACAGTTTGGTTTGTAAAATGAAACCCATGCTCTTATATAAGAGTGCGCGCACATGCAGAAACTATTCAGTCACCGATTGAAGCAACTAAACAGTTTGGGGCATATTCATAGTCGCAGATAGCCCCAGGCTTAACTAAACTACAGTTTAGACAATTTTGGCTCAATGAATACAGACCAATTTTAATTACAAATTGTTGGTTTTATATTTTTTTTATAAAATAATTAACTTGGTAGGTATACTACACAAATAGCTTCAAATATTTTGAAATGATAAACTTAAAAAATATAGAATCAACGTCCGAAAATTTAACTAAACCTATGTTTAACTGAGGCTTGCCGCCCACTAGGCTACTTAAAGTTGCTTGCCCCAGCAAGTTTTGTTGCTCCCGATCTAATTACACTGAAAGTTGCCGGCAACAAAGTCGCTCTCCCATGCCTAGTGGTCGCTCTCCCATATACTTACTTACTTACTTAGGTCCTCGGACCTATTACGTCCAATCCACAGCCACTTTCTTCTTCGTATAATGGAGTCTGTGGGCTCCTGACCCGTTCTCGCATGAAGTTCGGCATTGTAGATACGGTTGGGCCAGAAAATCCTCAAGATGTTTCGTAGACATCTATTAACGAATGTTTGCAGCTTTCTAGTGACAGTGTCAGTGACTTTCCAAGTGCTGCAGCCGTAAAGCAGAACGGATTCAACATTGGAGCGGAACAGTCGTAGCTTGGTCTTTAAGCTAAAAGAGTTGTTTCTCCATATTTTGGACAGCATTCCGAACGCAGCCTTTACTTTTCTGATTCGGCTGTTTACGTCCAGTTCAGTTCCGCCACCCGTAGAGACAATACTCCCAAGATATTGGAAATCCTCTACCATCTCTACCGGTTGTCCAGAAATATTTATTTGGATTGATGAGGAAGTTCCAAGGCTGATCCTTTTAGTTTTTGCCGAGTTGATCGATTTCTGCTTCTCTCTCCACCCTTGTTGTCATTTGATGGAGATCCATGATCCTATGAGAGAGTAAGCATACGTCGTCCGCGTAGTCCAGATGTTTCAGGTGAGATTGCAGAGTCCACTGAATTCCTCCATTTCCACTTGACAAAGCTGCGTGCAGTACGTCACTTATCACCAACAGGAACAGTATTGGTGACAGTATACAGCCTTGCCTAACTCCGCTTTGGATTTCAAACTCCTCTGACAGCCTACCTTTGTGCAAAACGTGACACTTGGATCTATCATATGTAGCCTTGATAATAGCAATCAATTTATCTGGGATGCCCCTCCTGGGCAAAGCAAGCCAAATAAATTCTCTATTGACACTGTCGAACGCCTTTTCAAAATCGATGAACAGCAGGTGAGGTTAGGTTAGGTTAGGTTGAAGTGGCTGCCAGCAAGGGACTGACACACTTAGACCATAAGTTGGTCCGTTGTGATACCACGTGAATCTAGAGAGATTTTCTCCCCGCTCGTTAAAACCAGTTGGAGCTTCTAATGAAGCGTGCGAGACTACTTATGTCTATGTTTGTCAGATCACTAGGATCATTGAAGAAGAAGTCTCCGAGGTGGAGCCTACGTCTTTTAGATAGGGCAGGGCATGTGCAGAGAAGATGAGAAACAGATTCTTCCTCCTCTTCATCCATACAGCTCCTACAAAAATCGTTTGCGAAAACTCCAAGCCGCTTTGCGTGCTTGCCTATAAGACAGTGCCCGGTTATGACACCAATTACGGAGCTGATATGCAATCTGTTCAAAGATATCAAACACTTAGAGCGCCTCACATCTAGCGTAGGCCAGATCTGTTTTGTCGCCAGGCAAGTGGTTAAGTTGTTCCACCTAAGGTATGTTCTCCTTAAAGCATCTTGCTTCAGCAAAAATTTGCATGTAGCTATAGGCATACCGGTGTCTACCTTTTCAGGTAAAATAGGTAGTCTTGTTCCAACTTTGGCGAGTTCATCAGCTTTACAATTACCCGGAATGTCCCTATGGCCCGGCACCCAACAAAGGAGAATTTGGAACTGCTGCGCCATCTCTATAAGAGATGATCGACAGTTAAGGGCTGTTTTAGAGTTTGTAGAGACACAGTCGAGAGATTTTATGGCAGCTTGGCTGTCTGAGAAGATGCGGATATCAGAAGTCAATATCACGTTTTCTTTAAGCCAAAAGTTCCGCATGAAACACGCTACAATGGTCTGGAAGACGAAATGCGAGACTTAAATTTAATCTTTCTGAGTACACGCCTCCACCAACCCCATCCTCGGTTTTTGAACCGTCCGTATAAAAGTGAATCGAGTCGTCTTCCAAGAATGTCACGTCCTCCCATGTGGATCGGGAGGGTATGGCAACTTGAAAATTTTAATCGAAATGATCTGTATGAGTTCAGAATAGCTGAGTGGCCTATTTCATTATTGGTCCACTGTGAACAGCAGGTGAAGTGGTGATCGATATTCAACGCACTGTTCGATGATGATCCGCAAGGTGTTGATGTGATCCACACAGGAAGATCCAGTGCGGAAACCTGCTTGTTCGGCGTCGAGTGTGTCTTCGAGGTGGTCTTTAATTCGGTCCAATATTATCCTTGCTATTATCTTGGCTACTGCAGGCAGAACGCATATTCCTCTCCAGTTTTCGCACTGTGTGAGATCTCCTTTCTTTGGGAACTTGACAATCATTCCTTTTTTCCACTCTTCAGGAAAGCTCTCTGTTTCCCAAGCTATCTTAATAAGTGGGTGCAGTAGCTCGCTCGATGTCGTTGGGGCTGCTCCTGTCCTAAGAGCTCTGCAGGAATACCGTCAAGTCCAACCGCTTTGTTGTTCTTCAGTGCTTTGATGGCGGTGATAATTTTTTCTTTACTGGGGGGTACGGTGCGTATTCGGGAAATTGTTACTTCGGGTAGCTCAGTGGGAATAGGGTTCACTTCACTGGCGAAAACGCGGTTTAAAACCGCAGAAAAGTGTTCCCTCCACCTTATGAGCTGGTCCTCATCCGAAATTAGCAGAGATCCGTTTGTGTCTTTAAGCAGGTATTGTTTAGAGCTCTGGACACCAGTGAGCTCTTTGGTAATTCTGTAGACGGTCCTACTGTCACACCTACTAGCGGCTTCTTCTGCTTCTGTAGCCAATGCGTTGATGTAGTTACGCTTATCACATCGCACACTACGGTGAACTTCCCTCATCTTCATGCGGTACGTAGACTCAAGCTCGTTTCTCCCTGCTGCTGGGGTAGCTGCGATGCGAGCTTAAAGGTGTTTCCTTTCTTCGATCCTTGCCCAAGTTTCGTCGGAAAGACAAGCACTATTTCTCCCTTGCGCCCGGCCGACTATACTTTCAGCACCGGATATGAACACATTTTTCACAGCACACCAATGATTTTCGATGGATGTGGTTTCCGTGCTGCTGATTGCGTTCAATCCTTGTGAAAGGTGGTCCCCTAGTTGTTGGCGCACTGCGGGATCCTTTAGTCTATCTGTATTAAACTTGGGCATTCGAGTGTTTCCTTGGGATCTCCGAACTGCAGCTGTACGCAATCTAACGGTAGCAACCATCAGATGGTGGTCCCGGGCCATTCCCACGTCAGCACCTCTTCTGTTACGGACGTCCTGGAGACTGCTTCTAAAACGCCGGCTGATCGCGTAGTGGTCAATTTGGTTGGAAGTTGCTTGTCTGTCAGTCGACACCCAACTGACTTTGTAGCACGTCTTATGCTCGAACATGGTCCCTCCAATAACAAGGCCGTTGGCGTTGCAGAAATCGACAAATCGTTCGCCATTGTCGTTTCGGTTACCAACACCATGTTTTCCCATGACATGCCTTAGCCCAGTGTTGTCATTGCCAACCTTGGCATTTAAGTCTCCCATCACCATAATTATATCACCTCTTGGAACGCTATCATAAGCAGCACTCAGCCGGTTATAAAAGGCCTCCTTCTTCTCGTCAGAAGAGAGCAAAGTTGGGGCGTAACACTGTACGATGGTGACGCGACGTACTCTAGTCCGGAACCTGGCTTTCAGGATCCTGTCACCTAAAGGCTCCCAGGAAATTAAGCTTTTGAGAGCTGTTTTGGAAAGCAGCAATCCAACGCCAGATTCCCGAGCGCTTCCAGGTGTTTTTCCGGAATAGAATAGTACAGTGTTACGGGTTGGTGACTTAAACTTCCCCGAGCCCAGCCATCTAACTTCACTTAATCCTAAGATGTCCATCCTATACCGCATGAATTCCTTCTCTAGTTGCAGGAATCTGGCATTCTGAGGACCTTCTTTTCCATTGTCAAGAAGCGTCTTCACATTCCAGAAACCAATCTTTGTCCGGGTACAATAGCCAAAAGTCGTCAACGAGTTATCATTAATTATCCGAGGCGTAGTGTTGGTTTCGGTAGCGGGTTGATTTCAGTTACGGAGAATGCTAACCTCCGTAACCTATCCTAGAAAGCTAGGCCTTTTCGCACTTGTAATTTTGGCCTATTTATGTATATTGGGATACACAAATAGTTGCTCGGGGACCACCACGAGGAGGTAAAACAAGCACCTCATCGTGACTGATTGTTGCGCTACTGGCCCAGACCAAGTTCTGAGCAATCAATAGTTTCAATAGGCACGATGCAGGTCGCCCTATGACTCAATGTAATTGGATCGGGAGCAACAAAAAGTTGCTGGGGCGAGCATACAATATATAAAAAATAATTTTTCAACCGAGATGACTTCATTCAAAAAATTATAACTTCGATTATAATGATCAGATCTTTAATGTTAAGGGTGTAATGTAAAGGCTACATTCTGTATAAAAATTATTGAGAAGGGGCAGTAAATTTTGTACTAAAATGGTGTTAAAGGACCTCATCAATTTGATTTTCCATTACATTTTTGCATTAAACCTAGATAAAAAGTCAATTCGGCCACTTAATCAGGCTTATTACTTTATTTTCGGTAAGAGTTGCATATTGGCGCATAGGCTAAGGCCACCGCCACAGTTGCAGGGAATATTCTGATACTCAGTTTCCTTGAGTTAAAGGCGACTTATAAAACTTTGTTTACAGTTCAAACGCTTTGTTAGTCAGAAGCCGCATGAGCAGGGCCGTAGACTGAGCTGGTGGGTCTCCGGGGCAAAACCAAATACATACAGCCGTTGACAGCTAATTAGAAACGATTTTATTTTTGTTTAACATTTTTCTAAGTTTCTAATTAGTTGGCTCAGCCAAATCAGAGGTTGAAATATAAAAATATTTTTGAAACCATGTGTTCCTTTAATTTCATAACAGCAAAATTATGTATAAATAATATATATATACATATATATTTTAATTGAGCAAAATAATATTTACAATTTGACTTATAACTAGATAGATATGATGATATTATACATTTATTGGCACATAGGGGGCCTAATCTTATACCTTCTCTTAATTTTAAAGTATTATTAAATATGAAATACATGTCAAAAAATTAATTCTAAAAGACGGTTGACTTTACTGTCCTCGGGGTGTTCCGTCCCGGTTGTCAAGTTATGGTTTAGGTGACCGCAAAATGATGGTTCATTACAAAATGTTGTTTGTCTTAATTTTTGTTGAACGAAACTCGATTTTATCTTTAGAAATTTTGTCACTGAAGTTAATGGGGCGTATTCATAGTCATTTTAGAGCTGTGTCTAAGTTAAACATATAGGTTTAGTTGAATTTTCGGACGTTGATTCTATTTTTTTAAGTTAATCATTTCAAAATATTTGAACTTATTTGTATAGTATTCCAAGTTAATTATCTTATAAAAATATAAAACCAACAATTTGTAATTAAAATCGGTCTGTATTCATTGAGCCAAAATTGTCTTAAACTGTAGTTTAGTTAAACCTGGGTCTATCTGCGACTATGAATATGCCCTAATAACTTTAAAATTTTATTAAAATGTGTAGGTACATGTAAATAAGTGTCACAGTTTTAACATGGTTGTATACGAGTATGAAAAGGGGCCCCGCCCCTTATCTTAGCATCAGTCTACATGCCAAGTAATTCACCGGGGCCGCCACCATCAACTGCACTAGATGACCTGGTAACAACAAGAGGTAAGAACGGTTGGGACCTCCTGGTTGGTTGTGACGCAAATGCCCATCATATACAATGAGGCATTTCAGACAAACGCTAGAGGTCAGTCACTTTTTGAATTAATCATTAAGAAAAATATGTTGATCTTAAATAGATGTAACGAACCAACCTTCGTTACCAGAAACAGAAAGCAAGTGCTTGGTATGACGCTTTCCAATAACTCCGATTCCATTGCAATCAGTGACTGGAAGGTATCAAGCAGTAACATTCTCAGACCATAGAATGATAACATTCCGGGTAGAGCACGATTTATAAGATCCAGAGCCCTATAGAAATCCCAGGAAAACAAACTGGGACGCCTTTAAAATAAAATTGGCATCATCTATAGGCTATTATGAAAATAAACTGTTGATAAACTGTTCAGGTATTGAAACACATGAAGGTGAGCTAACGTCAGCTATTATTAATGCCTACGAATTTTACTGTCCCATTTCCAAAGGAAAAGGCAAACTCAAACCCGTATGGTGGTCTAAAGAGCTGTCTATCCTAAGGAAAAACTCACGAGGGCTTTTCAACAAAACTAAACATACCAATAAACCTGCTGGCTGGGATCTCTTCAAGATCAGCCAAAATGAGTACAAAAATCGAAGCCATGTCAAAGGAATACATTCCCCCGGGCTTTCTAAAAAGACCTGACAAAAGATTTAGAATCACTTATGAGCACTCACTTCCCAGGATGTACAACTGTTGCATCTCCTATGGACGAGGCCCCTTACATAAGTGAAATTTCTAATATTGGTAACCAAATTGTAGATTGTTGGAAGGTGAGTTGGGCCATTGACTACTTCTCAGCATTCAAGTCTGCAGGGCCTGATGGAATAATTCCAATTATTCTTCAAAGCTCTAAAGATATAATTGTTCCACTTCTAGTGGATATTTTAAGGGGATGTCTAAACATTATTCCCTCTAGTTGGAGTGAAGTCAATGTCATCTTCATTCCGAAAGCTGGCAAGCCCACACATACTGCACCGAAAGACTTCAGACCAATGAGTCTATCCTCCTTTCTTATCAAGACCTTAGAAAGACTAATTAAAACGTATATTCGCTTAAAACTAAATGATGACCTACGCTCTCAGGCCCAACATGCATACAAGAATATGAAGGGCAAATCTGTTGAGATGGGCACTTCATGAAGTAGTCGGCACAACTGAAAAATCAATTCATTTCATGGAATTTGCCTTGGTAGCGTTTCTTGACATAGAGGGGGCCTTCAACAACGTTGCTAACATTGCAATTCAACAAGCCTTAGATTCTATCAGCATCGACGCAATACTGATTAACTGGATTGACCTCATGCTTAAATCAAGACTCGTTAACTCAGATATGGGTGATAGTAAATAAAAGTTTGGACGTGTAGAGGAACTCCACAGGGTGGAGTCTTGTCTCTTCTACTTTGGCTTCTCGTCGTTAATCAAATTTTAATAAAATTAAGTCCAGGCGGTGTCAAGGTCGTCGCATATGGCGATAACATTGTGTTAATGGCCTCGGGGAAATTTGTTCCTACACTAATGACCTCCTGGAAACAGCCCTTGACAGCCCCAAAACCATTCATTGGATCTACACAGCCATAATAAGGCCAATCCTAACGTACGCCTGCTTGGTCTGGTGGCCTGCCCTAGAAAAAGAAACCAATCTAAAAACCATGACCAAAATGCAAAGACTACCGTGTATTGGTACAACCAGTGTCACAGCCCTAGAAACTTTACTTTCACTAACACCGCTCGATTTGTTTACAAAACAATTGGCGGCAAAAAGTGCTATAAGATTTAAACAGTGCAATATTTGGAAAAGGGGCCACTACGGTCAAAGAACTATAACGAACTTCACTGACAAAGACATTCAAACGGGCTATTTTACATCGCACAAAGATTTTAACGCAGTGGCTCTAACAGATATCCCAACAAGGGAACTCTGGAGAGAAAACCGGGTCCTAAATACAAATCATGTTTCGGTCTTTACGGACGGTTCCAAAACAAGCGAGGGCGTTGGGTCAGGCATCTATTCAGATAATCCTCCCCCTTAAAGATCAAGAAAACTTCCAAAGTTCTGCAGTTTCTTCCAAGCGGAAGTACTTGCAGTTTGCGAAGCAGCAAAACATCTTGCCACTTGCGTATTAGCTAATAGACAGACAATCGGCGATAAAGGCTATTCAATAATCATCACAAAGTCCAAACTGCTGGATCGTTGCCGTAACGAGCTTAGAATACTCAGCGCAACAAACACAGTTACCCTTTGATGGGTCCCAGTACACAGTGATATTTATGAAAACAAAATAGCGGATGAACTGGCCAAAATCGGGTCTTCTCTAGACCCGATCCAAGCCGACAACTCCGTTTTTGTGCCACTGCCACTGGAGCAAAAAACTTATTGGAATCCTAAAGGGCCACAACTCGATGGGTACCCCCATGAGCAGAATGGGCACTAGCATATCTGACTTATGTAGAGGATGTCAGGATGAAGAGGCGGAAGAGGGCTCTTATTACTTTCTTTGTGAATGCCCCAGCTTAGCTAGAATCAGAAAAGAAACCCTCGGAGATTATTTTTTCGATGAACTAGGCGACATCCCAATCTTGTCAATGAAAACTATCCTAAAATTCACTGGGAAACAGAATTCAGGATGGTTTAGGGAGGCCTCTCATACTTAAAATTCCCTTATTCCTCTCCCCACCCCTCCTCTTACCATCCTTTCCTTCTGGCGGGGAACGCAATGGATTCATTGAGATCCGAGTGAGATGGTGTGGCTTGTCGCATCATCACCCCACATAACCTAACCTATACGAGTATTTTGATGTTAATAAAACTAAAAAAACAAGCTGAAGTAGTTACATATTATTAATTGTGATTGGAAGTGATTAAAAATAATCTTTCCGTCGGCTTTTTTTGGTCACTGTAGTTTTAGCAATGAAACAATTAAGTTACATTAGCTTTCCCGACGTTTCGGCAGGGGTTGCTGCCTTCTTCAGGGGAACTTTATTTGGACAACAAGAAAAAATATATTGTTTACATTATAATAACAATAATTGAAACAATACAAAATACACTCACTTTAATAAAACTGTGTTTAAATTTAAACTGACATTTAAAATTATTGTATCTAATAATTGTAATATTATTTACAAAAGTAAAGAAAAAACCACTTCAAACGAAGTTTAGTCTATGGAATTTAAACAAGGAGTAAAGAAACTGAAAGAATATTGTGTTATGATGAGACAAGAGAACAATAGATGGCAGAGATGTTTTGGGTGTCTTGTTTTCTGTTCATGTTATTGTTGATGATGTGCAATGTTTCTAGGGTGTATCGTTTCGAAACATGTTTCTCTGTCTGTAGGACTTTAACACCTTTAAAATCTGGAGAGTGGCTGTCTTCGATACTGTGGCTCGCCAGGGCTGTCTTTCCAGGATTGTTTGATTTGATATCCGGTTTATGATTAGAAATTCGCTGTTTAAGAAATTGTTTTGTAGTTCCGATGTAACACTGGTTGCATGGTTCATTAGGTTTACCCTTACAATTTATTTTGTAAATGACATCAGTAACTTTATCCTTATCCGCTTTTTTATTTAATATTTTTTTATTTAATAATTTTAACTATATGCCTGTAAGACATCAGGTATTTTAAATGCAATGCACGGTACTAGTTAGAAGTAATAGAAGGAAAGGAAAGATTTTTGCTTTCGTTTTGAGTTTTGTGAAAAGCTGACTCAGAGTTTTATTTGATTTGAAGGCCAGGCGAAGATCTCTTAGTTTTTGGTTTATCACTTCTTTAAAATTCTCAGTCAGTCTTGGGATGTAAACTATACTTTTATAGTAACCATTATTCGGGTCTTAAGTGTCTTCGCTTGGAATTTTGCAATTGTGTTTCTAAAGTAGACCACGAGTTATAGAATTTGGAAAACCATTGTCACTCAGGATTTTTTTGATTTTTTTCTCATTGGCAGAATGAAATTGTTCGTCGCTGAGTGCGAAAACTTTACTGACGAGATTGGATGCAGTGTTCATAACTATGTGCCTCGCTTGGTTAGACCGAAAATTAACTAATCTGATGCAGTATGTTTTTGGTGCCAGTCAAACAATAGACGGTTGTTTTCACGATGGATTTTTACGTCCGAAAATGCCATTGAACTGTTATGTTTCATTTCCACAGTGAACTGGATTTTCGGGTGGAATCCGTTAAGGATCAGCTGCACTTTTTTAATGTTTCGTTTGTCCATCACGGCAAAAATGTCATCTACATACTTAGCAACAAACGTACCTAGGCCTTTCTTCCATTCCACTAAAACATTCATCTAGTAAGTGATCAAGTACTAAATTTGCAATCGTGGGTGACAAAGGGTTGCCCATAGGCATGCCAAAAATTTGTTTGAAAATGTCATCTTTAAATTGTAGATAGTTATTTTCATTGAGGCAGAAATCAAGGATTTCAAGAAATTTGTTTAGATTAATTCTAGTGTTTTCACTAATTATTTCCCATTTCTTTTTTATAATGGTGATGGCTAGTTGTATGGGAATGTTTGTAAAAAGTGACACTGCATCATACGAAACTAAAACATCATTGTCTTTTAATTTTATTTTGTTAGCCTTCTCAACAAATTCAAATGAATTAATAACCGAGTAGCTTGATTTTGCCGTCGCGCACTGTAAAATTCTGCCAATAAACCTCGAAAGCTCATAACATGGTAGTTTCATTGATGACGTAATGGGACGCAGGGGCATGTTTGCTTTATGAATTTTTGGCAGTCCGTATATTGATTGAAGCTGCGATATATACGTTGTCATCTTGGCCTTTTCCCTATCATCAATGCAATTGTTGTTGTTTAGCCATTTGACTAGATCGTTGTTGCGAGTTTGTAAAGTTGTTGTTGTTATTCCTCACCCGTCTGTAAGTATTACGATCTGACAACAATTCAATCATCTTTTCGTCATACTCCACACGCTCCATCGCCACCTTTGTCAGCTGGTACAATAACAATGTTTTTGTGCTGCCTAACCCGTCTGTAAGTATTACGATCTGACAACAATTCAATCATCTTTTCGTCATACTCCACACGCTCCATCGCCACCTTTGTCAGCTGGTACAATAACAATGTTTTTGTGCTGCCTAAGAAAATTGATTGTTTGCTTATTTACATTAAATATTTGGCAAATCGATCATTTTGTTGGTGGCGTTTAAACGAGTGCAGCATGTTACTATATTGTGCCCTCATAAGCTCTTGCTCTCTTTCGTCTTGCACACTTCGAATTATTTCTTCTCCATCAGCTATCAATTGAAAAAGAGGAAAGCTATGTTTATCCACTGGGAGTGCAAATTTCTTGCCCAACGATAAAAGCCATTTGACTTAGTGCGATTTTCAAACCATTTTTCATGCAATTCTATATTGAATTCCTTCCATAGCGATGATTTTAGGCTGTCAATTTTATGTGCGTTTGATTGTTGTTTTTTATTATATGTGTCTTTAAACATCTGTTTTTGTTTGTTGTGAATTGTTTGTATTCGTTTTGGGATAAGTTCTCTTTGATATGTTGGTCGTGAAGGCGAATTGAATTATTGTTAGTGCGCTTGACTTTATGATGCATCTCTGTTATTTCTACGTTGAGAACTTTTTGATGGAATTTAAGTTCGATTTTTTCATAAACATTTATCGATTCTTTATTAGAAAGGAGTTGTTTTGTGCTATTTGTGGACTTTTTTAAATGGTTAGGAATAAGTCCGGTTAGTCTATAATTCGTGGTCTACTTCAGAATCACAATTGCAAAATTCCAAGCGCAGACACTAAAGACCCGAATAATGGTTACTACAGAAGTGATAAACCAAAAACTAACAGATCTTCGCCTGGCCTTCAAATCAAATAAAACTCTGAGTCACCTTTTCACAAAACTCAAAACGAAAGCGGATAAGGATAAAGTTACTGATGTCATTTACAAAATAAATTGTAAGGGTAAACCTAATGAACCATGCAACCAGTGTTACATCGGAACTACAAAACAATTTCTTAAACAGAGAATTTCTAATCATAAATCGGATATCAAATCAAACAATCCTGGAAAGACAGCCCTGGCCAGCCACAGTATCGAAAACGGCCACTCTCCAGATTTTGAAGGTGTTAAAGTCCTACAGACAGAGAAACATGTTTCGAAACGATACACCCTAGAAACATTACACATCATCAACAACAACAACAACATGAACAGAAAACAAGACACCCAAAACATCTCTGCCATCTATTGCTCTCTTGTCTCATCATAACACAATATTCTTTCAGTTTTTTTACTCCTTGTTTAAATTCCATAGACTAAACTTCGTTTGAAGTGGTTTTTTCTTTACTTTTGTAAATAATATTACAATTATTAGATACAATAATTTTAAATGTCAGTTTAAATTTAAACACAGTTTTGTATTGTTTCAATTATTGTTATTATAATGTAAACAATATATTTTTTCTTGTTGTCCAAATAAAGTTCCCCTGAAGAAGGCAGCAACCCCTGCCGAAACGTCGGGAAAGCTAATGTTACTTAAGTGTTTCATTGCTAAAACTACAGTGACCAAAAAAAGCCGACGGAAAGATTATTTTTAATCACTTCCAATCACAATTATTAATTCCAAATTGGTCAATAAATCATTTTTAGTTACATATTATTGTTATTTTTAATTTTTAAGGAAAACTAGAAGCTTTTTAAGCGTCTGGCTTTTAGTACCTAACTAAAAATTGAATAGAGCATTGATTACTTAAAATAAAACTAGTAGTTAGTTAGTTATTTAAGTAATTCATTTATTGCAACATTTGTTTGATACATTTGTTAGTAATATAATGAATATGCAAGCTCTGGCATTGCCGTCAGCTCGGTTAGCAAGTTTAATTATTATTATGTATCTTTTCTTTTATAAAATAAAAAACGACAATTATTCAAATTCTGATATTAACAACATTCTATACTTGTAGATATCTTTAGAGTTTTCCAGTCGGTTTCGTTTAAAAGCTCTATTGTTTCTTTCAATATATAAATACATTTTTGAAAAAAGGTAGTTTGAATAAAATAATTCATTTTTCAAAATTTTGAAATCGAGAATACATTTTTCAAAAAGTATTTACCATATACAAATTTGATTTAAACGAAAACTAAACGAATAGGTATCTAAATTCCGGACTAAATTCCTTAAAAGCCTAATAAGTAACATGACTTTGTGGAGCTGTCGTTGTTTTCCAGTCGGTTTCGTTTAAAAGCTCTATTGTTTCTTTCAATATATAAATACATTTTTGAAAAAAGGTAGTTTGAATAAAATAATTCATTTTTCAAAATTTTGAAATCGAGAATACATTTTTCAAAAAGTATTTACCGTATACAAATTTGATTTAAACGAAAACTAAACGAATAGGTATCTAAATTCCGGACTAAATTCCTTAAAAGCCTAATAAGTAACATGGTTTGTGGAGCTGTCGTTGTTTTTCAAACATTATGTATTATGTAGGTACACTAGGTATTTAAGTGTTTTTTGCAGAGCCTTATATCTTGGTTGTATTGAGATGAAACAAAAAGCGTTCTTAGGATTTATGTTTCCAGTTTTCAATTTTTGTTTAAATTATTTTTTCAAACAAAAATTTCAACAAACAAAAATGAAGCCGGGTGCATTAAAAAAAAAAAAAAATTTAAGTTAATCAAATCTATTAGTCAGATATTTTGTTTGGTCAGCTTTAATTTCACAATGTTTCTTCAATGATAAAAAAACAGGTTTGTCTTTGATCACCAATAACTTGACAAATAATAGCTGTGTTTTTTTTTGTATCTTTTATCGGGATCTGGATCTAGAAATGGATTAACTTTTACACGTAATACAAAAACAATTTGGGATCCTGCTTTCTATCTGGATCTATTTCAAGATCCAAGAATCAGTTTTAAATCTCAGCACCAGGTGACCATTTTGATTCTTAAATGTGTTCAGCACTGAGAAAAAAAACAAGATCCAGATCCAGATCCCGATAAAAGATAATAAAACACTTGCTTCAACTACTTTTCCATTTTTATTTTTTGTTTGCATGTCAATTTGAAAACGTCAAAAAACTCAGGAATACCACAATCTTAATGCAAAACTTTTGTGGGATCTGGATCGTTTTATTATCACAGGATAATCCATACGGATCTTGTTGGATAATAAAACGCGGCTAATGATGACAAATAAAAAAAAGTGCGCGCGCACTTTTTTACATTACCAAAACGATATTTCTTTTACAGCAGTTTTACAGAACTTTGAAATCCAGATTATTTATAAGAGGTTTTATAATGACGTCATAACTTTCTTATCGCCACCTGAGATAATAAAAGATCAAAATTGATAAGGAAGCAAGCTTCAATTGTTGATTAATATAGGTACCTAGTTAGTAGCTATTAGTAGTTAGTAGCTTAGTTAGTAGCTATTAGACTAGCTCCCATTTTTGAGGCTTGAGTGGCAACTGAAAGATAACTCTATCTAACACATACTAATCGAGAGAATTACTGTGGCGGAACATGTTCAAATCCAGCTTTAAAGGTACCTGCAGACTGTTTTCGATATTTCATTTTTTACCCAGAAAAATTAGAAACAAAATTGTAAAAATCTGAATTTTTGTGGAAAGCTTTATTTATATGCCCTTAATATGTGGTAAAATTTGTTCTTCATTTTAATTACAAATTTTTTCATGAGGGGGGGGGGTTAAAAGAGAATTTACATCTGTATTTTTTAATATCTCAAAATTTATCAGCCGTACAGAAAAAATGTCTAGACACAAATTATAGCCCATATAATTCTACAAAAATTAGGTATTGGAAGACCAATTGTGTAAGACCAATAGTTTGGAAGATACGAGTTGAAATATGTCTTAGTCTAAAATTTGACTAGTACGCTTATGTTGTTATGAATAAAAGGAAAAATACTGCCAAAACCTCAAAAAAAAGTAATACATAAAATCTTGAGATGGGTGTCGACGCAGAATTTCACCCTCTACAGCAAATCCAAAGTTTCACGAAATTCGCGCATTGGATTTTTAATTAGTCGCTTTTAAAAGGGGTGAAAGAACGAGAGTAGGGGGAGGTTGGAGTTTATCACACAAGCATATGGCACATGATATTAGGGTAGTTTTTAAGGCCGAATCCAATAAAATAAAAATTAATACCATAAAAGGAAAAATTAATTTTCATAAAACACTAATAATAGTATGGAAATAATGTTATGCTAATGTTGAAACTTGGAATAAATGAAAACAAGAGTTTATAAAAATATGAAGATGAATTTAATTGAATGGAAAGGTTTTAAAGATCTTAAAATAAAATTATTTTTTTAATAGATAATTTTTTTATATATTATGTTCAATTTTTTTTTCTTAATCAAAATCGATTGTTTTGAAATGCTCGACATTTGCAAATTTAGTGGAGGCATTTACAAATTTTAATGCACAACAAATTGAGTTTTCGGCATGGACACAAATTAATTGATGTGTATGAAGATGGTCGGGCGCTGCAATCACAGATATATTGCTGAAGAATTTCTAAGCTAGTTGGCCCCTCAAAAAGAACTGGTAATAATTCACCCTCGCACAAGTACCATTCATGTTCATGAAGGTCTTAAAACCTTTCCATTCAATTAAATTTATCTTCATATTTTTATGAACTCTTGTTTTCATTTATTCCAAGTTTCAACATTAGCATAACATTATTTCTATTCTGTTATTAGTGTTTTATGAAAATACATTTTTCCTTTTTTTGTTTGAAGTCACATCGAATTAATTTTTATTTTATTGGATTTGGCCTTAAAAACTACGCTAATATCATGTGCCATATGGTTTGGATGTACCATAATAAATATTTGGGTGTGATAAACTCCAACCTCCCCCTTCTCTCGTACTTTCTCTCCTTTTAAAAGCGACTAATAAAAAATCCAATGCGTGAATTTCGTGAAACTTTGGATATGCTGTAGAGGGTGAAATTCTGCGTCGACACCTATCTCAAGGTTTTATGTATTACTTTTTTTGAGATTTTGGCAGTATTTTTGCTTTTACTCATAACAACATAAGCGTAGGTACTAGTCAAATTTTAGACTAAGACATAATTCAACTCGTATCTTCCAAACTATTGGTCTTACACAATTGGTCTTCCAATACCTAATTTGTGTAGAATTGTATGGGCTATAATTTTTGTCTAGACATTTTGTCTGTAAGGCTGATAACTTTTTAGATATTGAAAAAAAAACTGGTGAAAATTCTCTTTTAACCTCTTTTACCCCCCCCCCCCCTCATGAAAAAAATTGTAATTGAAATGAAGGAAAAATTTTACAACACATTAAGGGCATCTAAATAAAGCTTTCCACAAAAATTCAGATTCTTACAATTTTTTTCTGGGTAAAAAAATGAAATATCGAAAACAGTGTGCAGGTACCTTTAAAGCAGGATTTGAACATGTTCCGCCACAGTAATTCTGGTAAACTTTTAACCAAATTACTCTTATATCATATACTTTCGATTTGTTTGTGTTAGATAGAGTTATCTTTCAGTTGCCAATTGCTCCTTTATTTGGAGGCTTTTTGCAGTTGAGTTGCAGGCCTATAATGGAAAAGGAGAGAGAAAACAAAATTCTACACTTCTTATTATTGTTATTATTGTACTAGTCGTACTAGAATGTCAGCTTATTAGGCTTGACCATTCTTTATTCCGTCAATTTCATTGAATTTTTGAACAACAACTTAAAGGCGCTACCACCAATTGTTTGGCTGGAGATGTAGCTATTTCGGGCTTTGCCACTTTTGCACTCATTAGTCTCCTTTTGCATTTGATAAACAAATAACACATCTCGAATGTGACGTCAGTGGTCTAAAGCGGTGGAGTGCGTAGTGCACACCACTGCTAAGACTGAGCAAATCTGATATGCGTGGGTTGGAATCCTATGGTGTGCATAAAAAGTTTGCAAAAGTGGCAAAGCACGAAATAGCTATATCTCCAGCCAAACAATTGGTGGTAGCGCCTTTAAGTTGTTGTAGTTGTTCTACACTTCTTATTTCAGGCGCAAACGCAGGAAAACATTTCGGGGGGTTATTAAATATTATATTTTATCACGAAAAGTCGAATTCTTGACTTGAAGGACAGTAAGTTTTCAACTCCGATTTAAATTAAAACATTTTTTTTTTTAAATTACAAAAGTTATTCTACAAAAAAAAATTTTCTCTGAATTAAAACATTCCTTTGCCAGCCTGAGCAGCACAAAATTTTTTAGTTTTTTTTTTTTAAATCCACAAAAAAACTAATTATTACATAATAATTTTCTTAAAAAAAACTCAATTAGTTTATTATTAAGAAATTCGAAAATAAAAAAAAAATTTATTTAAGGTCGGTACTGTTAGAAGGTTCCTGATTTCATTTAAATTGTTTGGTGCCGAGAATAAGGCTGATATTTTTTGAGAAATAAATTATTTTGTTCATATTTGTATATGCATTGTGGTCCTTTTATGAACAAATTTCTATAAGCATTTATTGACTGGTTTGTATTCAAAGACTGCTAAATTCCAATTCTTAAGAACTTTGGGCGAGTTCGTATTGAAGAAATCTGCGGCAAGCCTAGTAATTGCTTAGCTTCTGCATATGGATTTTATTTGTATTCTGCCCGTAGAAAGCAAGCAGGCGGAATGACATTTGGAACGAAATATTCTGTGTACGCCAAAATGTTGGTTCTTACCTATCTGTTATGGTATAAACTGTTCCATTGAAAGATGGCTACGATGATAATGGGTTAAAAAAAAAATAAAAAAAATCGTTTTTAGGCCCTTACGAACTTGCTCTTAGTTACTATCAAAATGTATATAGTTACATATTTAAACAATTTTTTTTTAATCAATAATATTCGTTTTTAAAATATTTGTACGGAAAACACTTTTCAGAGGCGACTCCAACCCCCCCCCCCCTGCGTTCGCGCCTGTCTTATTTACTTCTTTTTCGTTCACTTCATTTTCCCTTTAAATTTATTTCTTGAGTCTTCTCATCTTTTTTGGTAATTGTCAATTTGTATATCAATTTGTTATAGTAATTTTTTGTTTTCTCGTTCTCACTTTCTGTATTTAATTTCTCTTCCCCTTTTTTGTTTGTGAAAACTCAATTTGATTTCAAGAATGAATTATATTAATGAACATGTCATCCATTTGTTAATATGTATGTATGTATATTATTTTAGGCGCTCGAATAAGAAAAAAATTATTGCTTAAATCAAAAATTTTTCATGTGTTATTAAAAAACATTCTAAATTGAGTCACGTTCCATACCTCAAACGAATTGCAAACAATTTAAATTTATATTGATTTTGACATATTTGTAAAATGGGAGCGGGCCGAAATGCTGTATTTTAAAATACGGTATGGTCAAAATTCTGTATGATACTGTATGGTCATAATACTGTATGGGTAATATTCTGTATTTCAAAATAATGTATTTCAAAATACTGTATTTTCAAAATACTGTATGATCAAAATACTGTATCTCATAATACTGTATCTCAAACATGAGCAAAACACTGTATCTCAAATTCGGTATATAAAAAAAATTATTTTTTCTTAATTCCGTTCTTAAACTTCAATAATTATAAAAAAAAACAGAGCTCGATTTATGTATATGGATAAATATACAAAATAGCACTTAAAGGGCCCTACAGACGATCAATGTTTATTGTCAATATTCGCTGAAAATGTCATTTTTGGCTGGGTATTGATCGTTTGTATGCTCTTCAATGTCATTTTCAATGAACATTGAAACAAAATTGATTTGGTTTTCATCAGTCGTCAAACGGCACTGAATATTTATAAATTTCGGGCGCAAAAATTTGTGTATACAAATTCCTGTCAAATGATACCAACACAATCCCATAAGATAAACAGAGCTCGATTTATGTATATGGATAAATATACAAAATAGCACTTAAAGGGCCCTACAGACGATCAATGTTTATTGTCAATATTCGCTGAAAATGTCATTTTTGGCTGGGTATTGATCGTTTGTATGCTCTTCAATGTCATTTTCAATGAACATTGAAACAAAATTGATTTGGTTTTCATCAGTCGTCAAACGGCACTGAATATTTATAAATTTCGGGCGCAAAAATTGTATACAAATTCCTGTCAAATGATACCAACACAATCCCATAAGATAATCGATTTTTTTTACAGAATTCTTTTCAACCAAAAAAATAACCGATTTGAAATGGTTGAAAGGAATTCCACATAAGTGTCAATGTTAGGATGGGCTCTGAGCAGCATCAAGTCATTTATCGATGTTTAGGTTGTGTTGTGTAGTTGGAGGCACACAAAAACAAATAAAAATGTAATTTGTGATTTTCGACTTAATTCTCGCGTATTTAAAAGACAATTGGTTGAATTGTTGTCAATATTCATTGATACGTGGGGTTGCAACATTTCATCAATTATTTTTGAGAGAAAATATCTTCAATAATTATTATAGTCAACAAAAATTCATAATGTGTTAGGCCCCTTAAAACTTAAATTTGCAAAAGCTCTTAAACATCAACGAAATGCATGAACACGTGGAAGTTTTGACAGATCAATTAGTTTGGTGCGATTGTTGATGCAATTTATTGTTGATTATGATCAAAACAATTCATGTTAAAATGTGAGAGAGATACAAACAATTAAGAAGAAGAAAATGAGAAAGAGAAAATGAAAACAAGATACCATTTATTTTGTTTTTGTTTTAATAAATTCAAAGACATGAATTATCATAGGTACATGTTATTGTTCAAGGGAAATATATCAGAATATTATGCTAATGAAAAATTATTATGATATATTCTTAAAAAAAGTATTCTGTTTACAAAATTCTGTATTTGAAAATGCTGTAAATAGGCTGAAAAATAAAAATCGTTTTGATAATGTAAAAAAGTGTGCACTTTATAGGAGTGAAGAACTCTATGGTTCTTGTATTTCCGCACAATTTCTATGGGTATATCTCGCAAATTCCACTTTTCATTTCGACAGTATTTTCCGCCACCATTTCTAAATATTATCATTTTGGATTTTGTTAGGTTTACAGATAGATTCCAACAGCCGTATTCATTAGAATCCGCTGAACAGATGAATAGTTATGCACTGTATAAGGATTTATGTACCCACTATACAACGTTGCATAAATTGTTATGCATAAAATGTTTTTCATCCCATTATAGTTATAATGAGCTTGTGTAAAAATTAGTACCATAAGGGAGAAATCTATTACGTTTTGATTTCAAAACTGGCGAAGGTGCTGTGTGAAAAATCAATAGAAGTAATTCTGCTGGCGATTGGATTCTTTTTGTTTTTTTTTTATTCATTTCTTTTAATATTATTATAATTAGCCAGCTACTTTGTTGGTGTTTTGTGTTTGCAAATAAAATTAAAAATATTTGGAACAAAAAAAGTCGTTTTTGATTTATTCCATGAATTGTTCCATTCACTCACATCGTGATGTTTTTGTTGAGGAGAAAAATAAAAGGGTGGTGCTTATTTTGTAATGCTTCAAATTTATTTGTATTTTCCCGTGAAAGTGATGAAGGTGAATCTTTGTATAATTTTATTTAAATCACGCATGCCGTCGAGCATTTGCAAAAGTTGTAAGATTTGATGGAAAATCTTTAAATCTTTTACATTTATTAAGTAGATTCTATAAATTAAAGTGTACAAAAAATATTCTTAATTTTATTTAAACAATATCACAACAAAAATGTACAATAAATTAACAAAACCAACATTATTTATTGTTGTATTTAATTTTATAAAATATTTTGATAGTCAGATTTCAACACCTCACAGACTACAAAAATAAGCGCCGCCCTAATATATATCTACATTATTGTTGTGTATGAGTCAAAGTGACATTCCGATACTCAACAACCCTTATGTTGGCTCTATACAACCTCCAAACGCGTTTAGCTTATGTTGCCTCTATTCAACGTTGCAAAAGTTTATGAATAAGGTTTTTGCGTTCAGAGGCATTATAAAGAGTGAATAGCATTATGCACTCGCTATAATTCGGTTATGCATAAGGCTGCAAGTGTTTCAGTACCCATTAAGCCTATTTATCATTAGCTGCATGCATTCTACAGTATCTGCGAGAAAGAAGGGATACTTGTTCGGTCTATCTCAATCCCACCTCTAACAATCTTCATTATTTCGTTTATATATAGAAATAAAATGTAATTTGCTGAATACACAGCCTTACTTCACGCTCATTATAGTCTCAAAACCTTCGGACAAGAAGTTTCCATCCCAAACAAAAGCTATGTTATTTGTATACATTGCTCGTAAAACGTTTTTTACTTTTGACGATATTCCATATCCATATAGCTTATAGAAAAGCGCATCTCTAGAAACAGAGTCGAATGCTGCTCGAAAAGCTTCTTGTGGTTTCTCTTGTAGATTTCGAAGATGTTAGTAAGTGTAAATATTTGGTCGATTGTGGAATAGTTCTTCCTAAAGCCTGCTTGAAATTCATGGATGATTTTCTTCTAATCTACCCACTGAATAAGTCTGTTAACAAGCATTGCACCAAAAAGCTTGGTTGAAGTATTTAAAAAAGATATTCCCCTATAGTTTGCCGGATCACTACAATCACATTTCTTGTGCAGCGGAAATATTATTGATTTCAAAAAGCTTCCTGGTATATCCGCATTTTCGAAAATTCGATTGAATTCAGAAACAAGCGCTGAAAGGAATTCACTCGTACAGTTCTTGTATAATTCAAATGAAATGCGGTCGTCTCCTGGGGCTTTGTTATTTTTAGAATAATCGATTACATATTGAATTTCATTTAGAGTTATCGGTGCATCTAGGAATTCATCAGCAATTCAGGGTGCTGATTATTGAAATGGCTGGGAGATTTGTGTTGCGTTGTGCAGGTTTTTAAGGTGGTCTTTTAGATGTTCCGCTTGCAAGCCTAGTGCCATATTGTTTTTTCTATCATTGACAAGTTAAACGGCTTTCCAAAACTCTGCCGAGCATTTTGTTTTGTTTAAAAGGGCAATATTTTGCTCGTTAAACGCTTGTTTTTAAGCAAGGCATAAGGTTTTGAATGGCTTATTTGCTTCTGCATAAAGTGTTTTTAACGTATTGGTGTTGTTCTTTCTTACTAGTTTGAGAAATGCAAAAGATGCATCTCTAGCTCGCTTGCAATCTATATCGAACAAGTTTTGTTTGCTCCTACTTTTGGCATTATTCAATGGTTTTATTTGGGTTGCGGCTGTTTTCATTATTTCTGTAAGGCTTTCAATATTTGGTGTCGCATTAACGTTTGTTGAGGTTCACTTGATACGATTTTTGAAAACTGTCTCTCCATAGTAGTTTTGGTAGGAGGCTGAACTGTGTTGTGTTGCTATTAAGCGGGTTTTCGTACTAAGTAAAACGCAACTTCAAAAGGCATGTGGTCAGAATATGTCCTTGTTGCTACCTTGAATTCCTTAACACAAGTTTTCGGTTACAAAACAGTTATCTATGACAGAACATGCTGTCCCACGAAGAAATGTGTACTCCCCACGTGAATCTCCTTCACAGCTTCCATTAAGCACTCGGCAATTAAATGCATCATGCATCCATTTACTCCAGCATCGAACCACCTTTGGCATCGCAGATCTCGTCCTTCGAGTCGCGTTTAGTATTTATCAAAGATGTAGCCAATTCACTGACAAAGTTTTTTTGCGACATGCCTATCCTCCCATTAAAATCGCCATTAAGTACTTAATTCACCGAATCTAATGTGTTCAGAAGGTCATTTATTTTTTTGTAGTCACGCGCCCAATGATTGCAGTTTAAATATGTATATTGGTACGATGTGATGTTTTCAGTTTTCACTTCAAGTACGTACGATTCTTCTGTTTTTAAAGTTAATCTTTGCTCCTTCTATCTGCTTACGAATTCCGTATAGTTCACCACCGCTTCATTTTCCGCACGAGCTTATTTTTATTGCAGGTATAAATTTTAATTCATAATTCGTGAAAATATTCTTAAATCTTACTTCTTCATTGGGGTCAATGTGGGTAAATGTAAATAAATTCTTGTTTCTTTTTTTTCAAGTTCTGACCTTATCATTTTATTTTTTTCAATTAAAAAACCTACTAGTCTAAGAGCCCACAGCAAATTTTGGGGTGCGAAAGTGAACCAAAAAAAATTATATGAGTCGAAAGGTGTGTTAAAGATAATAAAAGAAATGCAAGGGACTGCAACCCTGGTGGCGGCTGTAAGGTTTTCTAAAAATTATATATATATATTTTTATATTTATATATTTTATATATTTATATATTTATATTTATATATTTTTATGAAAGGCCAGAAGTCCCTTCTTTCATTTTCTTCTTAAATAAAGTTCTTTCAATGAATAGTTTTTGAAATATTAATGTTTGAACTCAAAATTTTGAAAAAAAAATTTAAAAAATGGTAACAAATATTTTTTTCGCAAAATTTCACGTTATAAAGTACTATTTTTGTTTCCAAAATTCAATGCCCTTATGAATTTGTAGTCAAAAACTGAAAACCGGATGGTTCTAGGACTTTTACTTTTTAAAATATCAAAAAGTAAATGAACCAGCTTTTTCATAAAAATAAGACGAATCCGGCTTAATTATCATTTCAGCAACCAGTTAAAATAGGACAAACATGCGGAAAAACATACCTTGAAAAGAATGGTACATTGATGAAAGTTGGAGCAGTTCAATGGCCTCCAAGATCTCCTGATCCTACAATATTGGATGTTTTTGAATGGGGAAGAATGAAATAAATCTTTTATTCAACCAAAATAGCAACTTAAAGTGAATTAGAAGAGCGCATGCTCAAAGCGTTCTCCGAAGTGAGGCATTAATATCAATATCGGTAAAATACGAAAACTGGTTGTAGCATGCATACAAAATCAAAGAGGACTCATTTTTACACTTGCTATAACTGTTGTAGTTCACAAATAAAATAATAATTATCGATAAGCACACATATTATTTTTTATTCATAGCCATTTGAGCGTTAAGCAAAAAAAAACCCTTTTTATTAAATTTTACCTGCCGCTGGTTTTCCAAATTATCATAAAATCTATGGGTTTTTCGCCAAACTTGACATAAACTTTTATTTTTAGTATTGTTACATACATTCAAAAAAATTATTAAAACATCATGTTGATTACGCATTTTTTGGAGAAAATTGACCCCAAACTGGATATCTTAAGACTCAGACAAGGTATCAAATTTATTTAAACGCAATTCCAAAGGCTGGCATTTTTTCTAAAAATAAAGGTCCAAACGAAGTTTTTATCATAAGTACTTACCGTGGAATTACCGGTAACATGGTATGGTACCCCAAAGTAAGACTTTTCTTAAATTCCAGATAAATGATATCAAAATTGGAGATAGGCCCTAACTGTAGAACAATTTATTTCTTAGAATATACCCCAGAATCATAATTTAAAATACTCTTGATGAATTAAGGGACACCCTGTATATTACTTTTTGTTATTTTTTTTGTTACATCGTTAATAAATCCTTCTTAAAAAGCAGGATAAGCTGAATCTTATTTTGGGAGTGGGTTATAATACTGTTTTTCAAAATTCTGTATGACAAAATTCTGTATGGTCAAAATACTGTAAGACCATAATTCTGTATGTCATTATACTGTAAATACAAAATTCTGTACGAAAATACTGTATGAACAAAATACTGACTTGCACAATTCTGTAAGGCAAAATACTGTATTTTCAATACTGTTTTTTTTTAAAGAAATTTCCTTAAAAAAAACACATAATACCTGTTTTAAATATAATTGTGTTGGGTTTTTTTACAATCAAATCATAACCTTATCTTCTTAATCTTAATATATAAAAGTCTTTTTTTGTTTTCTTGTCAGTTTGGCTGTACGGGTGTCCAAACTAACAACAAAACGATGAAAATACTAACTTTTTTTTATGGAATCAACAATGTCTATCCCCCTGCTATCCGATAGATAGCTTTTAAATAAAAATAAACTAATTTTTTTTAGAAATCTTTAACAAAAATAAAAAAATGTTGCCTATATGAAATTTGTTTTTTTTTTGTTTTTTATTAATATCTTTTTAACTAACAGACGTAGAGGTTTGCAATGTACTAATGAATTATAGCTATATGTCCTAGGGACTTGTCTAAAAAAAATTATATTCCTATTGTACCGTTGAGCTGAGAAATTCACAATATAATATTGTTCACACATATTACTTAATAACATGTGGGTGTGTGCATAGATTGATTTAGTTTTTTCTTATATTTAATCTCAATAGAATAGCCAATAATTTGATACCTCACTTTTTAATCTACCTCCTTTATCAGCGTCACAATTGATTTTTTAAAATTCAAAAAAAAAAAATCTAATAAAATCCATAGAAATGCTCCTCTTTGTTCAATGTCAACAATCGTCTACCAGTGGAGAGCACCGTTATATCAATTGAATTTCTAATTGGAGTTCTTTTAATATAAAAAATCATAACTTCATTTCTACTCAGACGATTATTAAAGTTTTGACCTCAGTATTTAGCTATGAGATATGGCTAAATTTGTGTATACAAATTATTGAGGGGGGGGGGAAACAATTTCATACTAAAAGGGTGTGTAAATGACCCGTCAAATTTATATTACATGTATTAAATTCAAAACTTGATGAAATTTGTTTTTATTTCAAAAAGCTAATGATGTACGTTTATAGGTGTAACCTTCTTCTATAAATATGTCAATAATTTTGTATTTCTAAATCTAACGGGAAAAAAAGTACGGGTAATTTAATAAATAAATCACAAAAAAAGCTACATTTAGACAACTTTAGAGGTTTCAAAATTGAGCAAAACTTAATAGTTCATAATAAATTATACATGAAATTTAAATAGAAATTTATAGTTTAAATTCGTGTGTAAAAATTATTGCAAAATATTAATAAAATGTGTACTAAAAATGCGTTTTAATGAAAAATCAACTTATTTTTTCTTAATTTAAATTCAAAAGTTAATCAAAAATTTATATATTTGAAAAAAAAAACAAAGGATGCACATTTATAGGTGTAGCTTTCTTTTACAAATATGTGATAATTTTGTATTTGTAAATCTACCGGGAAAAAAGTAGGGGCAATTTAATAAAATAAATCACAAAAAAGCTCCATTTAGCCAAATTAAGAGGTTTAAAACTTGAGTTATACTTTAAAGTTCATAACAAATGATATATGCATTTGAGGTAAAAATTTATAATATAAATTCCAGTGTAAATATTTTTGCAAAATCTTAAAAAAAATTCATACTCAAAATGTGATTGAGTGAAAAATCAATTCAATTTTTGGTACTTTAAATGCAAAAGTTAATACAAAATTGATACATTTTGAAAAATAAACCCAACACACCAATTGCTCTTATCCTCTTCTAAAATATTGCTAATACATGTTTAGTGATTATTTCAACAAAAACCACCCTCAAATTAGTTTTATTGATTTATTTACCAAAACATCATGCCTTTTCAATGAATTTTATTTTTATAATTTCACCACACCCATAAAATTTTTTCAAATTTAAAAATTATAAATCCTGAAAATCTGATAAAAATTTTGATATATAAAAAATAAATGCGCTTTGCTCACAAGCTGCACAAAATAATTTCAAATATTAAAATTTTACATTAGAAATATTTTTTACAGATAAAATCCAGAAAAAATTTTAAAATTGTCAATTTGTCTGCATAAAATTGGCTATAAATCGCAAAGTACTAATTCGAATTTCAAAATTTAGATGTCGATGGAAAGGTCATTGTCTCACTATTTAAATACATAAAAAAAACATTAATAGACGTCTATACAATTTTAAAGACTAATACGCTTAAACAGTTAAAATAGCATTATTTTGACTAAATAGTGAATATTGTTACTTTTTATTTAACCGATTATCAAAATCTAAATTTTGTAATAATTGATACGAATCAACAATTGTTTTGGTACACAAAACATATTTCTACGATAACCTAAAGCTTTAATATGGATTTTTAAACATAACTGAAAGAAAAATTTTGTAGTAGCCCGTAGCGTAATGCTTAGTGCGTTCAACTGTCACGCTGGAGGTCTGGGTTCGCTTCCCAGCCTCGTCCACCTAAAAAAGTTTTTTACAGGGCTACTGCCTCTTGTGAGGAATTGACAAATCCTCCAAGAGTATCACTTGTCACGAATAAGTGCTTCTCGTCTAGCCGTTCGGATTCGGCATAAACTTGTAGGTCCCTTCCATTCCTGTCGATAGGCGCACACAGGAATGGTTGCGAGTTGTTAGTCACTAGGCCCTGGTTCTTCATAAGCCGTTGTGCCACCCCATTTATTTTTTTTGAAAGAAAAATTTTGCAAAAATCCAGTCTATTGGTCGATAATTTTTTTTCTTTTTGCTAAAATATACATAAAATACCTGTAAATGGCCATAACATGGGTAATACTTTTTTGATATTTATAAATGAGGTATCATATGAAAGGTTATAAGACATAAAAAATTATAAAAATAAAAAATAATTCACTTTCATGTCAAAATAAATTGTTAAAAGAGAAAGAATTTGCCATAATGCAAAAAATTCATACCTTTTGAGTGTATTTACTTAGAAAATTGTTAAAAGTTAATGAAAAATTTATAAATTTTGAAAAACTAATGACACAATTAAAGGTGTTACATTCTTCTTCAAATATTTTAGTAATTTTATATTTGTAAATCTAGAGGGAAAAAAAGTAGGGGCAATTTAATGAGATAAATCGCAATAAAGCTCCATTTAGCCAATTTAAAGAGGCTTCAAACTTGAGTAATACTTAATAGTTCATAACAATTGATACATGAATTTGAGGTAGAAATATATAATCTAAATTGCTGTATTAAAGGTTTTGCAAAAACTTAGAAAAAATTCATACAAAAAATGTGATCTAGTGAAAAATCAATTCGATTTTTGGTACTTTCAGTGCAAAACTTAATACAAAATTGATAAATTTTGAAAAACAAAACCAACACACCAACTGATCTAATCCTCTTCTTAAATAATGTTGGTAGAAGTTAAGTGATTATTTCAACAAAAGCTACTCTAAAATTAGTTTTATTGATTTATTTACCAAAAAAAATGCAGAATCGATCATGCTTTTTCAACAACTTTTATTTTTATATTTTCACCACGCCCATAAAATATTTTTAAATTTAAAAATTATAAACCTAGAAAGTCTAGTAAAAATGTTGATATATTAAACATAAGTGAACATTGCTCACAAGCTTCACAAAATAATTTCAAATATTAAAATTTTACATAAGAAATATTTTTACAGATAAAATCCAGAAAAAAAATTTAAAATTGTCAATTTAAATTCGATTTACTGAAATATCAATTTGACTTTTGGCACTTTAAATGCAAAAGTTAATAAAAAATTGATACATTTTGAAAAACAAACCCAACACACCAATTGCTCTAATCCTCTGTAACAATATTGTTTTAAATGTTAAGTGATTATTTCAACAAAAGCCACTCTAAAATTAGTTTTATTGAGTTTTTTACCAAAAAAAATGCAAAATCGATCATGCTTTTTTAATGAATTTTATTTTTATATTTTCACCACGCCCATAAAATATTTTCAAATTTAAAAATGATAAATTTTGAAAGTCTAATAAACATTTCAATATATAAAACATAACTGTGCGTTGCTAGCAAGCTTCACAAAATAATTTCAAATATTAAAATTTTACATTAGAAATATTTTTTACAGATAAAATCCAGAAAAAAATTTTAAAATTGCCAATTTGTCTTCATAAAATTGGATATAAATCGGAAAGTACTTAACCAAATTTCAAAATTTAGATGTCGATTGAAAGGTCATTGTTTCACTATTTAAATACATACAAAACATTAATAGACGTCCATACAATTTTAAAGACAAATACGCTTAAACAGATAAAATAGCATTATTTTGACTAAGCAGTGAATATTGTTAGTTTTTATTTAACCGATTATCAAAATTTAAATTTTGTAATAATCTAATCAACAATTGTTTTGGTATATGAAACATATTTCTACGATAACCTAAAGCTTTAATATGGATTTTTAAACATAGCTGAAAGAAAAATTTTGCAAAAATCCAGTCTATTGGTCGATAAATTTTTTTCTTTTTCTAAAATATACATACAATACCTGTAAGTGGCCATAACATGGGTAATACCTTTTTGATATTTATAAGTGAGTCATCAAATGAAAGGCTATAAGACATAAAAAACTATAAAAATAAAAAATAATTCACTTTCATGACAAAATAAATTGTTAAAAGAGAAAGAATTTGCCATAATGTGAAAAATTCATACCTTTTGAGTGTAGTTACTTAGAAAATTGTTAAAAGTTAATACAAAATTTATAAATTTTGAAAAACTAATAACATACAATTATAGGTGTTACATTCTTCTATAAATATGTTAGAAATTTTATATTTTTAAATCTATAGGAAAAAAAGTAGGGGCAATTTAATGAGATAAATCACAATAAAGCTCCATTTAGCCAAATTTAGAGGCTTCAAACTTTAGTAATGCCTGATAGTTCATAACAAATGATACTAACAAATTATATAGACTGCGGTAGAAATTTATAATCTAAATTTTTGTGTTAAAATTTTTGCAAAATCTTAAAAAAAATCATATTAAAAATGTGATTTAGTGAAAAATTAATTCTATTTTTGGTACTTTTAAAGCAAAAGTTAATACAAAATTGATAAATTTTGAAAAACAAAACTAACACACCAATTGCTCTTATCCTCTTCTAAAATATTGCTAATAAATATTTAGTGATCATTCCAACAAAAGCCACTCCAGAATTAGCTTTATTGATTTATTTACCAAACAAAATGCAAAATGGATCATGGATACAAAACATAACTGTGCGTTGCTCACAAGCTTCACAAAATAATTTAAAATATTACAATTTTACATTAGAAATATTTTTTACAGATAAAATCCAGAAAAAAATTCAAAATTGTCAATTTATCTGCATAAAATGGGATATAAATCGGAAAGTACTTATCCGAATTTCAAAATTTAAATGTCTTTGGAAAGGTCGTTGTCTCACTATTTAAATACATTCAAAATATTAATAGAAAACCATACAATTTTAAAGACTGATTCGATTAAACAGATGGCAGGATTATAAACATGTCCAGACAAAATCCAATGGAGTCAAAAAAATATATGTCCACATGCAGCGACATGGCGAAAAATATAACTTTTTGAACAAGACATGAGCGTTGTACAGAGCTTAGCTATGAGATTTGACGTTTCAAGTGCGTATGAGTTTTTTGCCTGGTTTTTGTTGAATGTGTAAGTGAATGTTAGAATGTTGGAAAATATAATAAGTAGTGATGAAAGGCTAATAAATGGCATGCTATAATTCTCAAGTAAGTAAAAATGCGCTGGTTGTTGATTGGATTGTGGTGGAAGGTAAAACCTTAACCAATCATGTTTGATTTACATGGTGGGTGAAAACTAAGTTATGTTGAAATCAACACGGCGAATACTTTCACAATCTCCCAAATCAGTGAGAAACATTCGCTCCGTAGAATAAATCATTCACATGTATAACAAAAATGGTAACAGCAATGCTATAAGAGCAAAAACTGCCGTATTACAGCTCCTCTCTTCTGTGCGTTGCAGGTTGTGTCTCGAAATGTCAAAATCTAAGGGCACCAATCAATTAAGGAGGGTTTTATTACCTAATGTCTTGGCCAGCACTTTAGCACCAACAGAAAATAAAAAATTTCACTTTTCAATTTGAAAGGTGTCAAAATGTCAAGATCTGAGAGCGCCAATCGATTTAGGAGGTGGATTTTGCACTCTAAGTCCAGTGTAAATCAAAAAAATCGCACTTGACAGTTGACAGTGATGATGGTGAAATGTCAAAAATCCGAAAAATCACACCTTTTGCTTTGACAGTTGATAGTTGGGGGCGAGATAGCAAACCAGACAAATTTTTCAAATATTTTCTTACAAGTAGGTGTCTTTAGCATAGATATTTAGAAGTATGTGAATAAGCTTTTATATTAATAATAATTAACACTTGCACAATATTTCTATCCTTTGAAAATTGAGAACATGAATGATGTTGAAATTTTATTGATGTCGGGAATAAGTTTTCCTGGGGAATCGGGCGGTCAATTCATCGAATTTATTTCAGAGATATTCACGATAGCAGAAATATTTTCAAGGAAAACTATTTTCCACGGGAAATTTTTTTTTTCAAGATTTGTTAACAAACTATCCTTTAACAAAAGGGACCCGGGCAACGCCGGGTGTTTCCGCTAGTACAAATATAACTATGTAAGTAAGAAACTAAATAAATCCTTAGAAAAAAAAGCAAACTTTTCTTAAAGATAAAAAAATACATTTTACAAGGGTTGGGGCCAAAATACTGTATGGGTCATAATACTGTATTTAAAATAAAAAGTGCGCACTTTTTTACATTATCAAAACGATTTTTATTTTTCAGCCTATTTACAGCATTTTCAAATACAGAATTTTGAGATACAGAATTTTGAAAAGCAGAATTTTGACCAACCAGAATTTTGAAATACAGAATTTTGACTTACAGTATTTTGATCATACGGTATTTTGTACATACGGTATTTTGAAATACTGTATTTTGAGATACAGTATTTTAAAAACAGTATTATGACCCTTACAGTGTTTTGACCCCAACCCTTGTAAAATGTATTTTTTTATCTTTAAGAAAAGTTTGCTCTTTTTTTCTAAGGATTTATTTAGTTTCTTACTTACATAGTTATATTTGTATAAGCTTATGATTTGATTGTAAAAAAACCCAACACAATTATATTTAAAACTAGTATTATGCGTTTTTTTTTAAGGAAATTTCTTTTAAAAAAAAACAGTATTGAAAATACAGTATTTTGCCTTACAGAATTGTACAAGTCAGTATTTTGTTCATACAGTATTTTCGTAAAGAATTTTGTATTTACAGTATAATGACATACAGAATTATGGTCTTACAGTATTTTGACCATACAGAATTTTGTCATACAGAATTTTGAAAAACAGTATTATAACCCACTGCCAAAATAAGATTCAGCTTATCCTGATTTTTTTTAAGAAGGATTTATTAACGATGTAACAAAAAAAAATAACAAAAAGTAATATACAGGGTGTCCCTTAATTCATCAAGAGTATTTTAAATTGTGATTCTGGGGTATATTCTAAGAAATAAATTGTTCTACAGTTAGGGCCTATCTCCAATTTTGATATCATTTATCTGGAATTTAAGAAAAGTCTTACTTTGGGGTACCATACCATGTTACCGGTAATTCCACGGTAAGTACTTATGATAAAAACTTCGTTTGGACCTTTATTTTTAGAAAAAATGCTAGCCTTTGTAATTGCGTTTAAATAAATTTGATACCTTGTCTGAGTCTTAAGATATCCAGTTTGGGGTCAATTTTCTCCAAAAAATGCGTAATCAACATGATGTTTTAATAATTTTTTTGAATGTATGTAACAATACTAAAAATAAAAGTTTATGTCAAGTTTGGCGAAAAACCCATAGATTTTATGATAATTTGGAAAACCAGCGGCAGGTAAAATTTAATAAAAAGGGTTTTTTTTTGCTTAACGCTCAAATGGCTATGAATAAAAAATAATATGTGTGCTTATCGATAATTATTATTTTATTTGTGAACTACAACAGTTATAGCAAGTGTAAAAATGAGTCCTCTTTGATTTTGTATGCATGCTACAACCAGTTTTCGTATTTTACCGATATTGATATTAATGCCTCACTTCGGAGAACGCTTTGAGCATGCGCTCTTCTAATTCACTTTAAGTTGCTATTTTGGTTGAATAAAAGATTTATTTCATTCTTCCCCATTCAAAAACATCCAATATTGTAGGATCAGGAGATCTTGGAGGCCATTGAACTGCTCCAACTTTCATCAATGTACCATTCTTTTCAAGGTATGTTTTTCCTTTGTCCTATTTTAACTGGTTGCTGAAATGATAATTAAGCCGGATTCGTCTTATTTTTATGAAAAAGCTGGTTCATTTACTTTTTAATATTTTAAAAAGTAAAAGTCCTAGAACCATCCGGTTTTCAGTTTTTGACTACAAATTTATAAGGGCATTGAATTTTGGAAACAAAAATAGTACTTTATAACGTGAAATTTTGCGAAAAAAATATTTGTTACCATTTTTTAAATTTTTTTTTCAAAATTTTGAGTTCAAACATTAATATTTCAAAAACTATTCATTGAAAGAACTTTATTTAAGAAGAAAATGAAAGAAGGGACTTCTGGCCTTTCATAAAAATATAACAGGGCATTGTACATATTACCGTTGTTTTATAATAATTTGTTTTCTGTTCTTATTCAATTTTTTAGAAAACCTTACAGCCGCCACCAGGGTTGCAGTCCCTTGCATTTCTTTTATTATCTTTAACACACTTTTCGACTCATATAATTTTTTTTGGTTCACTTTCGCACCCCAAAATTTGCTGTGGACTCTTAGACTAGTAGGTTTTTTAATTGAAAAAAATAAAATGATAAGGTCAGAACTTGAAAAAAAAAGAAACAAGAATTTATTTACATTTACCCACATTGACCCTAATGAAGAAGTAAGATTTAAGAATATTTTCACGAATTATGAATTAAAATTTATATCTGCAATAAAAATAAGCTCGTGCGGAAAAGGAAGCGGTGGTGAACTATACGGAATTCGTAAGCAGATAGAAGGAGCAAAGATTAACTTTAAAAACAGAAGAATCGTACGTACTTGAAGTGAAAACTGAAAACATCACATCGTACCAATATACATATTTAAACTGCAATCATTGGGCGCGTGACTACAAAAAAATAAATGACCTTCTGAACACATTAGATTCGGTGAATTAAGTACTTAATGGCGATTTTAATGGGAGGATAGGCATGTCGCAAAAAAACTTTGTCAGTGAATTGGCTACATCTTTGATAAATACTAAACGCGACTCGAAGGACGAGATCTGCGATGCCAAAGGTGGTTCGATGCTGGAATAAATGGATGCATGATGCATTTAATTGCCGAGTGCTTAATGGAAGCTGTGAAGGAGATTCACGTGGGGAGTACACATTTCTTCGTGGGACAGCATGTTCTGTCATAGATAACTGTTTTGTAACCGAAAACTTGTGTTAAGGAATTCAAGGTAGCAACAAGGACATATTCTGACCACATGCCTTTTGAAGTTGCGTTTTACTTAGTACGAAAACCCGCTTAATAGCAACACAACACAGTTCAGCCTCCTACCAAAACTACTATGGAGAGACAGTTTTCAAAAATCGTATCAAGCGAACCTCAACAAACGTTAATGCGACACCAAATATTGAAAGCCTAACAGAAATAATGAAAACAGCCGCAACCCAAATAAAACCATTGAATAATGCCAAAAGTAGGAGCAAACAAAACTTTTATTCGATATAGATTACAAGCGAGCTAGAGATGCATCTTTTGCATTTCTCAAACTAGTAAGAAAAAACAACACCAATACGTTAAAAACACTTTATGCAGAAGCAAATAAGCAATTCAAAACCTTATGCCTTGCTAGAAAACAAGCGTTTAACGAGCAAAATATTGCCCTTTTAAACAAAACAAAATGCTGGGCAGAGTTTTGGAAAGCCGTTAAGCGTTCAATACACTATACAACCCATCCTACCGATTTGAATTGTATGGATATCGGTAGCGATATCGCACGTGAGCACACACACCATACGATTAACTCGCGATTTCATCAACTGTCAAAAAAGTTGTTGCTATATTCGGGAATGTAAACATTCCAAAAGCAAGACATATCTAGCTGTGAATTTCAATAAATTCCAACCAGAATTCTTTGTCTGCTATTGAAACCATTTTTCTCATTCATATTTGTTTACCTACTAGCAGCGAACACAGAAGCTTCGGCTTCAACGGTCGTACAAACGTAAACAAACGGTACGATCCCCATCAAAGCAGTCGCACGCTACCTCTTGTTTTCGCTCGATAGCATTCGACCATGCGATTTCGGTACAGCGGATACTTCGGTTAACACACACGATACAATCGTCGCATGCGATTCAACTTTTGTACGATAATCGGTACAATAATTGTATCGTGTATTGAACGCTTTAAACTTGTCAATGGTAGAAAAAACAATATGGCACTAGGCTTGCAAGCGGAACATCCAAAAGACCACCTTAAAAACCTGCACAACGCAACACAAATCTCCCAGCCATTTCAATAATCAGCACCCTGAATTGCTGATGAATTCCTAGATGCACCGATAACTCTAAATGAAATTCAATATGTAATCGATTATTCTAAAAATAACAAAGCCCCAGGAGACGACCGCATTTCATTTGAATTATACAAGAACTGTACGAGTGAATTCCTTTCAGCGCTTGTTTCTGAATTCAATCGAATTTTCGAAAATGCGGATATACCAGGAAGCTTTTTGAAATCAATAATATTTCCGCTGCACAAGAAATGTGATTGTAGTGATCCGGTAAACTATAGGGGAATATCTTTTTTAAATACTTCAACCAAGCTTTTTGGTGCAATGCTTGTTAACAGACTTATTCAGTGGGTAGATTAGAAGAAAATCATCCATGAATTTCAAGCAGGCTTTAGGAAGAACTATTCCACAATCGACCAAATATTTACACTTACTAACATCTTCGAAATCTACAAGAGGAACCACAAGAAGCTTTTCGAGCAGCATTCGACTCTGTTTCTAGAGATGCGCTTTGCAAAGTCTGTAGCTGGATAACGCTTGGAATATATATATTTTGACTCTTACTCTCTAGCAATTTAGACGTGGTACGGCGAGTAGCCTAGTAAACCTTGACCCAAAAGCGAGTAGCTCTTTAGGGCGTCTGTATTACTATAATTATATCAAAAATTGGTTTGACTCCAGCGAGTTGCTTAATTAAGTGAAACACAATCTTTGAATGTAGAATAAGAAGTGAGTCTTTTAATTTTATTCTTCTCTTTTTATACAAAATTTGTCAATAAAAGAATGCCTGTATTGGTATTCAACAATACTTCGATATTCAATAAGAATTCCCATAAAATGCAGCATCAGCATAATAGCCATGCACTTCAAGTGTTTTGGGCTAGCTTGCTTATGATGCATATTTTACTACCATAAGTCAGCGACCCTTAATTATGTTTGTTTTTCTTCAATCACTGAAAGTGTTGTTGTAAATTTGGTGTCATATTATATAGCTTGTGCACTGAAGGTGCCAGTTGAACTATATGAGCATTTATTTATAGCTATATGCACAATGCACTGAGTGTGCCAACGGAAATATGAATGTTGTATTGTTTGTGCTTTGGCTTTGCTATAGCTGATCATGAAATGTAATGCGATGGGAATATGGATATTAAACATCGAAGCAGGTTGAATGTTCTATTAATTGTTTTGAGGTTTGAGGCAATTAATTAAGTGATCGCTGGTGCGATCCCTTCACACCACCCTTCCTGGGATAAAAAGGAGAAATCATAACATGGAATGATTTCTTCTTTTTTATGCGATACTTGTACATCAAGGGATCTTGCTTAGTTTGTTATTTGATATTTTTTTGTTTGTATTTACAATTTTCTGTCTTACAATATTTTTTTTTTTTTTTTTAATGTATTCTTTACTTTATTACATAATATATATATATTTTTTTTTTTTTGATTCCTATCTACTTAACTTAATAATTCTAATAATACATTTTTTTTGTAAATATATAGATTTTAATTTATTAATAGTTTTTATCTAGTTAACCCGGGTTAATAAAAATTATGTATAAAACTAAATGATAGTTAAGTACTTATATATTTAATAATTCTTATATAACTTTTTTTTTTTAAAATCATGTACATATATTTAGTATTTAATCTCTTAATTCTAACGATCCTACAATAATAACATATATATATAAAAAGGTTTGAATCTATTTTTATGAACTGTCATTGTTTTGTTTTCATATTTAATATCGCAGTTCACCCCATTTTGAGATAGTATTTCGTATGGACCAATATAGATTGGGTCTAACTTTTTTCTATTTTCATTTCTTAACAAAACTAGACTTCCTACGTTAAAATCTGAAGCCCTTGCTTTTACATCTATATCGTTCCTCGTCTTCCTATTAATTTTCTTGCTTATCAAAGTATCCCTAGCGTCTTTATGAGCTATTTGTAGTTTGTGTTTTAAGTCTATCACGTAGTCTTCGTAGTTGTACACTGGATCTACTTTATTTGTGAGATTGGAAGGTAAATTACATTGTCTTCCAAATACTAATTTAAAAGGTGTGTACCCTGTTTCTGAATGTACTGAAGTGTTGTAACAGAAAACATAATAGGGTAGCCAGTTGCTCCAATCTGTATGTTTTTCCGATACATAACTCCTAAGATAAGCTCCTAAAACTTTATGGGAATTCTCTAACGCTCCAATGCTTTCATGATGGTAAGCAGTGGACTGTAGTTGTTCTATCTTTAACAAACTACACATATCTTTAAAAACTTTATTTATAAACTCGGTACCTTGATCAGATGCTATAGTTCCAGGGACTCCATATCTAAGAATAAAAGATTCGACGAGCCCTTTAGCTACTGTATTAGCTTCCTTATTTGGTAAAGCTATTGCTTCTGTGAATTTAGTTAATTCGTCTTGAAGAGTAAGAATATATTTTGACCCATTTTCTGATTCGTCAAGGGGTCCTACTAAATCAAGAAAAATTTTATCGAAGCCTGATTCTGCTGTTGACGTTATAGTCATAGGTTGCTTCTTTGGTTGTATATGTTTGTTACGTTGACATATTGGGCAGTGTTTAACGTATGTCGTCACATCGTTTTGCATGCCTGTCCAATAATATTTTTTTTTTAATGTTTCGCAACATGCGATTTATACCAGCATGTCCACTCGTTGGTAACATATGATAATCATTTAGTATTAATTTAGTTTTGCAAGGGTCTGTTATTTTAATTTGTTCATCTATTATGTGCACTTTTATTTTACTTTCTTTAAATATTCCTTCTATCATTTTCTTTAATATATTTATTTTTTCTTTATGACGGCCGTTTGTTATTATTTTTTTTAATTCTTCTTTAGTAATATAAATATTTTTAATTGATATAGGTCCGCAAATTGTACGCACGTCCCTCAACAACATTTTGTCAAATGATGCTGATCGGTCAAAAGTGCCATTCTTGGATTCCTTTTCATTATTCATTTGTGGTTCACAATTTTTCTGTACGTCCCTCAACAACATTTTGTCAAATGATGCCGATCGGGCATTAGTACTTATCTTGGACCGGTTTAAAATTAAACAATTACTTCCTGGAATATATCCCAATATAAGATTTGGACTTAATACTCTAGTACCCTTTATTTTTGCAAAATCTTCATCTTCTTCTTTAAGACTGCTAATTTTTTTTAACTCAACTACTTTCAAACCCGTTTCCGGAGCTTTTAAAAGTTCACTGATGATCTTTTCTTTTTCTACTTTTTCTTTTGGGGGATTTTCTTTGTTTATATCGGATTTCTTTGATTGTGCTCTTGTTGTGGCACAAACGTAAAGTTTTTGTAAGTCTTCTGAATGAATTTGTATTCTACTTAGAGCATCTGCAGTGCAGTTGTTTTTCCCTGGTGTATACTCTACATAAAAAGTATATTCTTCTATTAAAAGTCTAAATTTGGTTAATCGACTGGAAGGTTCTTTAAGTGAAAATAGATATACTAAAGGCCTATGATCGGTTAATATTTTAAAACGTCTTCCGAAAAGATACGGTCTGAAATGCTTTACTGCCCAAACTATAGCAAGTAATTCTTTTTCTATAGTACTATAATTCTTTTCTGCTTTGTTAAGAGATTTACTTGCGTAAACAATTGGTTTATCATCATAATTGGATAACACAGAACCTAAAGCAAATCCAGATGCGTCTGTTCGGAGTATGAATTCTTTTTCAAAATTTGGGAACTGTAAAACATTTGGACTTATTAGCACTTCTTTAAGTAAATTAAAAGATGTTTTGCAATCTTCAGAGAATTTAAAATCTACGTTCTTTCTTAATAACCGATTTAAAGGTATTGCCAGTGTAGCAAAGTTTGGTATGAATTTTCGGTAATAGTTAGCAAATGCTACGAATCTTCTTACTTCATCTGCGTTTTTGGGAGTTGGGTAATTTTTCATTACATTCGACTTAGATGAATCTGGTATAATACCATTACTGGATATTATGTGTCCTAAATATAAAACTTCTTTTCTAAGAAAAGCACATTTTCTAGGATGGATTTTAAGATTCACTTCCCTAAATCTTTCAAAAACTTCCATTAAATTTTTATTATGGTCTTCTAAATTTCTACCGAAGACTATTAAATCGTCAAGATATACAAAACAGCGTGAGTAAGTTAGACCTGACATAGCTACAGACATCATTCTTGAAAAAGTGCTGGGTGATATTTTTAAAACCATGGGAAGTCGTTTCATTTCGCTATTTTTCTCTAAACCTCTACGTTCATTTGCTGCTGTTAATGTTTCTCTAGACTGCTCCCCTTGTATGGTTATTTCTAATTCTGTCATTTTTGATACTAAGTGTTCTATCTCTGACACGAATTCTCGCATAGGTCGATTTTTTTGACGTGATCTATCTAGTTTAGCTTGAATACTCTCTATTGTGTCCTTATCTCCGCATTTCGCAATTAAATTTTGTTTTAATTGTTCAATTGTTATAATTTTTGCGGTTCCTAATTCAGTCAATGCCCTTCCTTGGATTTTACATTTCAATATAAATTTGATTAGCATAGGTTTTGAAATTTCATTTAATGTATCATGGTAAAACTCTATATTATTTATGAAATCCCTAATATTTTCTGCTTTTTTGTCATTTGCCTCGCAATTAAGTACAGGCAACTTTTGTGCCTTACTAAAATCAAATTCTGCCATTTTGTCTGTATTTTTTGTTGTTACTAAAATTGGTTCTTTTTCTATGTCTTCTTGCTTTATACTAACTGTAATTCTTTCTAAGGCCTCTTTATGATATCTATATAAATTATCGTAAAGTGGCCGAAGGTCGTTTTTCCCTTGTTCGGATAATGTTTGTTCTAAGAGTTTAGCCTGAATACGCGCTCTTTTAAAAATTTCTTCAACTTGTTCTTTTTTTTGTTTTCCTGACTCTTTTGACCTTTTTCTATTCGGTCCGTCTTTTCTCAGGTTTCTCAAGATGTGGTGAAGTTCTTCGATAATATTGGTCAGATTTTCCATAAGTTTTTTGATACATAATAATTTTAAAGAATACATATCTCTTACAGATATTCGTCTGCCTATAATATTATTTTTTATGATTTCTTTTTTTACGATATTATTTAATTTTCTCTTAATTGTCCTGTGGACGTATTTTAAGAAGAATATTATTATTATAACTAATAAAATTGATAAAAAGTCTATTTCATAGTTAGATTTTTCATTAAGTTTATTCAATTGAGGTCCGTTGTTGTTCACAACTACCTCTTCTATTTTCGATTGTCCTTTACCCATTATTTAGAGACGCTTTTTGTTGTTCTCTACCAGGAACTCCTTTTCGTCTTGTTGTCTTTGTCTTCTTTTCTTCTGCCTGGAGGAGCGGATAGCTCCCTTTAGATTTCTTATCTCTTTTAGATATTTTTGGCTTCCTTCTGTAGATAGGCCAGGTATGTTTGCTAGTCTATACAGCTCGATAAGGTGTTGTTTAAGCTTCACCTGTTTTCCCCCTCTTTTGCTTACTAGTGATATGTTTGCTTCAGTTGTCCGTTTTATGCTGTTTCTTCTTTTATAATCCTCTATACTGATAGGTTTTGGTCCTGTCTCCACTGTTTTCGGTTGGTTAATTAGAGCTTGTGCCTGCTCTATTAGATTGGCTGCCAAAGCCAGGCGAATTTTCTCTGACATCTAAGTGGATGTGTCCTATGCAACGTCTTGTTTCTTCTTGTTGGTTGTAGATATCGTCGACGATGTCAATGGTGTAAATGCCTCTGACCGGTTGAAAGTTATCAAATCTGCAGCACAGGTTGTCTTGTCGGAGCTCGAGCAGATCTTCTTGTCAGCTTCCCTCAAAGTCTTCTTCTTAGTCCTTTAGTCTGGCAAGATCGCCATGCAAAGTCTGTAGCTGGATAACGCTTGGAATATATATATTTTGACTTTTACTCTCTAGCAATTTAGACGTGGTACGGCGAGTAGCCTAGTAAACCTTGACCCAAAAGCGAGTAGCTCTTTAGGGCGTCTATATTACTATAATTATATCAAAAATTGGTTTGACTCCAGCGAGTTGCTTAATTAAGTGAAACACAATCTTTGAATGTAGAATAAGAAGTGAGTCTTTTAATTTTATTCTTCTCTTTTTATACAAAATTTGTCAATAAAATAATGCCTGTATTGGTATTCAACAATACTTCGATATTCAATAAGAATTCCCATAAAATGCAGCATCAGCCATGCACTTCAAGTGTTTTGGGCTAGCTTGCTTATGATGCATATTTTACTACCATAAGTCAGCGACCCTTAATTATGTTTGTTTTTCTTCAATCACTGAAAGTGTTGTTGTATATTTGGTGTCATATTATATAGCTTGTGCACTGAAGGTGCCAGTTGAACTATATGAGCATTTATTTATAGCTATATGCACAATGCACTGAGTGTGCCAACGGAAATATGAATGTTGTATTGTTTGTGCTTTGGCTTTGCTATAGTTGATCATGAAATGTAATGCGATGGGAATATAGATATTAAACATCGAAGCAGGTTGAATGTTCTATTAATTGTTTTGAGGTTTGAGGCAATTAATTAAGTGATCGCTGGTGCGATCCCTTCACACTTTTCTATAAGCTAAATGGATATGGAATATCGTCAAAAGTAAAAAACGTTTTACGAGCAATGTATACAAATAACATAGCTTTTGATTGGGATGGAAACTTCTTGTCCGAAGGTTTTGAGACCATAATGGGCGTGAAGTAAGGCTGTGTATTCAGTACATTACATTTTTTCTTAATCTTAACTAATATATAAAAGTCTTTTTTTGTTTTCTTGTCAGTTTGGCTGTACGGGTGGGGTGGGTGTCCAAACTAACAACAAAACAATCAAAATACTAACTTTTTTTTATGGCATCAACAATGTCTGTCCCCCTGCTATCCGATAGATAGCTTCTAAAAAAAAAATAAACTTAAATTATAAAAAAATGTTGCCTATATGAAATTTGTTTTTTATTAATAGCTTTTTAATTAACAGTCGTAGAGGTATGCAATGTACTAATAAATTATAGCTATATGTCCTAGGACTCTGTCTTTTCCTATTATACCGTTGAGCTGAGAAATTCACAATATAATATTGTTCACACATATTACTTAATAACATGTGGGTGTGTGCAGGGATTGATTTAATTTTTTTCTTATATTTAATCTCAATAGTATAGCCATTAATTTGATACCTCACTTTTTAATCTACCTCCTATATCACCGTCAGAATTGATTTTTTTAAATTCATACAAAATCGAATAAAATCCATAGAAATGCTCCGCTTTGCTCATTGTCAACAATCGTCTACCAGTGGAGAGCACCGTTATCTCAATTGAATTTCTAATTGGAGTTCTTTTAATATAAAAAATCATAACTTCATTTCTACTCAGACGATTATTAAAGTTTTGACCTCAGTATTTAGCTATGAGATATGGCTAAATTTGTGTATAAAAATTATTGAGGGGGGGGGGGGAAACAATTTCATACGAAAAGGGTGTGTAAATGACCCGTCAAATTTATATTACATATATTAAATTCAAAACTTGAAATTTTTTTTTATTTCAAAAAGCTAATGATGCACGTTTATAGGTGTAACCTTCTTCTATAAAATTGTCAATAATTTTGTATTTCTAAATCTAACGGGAAAAAAAGTACGGGTAATTTAATAAATAAATCAAAATTGAGCAAAACTTAATAGTTCATAATAAATTATACATGAAATTTAAATAGAAATTTAAAGCTTAAATTTGTGTGTAAAAATTATTGTAAAATATTAAAAAAATGTGTACTAAAAATGCGTTTTAATGAAAAATCAACTTATTTTTTCTTAATTTAAATTCAAAAGTTAATCAAAAATTTATATATTTGAAAAAAAAAACAAAGGATGCACATTTACAGGTGTAGCTTTCTTTTACAAATATGTGATAATTTTGTATTTGTAAATCTAACGGGAAAAAAGTAGGGGCAATTTAATAAAATAAATCACAAAAAAGCTCCATTTATCCAAATTAAGAGGTTTAAAACTTGAGTAATACTTAATAGTTCATAACAATTGATACATGAATTTGAGGAAGAAATATATAATCTAAATTGCTGTGTTAAAGGTTTTGCAAAATCTTAGAAAAAATTCATACAAAAAATGTGATTTAGTGAAAAATCAATTCGATTTTTGGTACTTTCAGTGCAAAACTTAATACAAAATTGATAAATTTTGAAAAACATAACCAACACACCAATTGATCTAATCCTCTTCTTAAATATTGTGGGTAAAAGTTAAGTGATTATTACAACAAAAGCTACTCTAAAATTAGTTTTATTGATTTATTTACCAAAAAAATGCAGAATCGATCATGCTTTTTCAACGACTTTTATTTTTATATTTTCACCACGCCCACAAATATTTTTAAATTTAAAAATTATAAATCTTGAAAGTCTAATAAAAATGCTGATATATTAAACATAATTGTGCGTTGCCCACAAGCTTCACAAAATAATTTCAAATATTAAAATTTTACATAAGAAATATTTTTTACAGATAAAATCCAGAAAAAAAATTTAAAATTGTCAATTTGTCTGCATAAAATTTGCTATAAATCAAAAAGTACTTATCCGAATTTCAAAATTTAGATGTCTATGGAAAAGTCTTTGTCTCACTATTTAAATACATACAAAATATTAATAGACAACAATATAAATTTAAAGACTTATACGGTTGAACAGATAAAATTGCATTATTTTGATTAAATAGTGAATATTATAATTTTGTATGTAACCGATTATCGCAATTTAAATTTTATAATAATTAATACCAATTAACAATTATTTTGGTATATAAAACATATTCCTACGATAACCGTAAGCTTTAATATGGATTTTTAAACATAATTGCAAAATTTTGCAAAAATCCAGTCTATTGGTCGATAAAATTGTTTCTTTTTGGAAAAATATACTTAAGATACCTGTAAATAACCATAACTTGGGCAATACTTTTTTGATATTTATAAATTAGATATCCAACGAAAGGCTATAAGACATACAAAATTATAAAAATAAAAAATAATTCACTTTCATGACAAAATAAATTGTAAAAAGAGAAAGAATTTGTCATAATGCGAAAAATTCATACCTTTTGAGTGTAGTTACTTAGAAAATTGTTAAAAGTTAATGAAAAATTTATAAATTTTGAAAAACTAATAACACATAATTATAGGTGTTACATTCTTCTACAAATATGTTAGAAATTTTATATTTGTTAATCTAAAGGAATAAAAGTAGGGGCAATTTAATGAGATAAATCACAATAAAGCTCCATTTAGCCAAATTTAGAGGCTTCAAACTTTAGCAATGCCTGATAGTTCATAACAAATGATACTAACAAATTATATAGACTACGGTAGAAATTTATAATATAAATTTTTGTGTTAAAATTTTTGCAAAATCTTAAAAAAAAATCATATTAAAAATGTGATTTAGTGAAAAATTAATTCTATTTTTGGTACTTTTAAAGCAAAAGTTAATACAAAATTGATAAATTTTGAAAAACAAAACGAACACACCAATTGCTCTAATCCTCTTCTAAAATATTGCTTATAAATATTAAGTGATCATTTCAACAAAAGCCACTCCAGAAATAGCTTTATTGATTTATTTACCAAACAAAATGCAAAATGGATCATGGATACAAAACATAATTGTGCGTTGCTCACAAGCTTCACAAAATAGTCTCAAATATTAAAATTTTACATTAGAAATATTTTTTACAGATAAAATCCAGAAAAAAATTCAAAATTGTCAATTTATCTGCATAAAATGGGATATAAATCGGAAAGTACTTATTCGAATTTCAAAATTTAGATGTCTTTGGAAAGGTCGTGGTCTCACTATTTAAATACATTCAAAATATTAATAGAAAAACATACAATTATAAAGACTGATTCGATTAAACAGATGGCAGGATTATGAACATGTCCAGAAAAAATTCAATGGAGTCTAAAAATCTATGTCCACATGCAGCGACCGACATGGCGAAAAATATAATTTTTTAAACAAGACATGAGCGTTGTACAAAGCTTAGCTATGAGATCTGGCGTTTCAAGTGCGTTTGAGTTTTTTGCCTGGTTTTTGTTGAATGTGTAAGTGAATGTAAGAATGTTGGAAAATATAATAAGTTGTGATGAAAGGCTAATGAATGGCATGATATAATTCTCAAGTAAGTAAAAATGCGCTGGTTGTTAATTGGATTGTGGTGGAAGGTAAAACCTTAACCAATCATGTTTGATTTACACGGTCGGTGAAAATTTAGTTATGCTGAAATCAACACGGCGAATACTTTCACAATCTCATTCACATGTATAACAAAAATGGTAACAGCAATGCTATAAGAGCAAAAACTGCCGTATTACAGCTCCTCTCTTCTGTGCGTTGCAGGTTGTGTCTCGAAATGTCAAAATCTAAGGGCACCAATCAATTCAGGAGGGTTTTATTACCTAATGTCTCGCCCAGCACTTTAACCCCAACAGAAAATAAAAAATTTCACTTTTCAATTTGAAAGGTGTCAAAATGTCAAGATCTGAGAGCGCCAATCGATTTAGGAGGTGGATTTTGCACTCTAAGTCCAGTGTAAATCAAAAAAATCGCACTTGACAGTTGACAGTGATGATGGTGAAATGTCAAAAATCCGAAAAATCACACCTTTTGCTTTGACAGTTGATAGTTGGGGGCGAGATAGCAAACCAGACAAATTTTTCAAATATTTTCTTACAAGTAGGTGTCTTTAGCATAGATATTTAGAAGTACGTTAGTAAGCTTTTATATTTATAATAATTAACACTTGCACAATATTTTTATCCTTTCAAAATTGAGAACATGAATGATGTTGAAAATTTATTGATGTCGGGAATAAGTTTACCTGGGGAATCGGGCGGTCAATTCATCGAATTTATTTCGGAGATATTCACGACAGCAGAAATATTTTCAAGGAAAACTATTTTCCACGGGAAATTTTTTTTTCAAGATTTGTTAACAAACTATCCTTTATCAAAAGGGACCCGGGCAACGCCGGGTGTTTCCGCTAGTTTCTATATATAAACGAAATAACGAAGATTGTAAGAGGTGGGATTGAGATAGACCGAACAAGTATCATAGTGCTATGCACTCTTTGTAATGCCTCTGAACGCAAAAACCTTATTCATAAACTTATGCAACGTCGAATAGAGGCAACATAAGCTAAACGCGTTTGGAGGTTGTATAGAGCCAACATAAGGGTTGTTTAGTATCGGAATGTCACTTTGACTCATACACAACAATAATGTAGATATATATTAGGGGGGCGCTTATTTTTGTAGTCTTTGAGGTGTTGAAATCTGACTATCAAAATATTTTATAAAATTAAATACAACAATAAATAATGTTGGTTTTGTTAATTTATTGTAGATTTTTGTTGTGATATTGTTTAAATAAAATTAAGAATATTTTTTGTACACTTTATTTTATAGAATCTACTTAATAAATGTAAATGATTTAAAGATTTTCCATCAAATCTTACAACTTTTGCAAATGCTCGACGGCATTTTTTTTTTTTTTTGTTATATTAAGCGCATGCAAAAGGGGGTGTGACTACCCTTAAGATGATATACACAGCACGAGCGATTAGGTAGATTGGAGGGGATTTAAAAGGAGATACCGATGCACATTGGTTTTGAACGTCTGTAGATCACAATGGGAGGGAAAATTGAGCTGGGTAGAGCATTCCGCATTCGAGTAGTGGGACTAAAGAAAGAATCTCTGTACTTAACAGTACGTCCGAAATTGGGCTTAAGGGTAAACTGATGGGCATTCCTAGAAGCGCGAGTATTACGGTTGAATTGTTTAAAGGGAGGAATGCAACTGGCTATTTCACTAGAGCATTGTTTATGGAAATAACGGTAAAATAACGAAAGACATGAAACATTTCGACGGTGCTCAAGAGATGAAAATGTTTCCGTTATAGTTCTTCCACCTATCATTTTAAGAGCTCTCTTTTCAATTCTATCCAATAAACTCAAGTGGGTTATTGGAGCACCTGCCCAAATGTGAAAGGCATGCGTGATTTAAATAAAATTATACAAAGATTCACCTTCATCACTTTCACGGGAAAATACAAATAAATTTGAAGCATTACAAAATAAGCACCACCCTTTTATTTTTCTCCTCAACAAAAACATCACGATGTGAGTGAATGGAACAATTCATGGAATAAATCAAAAACGACTTTTTCTTGTTCCAAATATTTTTAATTTTATTTGCAAACACAAAACACCAACAAAGTAGCTGGCTAATTATAATAATATTAAAAGAAATTAATAAAAAAACAAAAAGAAACCAATCGCCAGCAGAATTACTTCTATTGATTTTTCACACAGCTCCTTTGCCAGTTTTGAAAGCAAACCGTAATAGATTTCTCCCTTATGGTACTAATTTTGACACAAGCTCATTATAACTATAATGGGATGAAAAACATTTTATGCATAACAATTTATGCAACGTTGTATAATGGGTAAATAAATCCTTATGCAGTGCATAACTATTCATCTGTTCAGCGGATTCTAATGAATACGACTGTTGGAATCTATCTGTAAACCTAACAAAATCCAAAATGATGATATTTAGAAATGGTGGCGGAAGATACTGTCGAAATGAAAAGTGGACTTTGCGATATATACCCATAGAAATTGTGCGGGAATACAAGTACCTTGGAGTTCTTATCACCCCTAACGTTAGCTTAAGCAAAGACCGCTTTCACACAAGGAAACTGAGTTGTCAAAAACTAGCTAGTTTGTTGGCGAGGAGGGTGTGAGGGGAGATTTGTTGTCTTCCTTTTACGCCCTTCTCGCCTACAAACTCCCAGTTGCCGGCAACTCAATTTATTTGTGTCAAAGAGTCAAACATCTTAAAATCAAGTTATCTGAACCTAAACGCGCGATCTGTTCAGTTTGGGGCAGATCCATAAATAATAGGCATGTAAATCACATTGCAACAGCAACAGCTATTACAATCGACAGTATCCACAATTATTAAATATTAAGACCAAGTGTGGGGATACCGTTCAATATTGAAACCGTTGAAAAGTTCCTGCGCTACTTTCTGAAGCGAATATTAACATTACCAAGCAGTAGGTACCCCCAACTACATGCTACATTTAGAAACGGGAATGCCCCTATGTGTTTGAACACACAAAATGCATTTTAATTACATGGTTAAAGTGGTTGCGTTGGAGGAAGAGAAGTTACCTAAAAAAGTTCTTAAACATATTATAAGAACAAAAGGAAACCTAATGCATGAATGGGCGCGTCTAGCTTCTGAATGTGGAGTAACACTTGATATTACGCCAGATCTAAATTCTAACTGTTTGATAACTTATAAGCAAAAACTGGCAACAATGTTTATCAAAAATGTGTCAATGAAGCCCAGGCTTCACAATATAAATTGTACTATAGCAATCTTAAGTACAATCTTGAAGAACAAACATATTTTTTAAACTGCTACACAACTGACAAAATAAGCACTATTCTCAAAACGAGGGGAGAATTAATTAACTTGAATTACATTCCTCATCGACCAGAACTACCAATATATTGCAACATCTGTCATATAAAAATAAGGGAATACGTATTACACTTTCAATCAATATGTCCAATTTTAAAGGTAATTCGAAAAGAATTTTTCGGTTCATATGTTCTGAATCACGTTGCTGTCATCGGTATATTAAACGGAAAACAAGGCTGAGACCTGTTGTACAACTACACCGTAAGCGCACTTCACTACAGAAAACGCATCATCGAGGAAGACTTCCATCCGCATAAACTAACACCATTAAAATGTAAAGCATATGCCAACATTTTATTTAAATCAATGCCAATCTGGTAGACGGCCTTGGGCCAAATCAAAATAGACTTAGAAAAATAAAATTGTTTGTAACTTTTATTATGAAATAAAGTCAATAATTATTACTACTTACTACTACTCATCGGCGTATGGAAGTAATTGGATAGTCCTTTGAAAGATTATGCCTCTTGTGTTGCCGTGAGAGTTCTGCACTATTCTTTCAAGTATGATGTTGAAGAAGTTGTATGACAGCTCGTCGCCTTGCCTAAATCCTAAATCGACATCGAAGGTGTCGGTGAGGTCTTTGCCAAACTTGATGGAGCAGCTTGCGTTCTTCATCGTCATCCTGCATGTCATGTCGTCATGTTTGCCAGGGATGCCAAAACTAGAGATTGCTTTATAAAGCTCGTCTCTATTCGATTTGAAGTTCCTGGGTTTTTTCCAAGATCTGCCGTAGTGTGAGTGTCAACGGTGGACTTTCCTGGCCTGAAGCCACACTGATATGGACCTATCAGGTTGTTGACGAACGGCTTCAGACGTAGGGCGTGTAGGCGATGTTAAGGAGACTGATTATAGTTGGCGATCGGGCAAACAATGCTGAGATTGCATTCATCGGACATGCTCTCCTGCGACCATACTTTACAGATGAGCTGGTGCCTAACTACTTACCAAGTCATCTCCTGCTGCTTTGAATAGCTCGGCAGCGAGGCCGTCGGCTCCAGCAGCTTTATTGGACTTAAGCTTAGATATTGCTATCTTCACTTCGTCGAGGTCGGGTAGACGGAATTTTTGACCTTCATCGTCTAGGTTGAATGGTGTAATCTGCCTGACAGCGGATAAGATTCTTCATCGCCGTTATATAGTCTACATAAGTGATCTTTCCATATTCTCAGCATCGACTGCGAGTCTACTACGATGTTCCCTCGCTCGTCCTTACGGGCTTCGGTTCGGGCTCTGTAGCCCTGATAGCTCCTTTTTACCTTTTGGTAAAACTTCCGAGCCTCATTCCTATTATGACATTTTGCTCGTAGAGCAGGCGAGCAACTCTGGTTCTTCTGTGCAGCGACCCCTTGTATGCCTGCTGCTTCGCTGGATGTGCTTGCCAGCAGTTGTCGTCAAACCATGGGTTTCGTTGTGGTGGCTGATGGCTTCCTGGCAATGTGGCCACTGGTTTGCAACACATGATGCTAGTGGCATTTGACCTCTTAAGAGGTTGTGAAACCCGATCGGAGAAGGACCTAGCAATATCTTGCGATTGTAGCCGCCCGACGTGCTTTCCGATAATGTCACTAAAAACGCCCTCTCTTCCTAGCTGGGCGTTAAAATCACCTAGGACAATTTTAATGTGATAGCTAGGACACAGCTCGTACGTCTTCTCCAAGAGCTCGTAGAACTCGTCTTTAGTGTCTTCATCTTTCTTCTCATGCGGGGCATGCACGCATGCAGATTGTCAGGAGGCGCTCGTTCAAATAATTGAAATTCAAGACTTTTTGGTTTTTGCCTAAGTCTTCTTCCAACGACAAATCCACACCCAAATAAACGCTGCTTTTGTTCGTGGTAGGAGTCACCGTAGTAAATGTCGCAGTTTTTTATCTTCCGTATGCCTGGTCCTTCCCATCGTATGGCGGTTATGTCTGCTTTGCAGCAGTCTAGGGCCTCCACAAGTTGTTCGGCTGCACGTGGCCTATATAGGGACAATACATTCTACGTACATATCCGAAAATCGTTGTCCTTATTTCGTTTGCTTGGTTCGTCATCAGTAAATCCGTTCGTACCCGAGGCTTGTTGGTGCTTTGCCACTAAATAATTTTATGTGACCGGAAAGTCACCCCGACGGCACAACCCCCAACCTGGAGGACCAGGTCCTTAGCATAACTCCAAGGACGGGGAGCCGGATTCACCGCTCCATATAGGCCTAAGCTCTGAATATGTCGAAGTAGCCCGTATAAAGTGTTCGCTTAGTAGTTCGAGCCTGACTGGAACTGTAGACGCCACCGTTTATTTCAACTGCGGAATTCATCCGCTGCCGCCTCGATGAAAGGAGAAGTGCCTTAGTGGGAACACTTCTCCCCCCCCCCCCCTCTTTCGTTGGCGGTCCCCAACAGCTTTCCATAGGGATTAAAACCCTATATCTAGCTGAGGTACTAGACACCCGATGTTCACCACTAGGAGGTGAGAGTCGGAGTTGGTAGACAGAGAGGTGGGTTTTGAGAAAAACCTGTGGACGCTTGTGTCCTCTTGAATGCACATATCTATCCTTTTGAACATCCTATGAGATACACATTACACAAATAATTTGATCACATAATATGACTCTTTTCTTCCTACATAACATACCTACTTAGTTCACACACACACACACACACACACACACACACACACACACACACACACACACACACACACACACACACACACACACACACACACACACACACACACACACACACACACACACACACACCCACACATACACACACACACACACACCTGTTCCTTGCCTTTCTTGCAGCTTTACATTGTGGCACTGTACACTATTTTTGTACCATTCTACAACTACACCATTGTGCTCAGACAGCAGGCATAAATTCAGTTTGCGGAAGAAGAGAACAAAACAAAAATAAAAAAAAAACAAAGCAGCTACCCGGTGATTGCTCTTGAATAGCATTCCTGGATAGAAATAATTTAGAAAAATTGATAACTTTCAAAAGTTTGAATATTTATTTCTCAGCTTTTCAAAGATTTGAGTTTGAGAATAAAGTTTTCAAAAACTATCGATTAAAATAACTTTATTTAAAAAGATATAAATAAATTGGTTGGCGCAAACGAACCTAGTGACTAACAACTCGAAACCATTTCTGTATGTGAGTGTCGACAGGAATGGAAAGGACCTACAATTGTATGCCGAATCCGAACGGCTAGACGAGAAGCACTCATTCATGACAAGTGATACTCTTGGAGGATTTGTCAATTCCTCGCAAGAGGTAGTAGCCCTGAAAAAAAAACTTTTTAGTTTTGTAGGTGGACGAGGCTGGGAAGTGAACCCAGACCTCCAGCATGACAGTCCATCGCACAAACCATTACGCTACAGGCTACTACTGCCTTTATGTCAACCATTCTTTATTTTCAATTATACTGTTTAATAATACTTCTTGTTATATATTTTTTTTTATCGCTAAATTTTGAAATGCTGTATTTTGGAAACCATTCGGTCTACAGAGATGCTTCGCATGACAGCAGGAGTGACAAAGCGTGATCGAATAAGAAGCAAGAGAATCCGAGGAAGCCTACAATACAGCATGACCAACTTAGCTGGTACTGTCATGTACAAAGAAGATGCCATGAGAACCCAGTTCAAAAGGCAATATCACAAGACGTTCCAAACCTATCGCGGAAGAAAGGCAGGCGCAAAAACTCTTGGATGAAACAAATGCAACGTGGGAGAGTTGTGGTCCCCAACGAGATCATGACAATCGCCGCGCGCGCCGGTCAAACGGAGAAGAAGAAGATTAATAATTTATTTTAATTTTTTAAACTTTTTTGTCATGATATCATACTACTATGGAACCAATAAAAATGTAAATCAACAATTTCTAGCTACGTTAAAGTTGTTACCTACGAGTACAAGTTTGTGCAATCCACTCATGCCCATTTTTTCTTTAAGTAAGCTCAAAGTAATGTTAAATAACCTATTATAATTTAAAGTTGCGGAAGCAGTGCTAATACAATGAAATCAAATCAATGATCAAAGGAAGTTCTTTTAAAAGATACGAATTATTGGGGTGTTTCTGGTTTCGCTAATCTCATGTTTTACTTAAGTACAATTTAAGTATGATCAATTATAAAAGTTATTCCAATCCGATTTCTGTATTCATCAAAGTAGAAGTTCTTTAGACTATTGGACGCAAAAAAAAGTGCATTGCAAAAACTAAAATAAATGCCCGAAAATTAAAAGTTTAGGTTTTCTTTTAACTAAGCATAATAATTTTAAATTACTATGAATTCGGCTCATTAACTTTAAAAAAGAGTATGTGAAGATTATCTACCTCTGATTCAAGTTAAAGGCAGCTTTTGGAAATATCATCAGTTGACTCTACAGCTTTTTTAATGACTTATGTCGTAGCATTGGGAATAAAATAACATTGAGAAAAAGTATGCATATTTATATTTATTTTATGAATATTTTATCTTACAAAACGTTCACTGAGCTCGAAGATACTGGTCAAGAAAAGGCACTGCTTTACATCCTATACTTTTTCTTACTAACTAAACACAATGAATAGCCCAGTCAAAATAGACATACAAATTTCAAATCCTGAAAAAAATTCCGATAACGCTTTAACTTGGTGGGGGCCTTCCAGTGACTATTACGCAGCAATGACTAAAAGTCCCTGACGATCCGACAGGAGCATAGCTTTATAAGCATGGTTATGTGTCAAAAAAATTAGTTTTTAGGAAATAAGTTTTTAATGGCAAATGCTATCGAAAAGAAGTTCGAGTACAGTTTGTAGAATTCTCTATAAAAAAATGCCTACTTTTTTTTTCTTTTTATAGCTATTTAAAAATAACACAAAATGACGAAAAGATTTTTTTTTTAATATACCTGTTAAACCGAAACCGGAACACTTTATAGAAAGCAAAATGTATTATAAGGAGATTAACAGACTTTTTTTCCTACGACCTGTAATTTAGAAAATATAGCTGTTAAAAAAGAAACAAAAAATTACGAAAATAATGTTTTTTTGAGTATGACTGTTAAACCGTCAATGCTACGAGCCCAAACGCAACATAGTTGGACTACCTATGATAAAAAAAAAAAATCTGCTCGTTCTTAAATTCCATCGGCAATAAACTCAATATTTTGGTATTTTTCTTTAGGTATATTTATTTTAGATAGAAATAAGTAACAAAAACAACATGACAGCAATTAAATAACCATACAGAGCAGTCTTCAAAAATAAAATAACGATTGATACATTTTCTTAAACGCAAAATAGTTGGGCTACGCGTCTTAATTTTTATTTTACCATGGTGTTACGTCGCCTATGGCCTTCATAACTGCTTCTATGCGTCGTGGCATTGTGTCAACTAATTTTTGACATTCTTCGGTACCAAAAGATTCCCAAATATTTATGATTTTAGCTTTTAGGCCTTGAAGAGTCCGACATGGTTCTTTTCGGAGGTTTTGCTTCATTTTCTGCTAGACAGTTTCAATTGGCGAAAGGTCAGGGCTGCTGGAAGGCTATTCCAGGAAAGGAATTGCTTCAGCAGATAACCACGCCATTGTAGACCTTGCTGTTTGGCAGGAAGCACCATCCTGTTGAAAAATGAAATCTCCATCACTAGTTTGAAGTCGTGGTATTGATGGGAGTAGCTCATTTTCCAGAATATCCCGGTACATTGACAGTTCCATTTACAAAATGTAAATTTCCCAAACCTCGCCCAGACATGCATCCCCATATCATAAGAGATGCTGGAAACTTGACTGTTTTTTTAAGGCAATCTTTGTGAAAGGCCTCTTTGGAGTTTCTTATGACACGTTTTCGTTCGTCGCCCACGCAAACTTCAAACCTCGACTCATCACTCCAAATAACGGACCGCCATTGACTTAAAGTCCAGTTCATACGTTGCTTGGCCCACTCTAGGCGCCTTTTCTTTTGTTTAGGTGTTAAAAGTGGTTTTTCTTTGGACTATGTTTTAACGAATTAAAATAGCTCTGATTTAAAAAAATCTAAAACAAACATTATACAATTTATATCCAATTTTTTTCATTGTCCGCTTACAAGTGTCGACTGAAATTCTTTTTCTCCATTGAACAGTTATTGCAGCGGCAGTTTGACGTCGATTTTCCTTTATTATTTTTTTTAAGACTCGGCAATCTCGAGGTTTCACAATTGGTGGGCGTCCCGTTTTTTTACCAACCTCCACATTTCCACTATTTTTGAACTTTGTTATAATGTTTCGAATTGATGAGCGAGGTAAATTAAATTGGTTTGCTATTTTGTAGCTCGACAATCCCGTTTCGAAGGCCTTAACTATGGATTCCCTAAGGTCTCGTGATAATGCAACACCACGCACCATGATTGACACTAAACTTTTGCTGGCTTACTTAAAACAAGAGATCAATAAACAACAAAACAAGTGCATGTCACTTTTTTAATAACGGTTAACTGAACATCTATTTAAATCTTCATAGGCCAAATTATTTGCATCCCATAGAGAGTAGTCCAACTTTTATGCTCTTATCTTTGTTTAAGAGAATGCAACCTGAAGCCATGTGTGTTTTCTCAACTTAACTTCTGTTTGGTCTTATTTACTCATTAAATGTAATATATTACATTGACAAAGAAAAAAATTTAACCAACAACTGCTTGGGACAGAAAATTAAGGTATATAAAGAGGATTAATGTGTTAATTGATTAGCAGGCCAACTATTTTCCGTTTGGGTCGTATCACAAAAAAGTCTAGGAACACTTTGTAGACCACATAATGTTCTATAAAAAGATTAACAAACTTTTTTTCCTAAGACCTATAATTTACAAAATAGAGATAAGAAAACAAAAAATTGATTAAATTATTGTTTCTCTGAGTATAACTTCTAAACCGTCAATGATATCGAAAAGAAAGTCTAGGCACATTTTGTAATGTGCCGATTATTTAATTGCACTCAAGCAATCCTGACCGTTAAATTAATTCTATAGCCAGAGTTCATTATTTGGTATAGATTCCATACAAATACCCTTTTTCATATACAACACACCTGTACTATGTATAATCACATAAACCACCACTGGTTAAGTACTTTGGTAGGATTTCATTATTAAATTTTTTTTCTGTAACTTTTATAGTTCACAACCAGTTTTGACTCAAATATCTATAAGGGAGCGTGAACGAAAAGAAGAAAAGTGTGATGTACCATAGTGGAAAAGTACCAATTTGGAGTACCTGGTAGAGCTCCAACTTTTGAAAAGACTAGGGTTCCAGAATCGACAGTGGAAGCCCAGGTTTTGAAGTAGTTAGTTAGTGGCGTCTCCTATCTCAGACTGTAATTTAGTGGCGTCTGCTATCTCAGACTGTAATTTAGTGGCGTCTCCTATCTCAGACTGTAATTTAGTGGCGTCTGCTATCTCAGACTGTAATTTAGTGGCGTCTGCTATCTCAGACTGTAATTTAGTGGCGTGTGCTACCTCAGACTGTTATTTAGTGGCGTCTGCTATCTCAGACTGTAATTTAGTGGCGTCTGCTATCTCAGACTGTGATTTAGTGGCGTCTGCTATCTCAGACTGTAATTTAGTGACCACTGCTATCTCAGTCCCTTAATTGTATTGTATGCATTTTGGCATTATATAATGTAAAGTAAAGCATAAAACAAAATATTAAGTTGTATGAATTTTGGAATTATATAATATAAAGTAAAACATAAAACAAAATATTAAGTTGTATGAACTTTGGATTAAGTATATAAAGTAAAACAAAATATTAAGTTTTATGAGTTTTGGAATTATATAATGTATAAATTAATAAAGTAAACAAAATATTAAACTGTATTAATGTTGGAATTATATAATGTATAAACAATTAAAGTAAAACTGTAACATGAATTAACAAACCAGTAATTGGTGAATAAAGAACTTCAAAACCGACTAAAGTTAGTTGCTTCTTTAGTAAAACCCTGGATCCAACGAGCATACCTCAGCCTTTGACAAAAAGCATCTCACAAAATGGCGCCCGAGCAGGGACCTCAATGAGGATTGATTCACATACCCGTACCGTACCGACCGACCGTTCCAGAAGAACCAAATCTCATTGATGTCCATACCGAATAGACGTTCCAAACGCTCCAGTATACCCGTAAGGCGAAGCCTCCCGTTAAATAACCATACATCTAGAACTGAAAAGACAGTTCAGCCAGAACCCAAACCAGATTCCGTAACCAATAAACTCGGAATAAAAATGGATGACCCAAAAGAAGAGGACTTGGATGTCACTGCTAATATAGCATGGAATATACTTACTTAAGAAACAAGAGTTGATTGATAAAATGGCCTCTAAGAATTTAGACACTGAAGGTACTGTAGCCACTCTGCGAACAAGATTTAGCACATTTATCAAGGAATCCCGTACCCGCCGTTCAACGCTGAATCTCTGTGAGGAAATCTCGCAACTAGTTCACGAAAGGATATTTTCAGACGAAGTCGAACCAGCACCGCCGTTACCCGTTCCGAAACCAGTCGGCTTCGTTGCTGAAAAGTATGCCCCGAATTATCAGTTGGACCTCATTACCCGTCGTACTATATCTACCGTCCAGAATGACCAGCCCACTCAATCAACCAGCCAGCAGTATGCGTCCATGTTTCCATTTATTCAACAACCAGAACCAGTTATAAACCAGATGAACCATCCAAGTCCCCAGAAATTTCACTTAAGTTACGAAGCTGAAATCATGAATATCGTCCGAAGATGGAACTTACGATTTGATGCCTCCGAAAATGCTATACACTTCATAAGACGTATCGAGGAATTGATAACCAGTTATACGATTCCACCAGACCAGATGATGAGAACACTACCAGAAATATTTCGGGGTTCTGCTCTTCAGTGGTTCCGAATACACAGAGAAAAACTCCAGACTTGGGAACAATTTCGGCAAGCGTTTCTTCGATATTTTCTTCCTACTCGCTTTGTCCACAAATTGGAGGATGAAATAATGCGAAGAAGACAAGGACCACGAGAATCAGTAAAAGATTTCGTCCGAAATATGGAATACCTTATCCAGCAGCACCCGAAAATGAATTTAGAGGAGAACGTGTATAGGATTTATGACAGCCTCAGAACAGAATATCGTCTTCATATCCGCCGAAGAGATTTCCAATCCCTCGAAGAACTAACCGACCTGGCCGAAGAACTAGAATTGGTTAGACTGGAAGAGCGAAATCAAAGACCAGTTGTCTCCTCGAATCTTCACCCCTCCACCAGACCCCCACGACCAGTTGGAGTAGCACAAAATATTCAATCACCCTCCAGTAACACTAGTCTATATAACCGCTTAACTCATTGCTAGAACTGTAAGCAGCGAGGTCATCAAAAACCCAACTGCAATCGAGCGTTTCATCTCTTTTGTTCCTTCTGTGGGAAAGATGGTCGCCTGACTAAGGACTGTTCTTGTCACCAACACAGGAGAACATCACAGGAACATCATAGGACTGCTGCGATAAGCAATCCTAGGCCAGACCAATCATCCATTGTGGTATTTGAAATCAAAGAAGACCCACCGGAAATAGCCACCTTAAAAACAGATCTTCCAAGTTCTCCAGCACCCACCAGTCCTGCCCGATCCAGATATAATAAAAGAATAATCAAACAACCATGTTCCCTAGTCAACCCACACAATCGTTGATGGATACACTACCAGAGGCATGTTACCTACCGAAAACCCACTACGAAGCGCGTTGCCATGAACGCATTGAGTAAAGTCCCCGAGAATCACGAACAACCTCCACCACCAACCATGTCGGCCTAAGAATCAGGACAAGTCAGTATTAAAGACATGCCAGGTCAAAGCTCTCTGGACAGATCCTAGGTACTTCATTCCAATAAAAATTGGCTGGCAGACTTTTAGTGCCCTAATTGACACTGGCTCAACCAAAACCTTTATTGGCCAAGCAATCCGGAATAAATTACACAGCCTCAACACTCCTGTCCGTTACGAACTGTTGGGTATTAGACTGGCAAATGGAGAACCAGTGATCACAAAGGAACACTACTTAATTACGTTCAACCTGGATGACAAGCGGATTCGTGGAGAAGTGGCCTTCTTGAAAGATCTGTCACAAGATGCGATCATTGGAGTAGATATGCTAGACCAATCTAAATTTACTATGACCCTGGCAGGAAGATCGTTGATGAATTGTGACATTCAGCTAACATGGACAGACCAATTGTCTACTTTAGTAAGCAGTGATCAACTTTCGCGAAATGAAAAGCAGGCACTAGGCGAGTTTTTTGCTAACGAACTTCCGAAATTTGAGAGGATTAATGGACCATCTAACGCAGCGGAACACCGGATCAGGCTAACCACTGACCAACCTTTTAAGCAACGATATTACCCGCAATCCAGCAATGCAGAAAGTAATTAATGAACAAATTGACGACCTACTGAAGAGTGAAAAAATTAAACCTTCAAGTAGTCCATTTAGTTCCCCCATAGTACTTGTCAAAAAGAAGGACGGATCATGGAGACTTTGTGTAGATTTCAGAAAGCTAAACGAAATATCCGTGAAGGATGCCTACCCACTGCCATTGATTCACGCCATACTAGATAAACTGAGGGAAGCAAGGTTCATCTCTGCCATTGACTTGAAGCAGGGCTATTGGCAAATACCTTTAGAGCAACAATCTCGAGCTTACACCGCATTCACAGTACCAGGGCGCGGATTATTTTAATGGAAAGTGATGCCCTTTGGTTTACACTCTGCACCAGCTACGTTCCAGCGTGCCCTTGATCAAATTATAGGAGTAGACAAGGAGAATTACGCTTTTGTATACCTGGATGATATTATCATCATCAGCAAAACGTTTGAGGACCACATCAAACATCTGCGAGAAGTATTCCGAAGGTTAGGAAACGCGAACCTTAAAATAAATCCTGAAAAATGCGAGTTTGGTAAGAAAGAACTTAAATATCTCGGACACGTCGTTAGTCAAGAGGGAGTACATACCGACCCTGACAAAATATTGGCGGTTAAGGAGTTAAAAGCCCCATCTAACGTAAAGGAGCTGCGAAGAATTTTAGGTATAACCTCTTGGTACCGGCGATTTATCCAAGACTTTTCAACACTAGCCGCACCTCTGACTAAGTTGTTAAAAAAAAATAACCAGTGGACATGGGAACATGAATAGAAGGAGGCCTTCAATACTTTAAAAAAGAAATTGACTGAAGCACCGGTATTAACATGTCCAAACTTTGATCAACCGTTCACCCTCCAAACAGATGCAAGTCAAGATGGACTAGGAGTCGTATTGTCCCAAAAAGAAGGAGAGCACGAAAAGGTTATTGCATATGCCAGCCACACACTGACCGATCCCGAAAAAAAATATGCTGTCACCGAGCAGGAATGCCTGGCTATTCTATGGGGAATCCAGAAAATGCGGCCATATCTAGAAGGATACCATTTCACGGTGATAACCGATCACCATTTGCTTAAATGGTTACACTCCCTGGAAAACCCATCTGGAAGACTTGCACGCTGGGCGATTCAACTCCAGCAGTACGATTTCAACATACAATATCGAAAAGGGTCATTTAATGTTGTAGCCGATGCACTGTCCAGAGACCCACTGCCCATCGCAACGAAAGGCTTCCTAGCCGCTAGCATTGATGTCCACCCAGACTGGGTACTACGCCAACAACAAGTTATTTCAAAACACCCAGAAAAATATCCCGAATACTGCCTAGAAGGGCACAAACTGTATCGAAGATTCCTCACCAAAAATCCGCTCGCAAACCACACATACGATTGGAAGTTATGTGTTCCGAAACACCGACAAAACGACGTTTTGCAAGAAAACAATGATGCCCCCACGGCAGGACACTTAGGAATAGCTAAAACAATTGCTAAAGTCTCAAGACTGTACTACTGGCCGGGACTAGGAAAAGATGTAACCAAATATGTACGCCGATGCAAGATTTGTAACCAATATAAGAGCAACCAACAAAAACCTTGTGGACAAATGCATACTATGCGAAGTGGAAGAACCATGGGAGGTGGTGTGCATAGATTTCGTAGGACCACTACCAAGATCCATGGAAGGTCATACTATGATGTTAGTCATGACCGATAAATTCACTAAATGGGTGGAGGTAGTACCGCTTCGGTCCGCCATCACAAAAGGTGTCATTCAGTCGTTAGGAGAGGAAATTTTATTTCGTTTTGGAGTGCCAAAAATATTGTTATCAGATAACCGTTCCGAATTCACCAATTCCTTGAATATCTCGATGAAATGGGTATAGAACAGCGTCTTACCGCACCCTATACTCCACAAGAGAATCCAACTGAAAGAGTAAACCGTGTTATAAAGACAATGATCGCTCAATACGTTCAAGAAAATCACCGTATGTGGGATGAACACCTCCCCGAACTCACATTCGCAATAAACACCAGCCAACATACAACAACCGGTTTTTCCCCAGCCTTACTAAACTTTGGGAGAGAATTAAGAGCACCTAACCAGACAGACAACCCAACCGATGATGAAAACCCTCCCGCCGAACCCCTTTCCATACAACGAGAGAGAATGAAAACCCTATACAAATTAGTAAAAGCAAACGCGAAAAGAGCAACCGAAACCCAACAAAAATACTATAACCTGCGCCGCCGTAAGTGGAAACCATGTATAGGAGAAAGAGTGCATAAGAGAAATAGAGTACTCTCTTCAGGGGTAAATTTTTATGCTGAGGAATAAGCGCCTAAATACGACGGTCCGTATATAGTTGTTAAACTTATTTCCCCTGTAATCGTTATTCTCCATAGAGAAGGAGACCGCAAAACAAACAAGAGACAAATAACAGAATACCGGGCGCACATTCAGGATTCAAAAGCACAGCAGGACGACGAGCTTAGCTTCATTTGTTCATCAACCATGAATGCAAGCACATCAAAATCCGCCGCCGGTAAAGCGAGGCAAATTAAAAAGAAGCCTGAGGACAAGGAATATAACCCCTATAGACGACAACAGACGAAACCAGCAAAGATAAAACCCCCTAGCCAAACACCACCCGTAGAAATTTTGTCCGTCGACCAAATAAAACGACCGGACACACCCATGTCGGTTTCAGAAAAAATGAAACAAATCCGAAGGATGCGAGATCTGGCCGCTGAAAAGTGGAAGACACGTAATATCCAAACCGAACTGCACGAAATAGCCGCCGCCGTATCCAGTACACCAATAAAGATCTTATCCACAACCCCCGACAAAAAAATCTTGGACCAGACAATACATAAGCCTTCACCACCAGATCCAGCCGTACAAATTAATTTCAACAATAGCAAATCCAAACCAAACAGAAAACCTACCACCCACTCCCGGAAGAAGCATCATCTTCGATTTAACACAGCCTCCACCACCCGATCCAGACACAACACAACAAAACACAAATCCAACCCATAGCAAACAAATTGATCAAGATATTTTGTATATATCCACCGACAGTAGTGATCTATCAGACTCAGACCATCAGGACTTTAAAAAAAATCATAAATAATACCGACAACAAAAAAATATTCTACCCAAAGCAAAATAACGATCCATTCAAAGAACTTAACATCCTCAGACACCCAATGTACCGACCAAATTTGAAAAGGCAAACATTTTATGTAAAACGACCTTATGGGAAAATAATCGTCGAGAGACATAATACTACGGTAACATTGAAGTTTGGAAACCGGACAAAAACTATCGAGCTAGCACAATAAATTAGACCGGCAATATTAATATTAATTTTTTTTTTTGTCTGAAATCAAATTATTAAGTTTTTTGTTATTATCGAAAAAAAAATAAGTTTAAGTTAATAAGTTATTCATTATTTTTCAGTAAAATATATAAAAAAAAAGGGCAAAGAAAAATATAAAGACAAGGAGTTACTATTTTGATTTACTTAATATTAGAAAAAAAAAAAAAACTTTTAAACACAAAAAAAAAAAGCATTTGAAAAATAAAATATGAACAATGAATTTAACAAAATAAAAAAAAAAACAAGAAAAAAATAAATTTGAAAAAAATGAACAATGAATTTGACAAAAAAAAAAAAAATACCTGTGTAAGAAAAAAAAAAAATATATAAAAACAAGAAAAATACTTAAAAAAAAAAGAAATTGAATTCAAAAACGAAAAAAAAAAAACAGAAGACAGCACCGTGGAACGCAGTCAAAGTTCCACCTATGACAATGCCAATTCACTCAAGAACTACCGCGCCTCCTGCGGGTAGCACCAATGGACATCGATGGATTAGGTCATATATACTGGCCAATGATTGCAGTCGCATCACTTCATCATCTTCAAACTATCGCGCCTTCTGCAGGTAGCACCGATGGACACCGATGGACTAGGTCAGATCCCAAAACCGATGATTCCAAATCATCCACAAACTACTGCGCCTTCTGCGGGTAGCACCGATGGACACCGATGGATGGGTTCATACCCAACAACCAAAAATAAAATTCCTGACATATCGAATACCGAATGTACAATACCGCGCCTTCTTTGGGTAGCACCGATGGACATCGATGGATTAAGTCTTATAATTTGACCAATGATTGCAGCCACATCACTTCATCATCTTCAAACTATCGCGCCTTTTGCAGGTAGCACCGATGGACTGGGTCAGATCCCAAAACCGATGATTCCAAACCATCCAATAACTATCGCGCCTTCTGTGGGTAGCACCGATGGACACCGATGGATTGACTAATATCCTATGAAAGTTTTCCAACTACCGTTACCAGTTTTGTAGACGAGAAGGTTCTCGTCTCCGAAAGAAGGAGGGGAACGTAATGATGCATTACACCTCTACCTTTCATCGCCGCCGTTTATTTAATTGCATTAAAGCAATCCCGAATTACCTGTTATTTAATTGCGTTCAAGCAATCCAGAAATTACCGCCCGTTATTTTATTGCATTTAAGCAATCCAAAATTATCAGTACCGCCTGTTAATATATTGCATTCAAGCAATCCAGAATCACCGCCGTTTCTTTAATTGCACTCAAGCAATCCTGACCGTTAAATTAACTCTATAGCCAGAGTTCATTATTTGGTATAAATTCCATACAAATACCCTTTTTCATATACAACACCCCTGTACTATGTATAATCACATAAACCACCACTGGTTAAGTACTTTGGTAGGATTTCATTATGATATTTTTTCTGTAACTTTTATAGTTCACAACCAGTTTTGACTCAAATATCTATAAGGGAGCGTGAATGAACAGAAGGAAAGTGTGATCTACCATAGTGGAAAAGTACCAATTTGGAGTACCTGGTAGAGCTCCAACTTTTGAAAAGACTAGGGTTCCAGAATCGACAGTGCAAGCCCAGGTTTTGAAGTAGTTAGTCAGTGGCGTCTGCTATCTCAGACTGGAATTTAGTGGCGTCTGCTATCTCAGACTGTAATTTAGTGGCGTCTGCTATCTCAGACTGTAATTTAGTGGCGTCTACTACCTCAGACTGTAATTTAGTGGCGTCTGCTATCTCAGACTGTAATTTAGTGGCGTCTGCTATCTCAGACTGTAATTTAGTGGCGTCTGCTATCTCAGACTGTGATTTAGTGGCGTCTGCTATCTCAGACTGTAATTTAGTGACCACTGCTATCTCAGTCCCTTAATTGTATTGTATGCATTTTGGAATTATATAATGTAAAGTAAAGCATAAAACAAAATATTAAGTTGTATGAATTTTGGAATTATATAATATAAAGTAAAACATAAAACAAAATATTAAGTTGTATGAACTTTGGATTAAGTATATAAAGTAAAACAAAATATTAAGTTGTATGAGTTTTGGAATTATATAATGTATAAATTAATAAAGTAAACGAAATATTAAATTGTATTGATGTTGGAATTATATAATGTATAAACTATTAAAGTAAAACTGTAACATGAATTAACGAACCAGTGATTGGTTAATAAAGAACCTCAAAACCGACTAAAGTTAGTTGCTTCTTTAGTAAAACCCTGGATCCAACGAGCATACCTCAGCCTTTGACAAAAAGCATCTCACAATTTTGTAGACCACAAAATTTTCTTTACAAAATATGAAGCTTTTTTTTTCTACATGCAAGAATGAAGAAAATATAGCTATTTGTAAAAGAACATAAAATACCAACAATATTTGTTTTATGGGTATTCCCATTAAACCGTGATGATGGCTATATCTGGCACCTACTTTACTACATATATAAGCCTTTTTTCTCACCATTGTCGACAAAAAGGAAGTAAACTTTTTCGAACGTTGGATCTCAAAAGTACCACCGACAACAGTCATATATGTTGTTTCAGCATCGGTGCTGAGGTCTTGCCTTGAAAATTGCTGCATATAGGGAAACAGGGGACAAAGTGCTGGGAGAAATTTGAAAAGAAAACCCTTTTACCAATATGAAAATTCACATTTTCTCTGAATAATATTTTTTAAAATATGCAGTGATCGGCAAACACAAATGTAACCCACAGTGTGTCAGTGCGTTATTATAGGTATATTTTGCACATCTTCGCAACTATATATAGCTTTGCAACCATATAAGATTAATCGAGTAATCGAAGTGTTCCTCAACTTTAAAAAAAAAAAAAACAATATTTTTTTTTTTTTCTTTAAGAGCTATATTTTCTAAATTATAGGTCGTAGGAAAAAAAGTGTGTTAATCTTTTTTATAAAACATTGTGCTGTCTGCAAAGAGTTCCTAGACTTTTTTTTTCGAAAACAGTTATGTATGTTTATTAAAAAAAAAACAATATTTTCATAATTTTATGTTGTTTTTAAATAGCTATACCTTCTTAATTATTGGTCGTACGGAAAAAAATTAGGCATTTTGTTATAGAGAATTTAATGATCTACAAACTGTCCTCGAACTTCTTTTCAATAGCATAATAATTCATTGTTGCGAACACATTGCGACGCAGTTGCTATCGCATCATCGTATCGTATCGCACAAGTTGTGCAACTTTTAACTTTTGCGGGCAGCTTTAACATTTTCAATAGAAAAAAAAAAAAAACAACCGACTGCGAGGAAAAGAAATAATTTCTGCTTTCAGTGTTTTTGCTCTGCTGAGGTCTTGCCTTGAAAATTGAACTGGCACCTAAGCAGGCTAAAGGAATCTAAAGATTGGTGTGGCAGTCATGAAATTGCAATAATTCCAGCCAAATGCAATGGGTGTAGCAAGGTGGGAAATTCGTTACAAAAAAACTGTGGGATTCTAGTTCCCTTTGAATGTGAAATAAATTCCCATTTTAAAACAGGAACAAAAATAATTCTGCAAGTATTTTTAAGTTTTATTATTTTAAAAAATAAATTTCTGTACAAGAAACTTTCTATCGAGATACCCAATTTAAATAACAAAATTTCTAAAATTTCGAATTAAAGTGATGCTTTTTGATTCAGTTTTCGAAAATAAAAAAAAAAAAATTGCGCGATTTTTATTTGATTATTTTCAAAAACTGAATCAAAAAGCATCAGTTTAATTCGAAATTCAGTTTTCTAGTTTTCTTTAATAATCAAAAAAAATAAAAAAATTTTTTTTAGAAAACTACAAAACTGAATTTTAAAATAAACTGATAAGATTTGACTATTTTCGAAAACTCGAAAACTGAATCAAAAACTTTTCTAAAATAATCAAATAAAAGATCGCGCAATTTTTTTTTTTTCATTATTTTTATTAGGAAATAGAAAATTTGATAATTATGTCTTCATATAAAATTATTAAACCCTTTGTGTGCTAAATAATTTTTTATGAAGAGATAATTACCGAATTTCCATTATCACAAGTATTAACTTCAGGCCTATTGCACGTTTCGAAAAGTTGTTTTTAATTTCGAAGGAAAAATTATTTTTAAAAGAAAGACATATAAAATCAAATAAAACATACCTTTTTCAGCAAATGTTATGATTTCCTGAGTACTGCCAAAAAATTCATCTCCTTCCAAATAATCCGGGTCGGAAAATCTATTTTTATTCCGACTAATAATATGTTTGCTTCGTAATCTTTGTTGTTGTCTATATTTTCGCAGATATTTTTGATGAATTTTCTCCGCCTGCTCAGAAGTTAAATTAAATAATTTCCACCGTGAACCAATAGAATCAATATCTTTTACCGTTTTAATGTCGTCATTATTATTTATATTGTGTGATCGTGGAGTTCGTGATTCTCGCATTTCGTTTGCGATACTATTCCGGCTGATAAAATATTTTTTTTGTTTAAGATTCGAATTTGAGATCGAATTTTGACGTGATAAAAGTGGTGGAGACTCGAGAACACCTGTTGGTTTTAAACGCATAATATGCTCTTGCAGACGATGATTATTATCATTAAAATCAAAATCACTAACACTCCTTATGCCGTCGGCACGATAGATTGTGTCCCAGATAAACTGTTTTGGCAATGGATGTGTAACATTAGGTTTTTCGGTGAGGCCAAGTTTTGTAAGAATTTGCCTTTTAATCGATTCCAAGCGAGAAAAGTCACTTTGGACACGATTAGCTTTATTTTTTGAAAGGAAAAATAGTTATATGGGTAAAATTATTTATGTAGACAAAATTATATATTAAAATAATATTTAAAATCTGACATAAAAGTCCTAGTAGAAAAATGTTGAAATACAACTATTGTGTAATATTATTTTTAAGCAAATTAGTCAGGTGGTGAAATTATATACATAATTATGATTTCAATTTTAATAAGAGTTTTATGTTTTCGAAATTTCAATCAAGTGAAACTACATACGTACGGTGCCCGATGACGATGAGAAACATCGAACAAAATTAGTCAATTTTGTCGGAATTAATCTAACGCTACGGTTAAATCTAATTTCAAAGTGACACAATAACTTCTCGATTTGTTCGTCTAATGTCACGAGTATATGTCAAATGCTGCATCTATATGCCACATGTTTGGATTATACGACAACCACCACATGAAACAAATACGCTGAGTACACGACATGCTAAATCTGTCCCAAAAGTCGCATGTTTGTATAGGTTTGCATGGTGCATGTGTGTCTAACATATGTTGATGCCGCATGGCACATGACAAGTACACAGAATGCGGCAAACTGCGCATAGATATACTATGCACACTGGCACAATGCCACATATGTATATATGCAGTACATGACTTGCGAAAAAAAAATGTAATACATAGTTGATTTTTCGTTAGGAATGCTAGCAAGTGGAGAATTATAAAATCTAATGTCATAAAGCAACGGAAAGTAGATTTCTGAATCGTTAAGTTGAACATAAAGGCTTAACTAAATTCACCTGCTTTTTGCAAAAAGTGCGAAATAAACATGTTTGCTTAAGATATCTGCTTGCATGAAAACGAGAATACATCCATTTTGGACTTATGTATGTGAAAGGAACTCTAATCTTTTTCTTTACGTAAGTTAGTTTCACTGTCAAAGTAATGAAAGAAAATCTTAAAATATAGGGTTTCTTGGATTTTTTGTATATCGGATTTCTTAGTTTTTTTTTAATCCATCGAGACCGTAGCCATTCTTTAATGCAATTTAAATGTTAACAGCATTACACATGGGGACCAACTATATTTTGAGGTATCGGGAATATTTTATTAAGTAATTTTCGGATTAGTCCACCTTATTGCACACCATATTGAGAATATTTCGGTCCAAATGTCAGCAGATTGCCCAGAAATAACATTTTCCAGAACAAAAAAATTAAATCTCAAAAAATGTGTAATTATAAATTTCTAAATCTATCGAAATCGCAGCTAAATGGAAATTGACCATTTACATCTTAACAGTCTCGAAATTGCGTTTCTTGAACTCTGGCTACAATTTTCGGTCGCTACAGACTCGAACTCGAACCGAACAGTTTTATGACAGAATTAATGCCACATCCATGAAAAAATGCGTCAGCAGAAATTCGTGTTAGCGCATGCTTATGATTCGGTATGGAAGACCAATTCCAATTCAAGAACAATTGCATTTAAAAAACAAAGGTGGTAATTTCATACCAATTTTCAATATAAAAACATAACATGTACAAATATGTGAAGGTGAACTTATTTCAAAAATTCAATTCATGCTAGGACTGGGGCTATAATTATAGGCTTGACAACTATACAACAAGTACAATTAAAACAAAATTTATATTAAACTTACCTTCCTCACTGACATAAAATGATGGCAGACTGCTGTCCCTGTTTGATCGTTTCGGAGTCAATTTTTTTTTCAAAATATTTGACGATTCCCGATGGTCACCAATTGTTTGATATTGAAATTGCTTCCCAATACGTATCGCTGGTCGTTCAATAGATGAAATCATCTTTAGCGACGGGGATGGAAACTGTTGTTTTTTAATGAGAAGAAATTCATTAAGATGTTCATTATTTCCACCACCACCGCTACCACCATTACTAGATTCCGATTCAGGTATTTTATATGAACTACTACTCTTGCCTTTTTGCCCCTTTCCATGAGTCTCAGAAGTATTTGTACCAGGGCCATTAGTATTATTAGTACTGCCTTCGTTATTATTTCGTGAGCTACTACTACGCGAACCACTACTATTACTATTACCGCTATTGTCACCATTTCGATTCTGATTTTGGCCACCGGCCCCGTTGCTGCTGTCAATTTTATTTGTAGTTGCACTGCCATTTAAGCTAGTCACATCGTTATTATTATGATTTATACTACAATTGATAAGTTTCGGTCCTTCTAGCCATACAAGGCCAATAAATAACCAAACAAGATTCTTTTTCAATTTTCGTTTATTGTTATTTGTACGATTTTGTACAAAAGACGATGTTATACCTTTGGCAGCATTTAAGGTTCGTAATAAATTGCCACCACTTGAATCATTTTCGGTTCCATGATGTGGATGTGATGACGTTTGCAGACACCATTTCCTACGATCTTGATGATTTGAAGTTTCATTAGCTAAATTATAAATATTTTTGCTAAGTCGAATAGTAGTAGTTTTATTGTGATTGTTTGTTTTAAAAATATTTAACTGCACACAAGAAGAATTATTTTGAATTGAACATTCATTAGAATAATTATTGTTGATTTGATAAATACAATGACAATGATAATGATAGTTAATGCAATTATTGCACCAATGGCAATGACCAAAGTAGCTACAATAATTACATGTTTTACACCATTTTACAAGAAAAATTTCAGAATCCGCGGTATTTTTATAAAATACATCGCTAATTTGATTTTTTAAGCAGCAGCAGCAGCAGCAGCAGCAGCAATAGCAGTAGCAGCAACAACAACTACAACAACAACAGTAACAGTAACAGCAGTTGTTGTTAGTGAATAATGTAAATGATCTTCCACAATTTCTGATATATTCATTTTTATTGTCCCAAATAAAACTGAATTTTCTTTTGCGTCGCTTACGATTATCAGTAGTGGATGTCTTCCAACAACATATGGTCGACGATAATGATGGGAGAATTATGGTCGAATGGTAGTAACTTGGTAGAATTTCAATACGATCTGCATAGGATCGTAACATATTTTGCATTAATACAAATCCTTTTATTTTCGGTTTGATTTTTTTCTTAAGTTTTGTAACTGAACTATAAATTGAATTTGAATTTAAATTTGATGTAGTTGAGGAAGCTGCTGACACTAAAATTGAGCAGGCACCTGGATGTGCTAAGGCATTTTGTCGCAGAAATATATGATACGACGTGAATAGTTTATTGTTTTTTTCGAAATATGATGATTTTCCAAATAAAATACTTTTTGCAGCTTTCGAATAGAAGATTTTCTGATTAATTGGATTCATTGTTTTTGTGGCTTTCCCTAATAATTGATAAAATAGTTTACCATCATCGAACGAGTTTCGTATGAATAAAAATTCATGATATTTACTATGAAAACGATGATAACCATAAGAACATGGCTGCTGATAAAAATTATGATGGCTTTCAAAAAACGAATTTTGATGATACAATAATGGATCGTTGTTGGATGCTTCCAGCTGAAGCATCTTGTTGGCCTCCTTTTCTATTATACTAGTATATTTCTGCTCTGTCAATATTGCATCGTCAAATATCGATGACGTTTGTCGTTGTCGCTGATACTTTCTTTTACGAGATTTTATAATTTTCATAAATTCTATAAAACTGTTTAGAAAACTCACAAATTGACGTTTTTGGGACGGATTTTTATGGTTTTCTTCGGCGTCTAGTCCATGACCAGATTTTAATAATTGCTGATATGGACGTTGTTGGCTGCATATTAATAAATCTAGATTTAGACTTCTCAAATGTTTATCGTAGAGATTTTGAATGATTATATAGCCATTTAGTAATAGTTGTTGATAAGCAAGTACAACAACAACAAATTTAACCAAAGTTATTGTTATCATAAAAGTTATTACCGAGTAACAAATAGGAATATTTTCTAATAAGTTTTTCGGGTTCGGATGATAATTAGATTTAGAATTGAAATTAATTTTACGATATAATATATTATTATTGTTGTTATAATTATTATTATTATAAATATTTAAATTTATATTCAAATTCAAATTATTATTTATTTTAATAAAGTTTTCATCTAGTGAATGAGAACATATTTTTATTGAATTTTTTAACAAACGTTTATTTTTAATAATATGATTGATTGCTTTTGTCGTCGTTGTTTTTGTTGTCGTCGTAAAGTTGTTGCTTAAAGCTGTTGTTTTAAAATTATTTTGGACCTTTGAATTTTTGTTGTTGTTGTTTTCGTCATCAGATGATAGTTTTGAAATATTATGTATTTCTAAAATGCTTGGAACCATAAAGCTTAATTTGATTAAAATTATTAAGAGGAGAATAATTACTAATAGAATTAATGTACATTTTGCTTTCATTACCGAATTAAGAATTTTTGTTTTGATGAAAAAATTTTTTTATGAATAATTTAAAGCTGATGGAAATCATTTTGTAGGAATTTTTAATTCTATCATTGTTTCTGTTGTATACATTGTTTTTTTTTTTTTCTTTTCACTTTCAGTCTCAGCAGTTTAAAATATATTTATGAAATCAATGTAAAATTTGACCATGAACATAACAAAAACAAAACTTTTCTCACAAACCTTTTTTAAGCTATTTTTTCGAGTTCTTCGTATCTTATATATATATATACTTTTGATTTCTAAGCCATTGGCAATCTTGGATAGAAATAGAAAAATTTACTAATTTTAAGTCTAATATAACAATTTTTTGCTGAGAAATTTCCATAACACATTTAGTTCGTTTTAGTCGTTTTTGAGAATACAATAAAAATGCATTTTTTGTATGTTTTTTCTCTTTTTTATATCAAACGCGGCGTCTTTGTATTTGCCATATATTAGTTAATGATTTATTTATGTTCTTATTCTTAAGATGAAAGAAAATTATTGACTATATTTATTATTGTATTAATTTTATTTTGGTTTTCTTTTGACTGGACGGATAATTGTTGAATACTTAGTTTTTTTTTTCTTATATTTTAAATATTTATTATAGTCTTTGATTTTGGCATTAATGTTATGTAAATAACTTTGTTTTTATTTTTTAAGTATATGTATTTAATTTTTATATATGTTATTCTTATAGCTGATGCAAATTATTCAATTAATATTTGTGAAATTGCGAATTAAGTTATTTTGTCTTATTTTTTTATTTAAGTCACACACATGTTTTATATATAAATTATTTAATTTATATTTTTAATACTTAGGCACTCATTGATTAGTTTTCTTGTTTTCTTGTTTTCTTATCTTAATCAGTAAAAAATAAAGTCTGTGATGTATATCTGAAACGACAATAATTAAACAAAAAAACATGTTTAGCAAAAAGCAGAAGACTAGAATGACATCAATCCTAAACAATTAAAATTTTTGTTCAAAGCTTGATGTCAATTTATATAGGGAAAGATAATAGTGTACACTCTCTGTCACTTGTTTGAGGCGACTATTTCCATAAAAGTTTTTTCTCGATAAATACCTGTAAGCAATATTTTTCCTGGAAATTTTTTAAACATGTGAGTAGGTATATATATTTTGCAATAAAAAAGGATAAATCTAAAGAGTTAACTTGGAAAATTCATAGAAATTTCCCAAATTATGTGAATGGACTGCAAAAAATGGATATAAAAAGTTGCGTCACTTGATTGAGGCCATTCCAAAAATTGCTTGGCAAAAATTAACATCGCCGATTTTTTTCAAACAAAAGTTTAAAATATTTAAGAAAGGATAGAAAACTATATTTTATATTAAATTTCAAGTATAAATGGCCTCTGGAAACACGTCGACAATAGCAGAAAGAGGATCAATAGATGCTTTAAAGGAACTGGGATTCTCAGGCCGAGAAAAAGCTAGCAGACCGAACAGAAATAAGACCATTGTCTACAACTATCTAGCAGACACAAAAAACTATGGATAAAGACAACAGCTCTGGCAACAACAATCCGATAAAAGCGACTCATTCAGCGGCTAGCTTTAAATTCCACACTATCAGAGCCTAAAATAAGGTCAACAAGTGGGGTATCAGCCAGAACTAGTTCTACGGCAGCTACATAAGGAACTACGGATGAATTTCGCCAGGGAGCATGTTGCCTGTAGAAACGCATGGAAAAAGGTTGTCTTTTCAGGTGAAAAGAATATTTAATCTTGACGGACCCGATGGTTACAACTTACAACTTTTATTTTCACGATTAAAGAAAAGAAGAACTTATTTTGTCAAGACACCACAGTCATACATCAGGTGTTATGGTGTGGGGAGCTATCAACTATTATGGAACATTTGAATTGAAATTTATAACTACAACAATGAACGGAAATAGTTACAAATGCCTGCTGTAACGGGTTTTTCCAAAGCTAAAGAATATTCTGGAACCTCTACCAACAAGACAACACCCCTATCCAAACTTCCTGGGTAGCTAGTAGCTGGATGCAGTTGGAAAACGTAGGTACAATCAGGCAGGTAGGTAGGTAGATACAATCAGCCCTATTTGTTAGAGATTATTTATGTAAGAACTACTGGTAGATTAGAATGGATTCTTCATTTTATTACAAATATTTAACAACTATATAGTATAATTGCCTGATTGACAATACTGTTTTTGTTAAATAAAATTAAATAAATAAAATAAGTTTTATAAATAAAATAAGTTTTTGTTATAATTATTTATGTTCAGTTCGAAAACGTTTTTTCTATTTTGTAAGTATTTTGTTTTGAGTTCATTTCGTTTCACGATTACTTCGAATTTCTTCTTTTGTTTTTTACTTGATTTGTATTTTCGTTAAAACTATTATGGATCACTTAAGACTCGGTTGTGCCGTCAAAGGTTGTTTCGCATTTTGTCTCTACGTTTATCTATTTTTTTGGAATTCGATTATTTTGTTATCAGTTTGTAAGTAAAGAGGAATTATAGATACAAACAAAAATCAAAGGAATAAATGCTTTCTGCAACAAATCCAACAATAGACTCGTTTGACGAGTTTTATGGCAATGGACAAAATGGAAAACCACTAGTGTACCTTCCTTTGTTTTGGAGCATTTACAACATAAAAAAGGCTAGCGATAGTTTGAATCGAGATTTCATTTGGTCAGCTTTACGTAGGAGAGGAGTACCCGAGAAGTTTATCGCCATTATAAAGGCTACCTACGAGGGTGCATAGTGTCAAGTCTTACACAACGGAAATGTATCAGAGGACTTCGATATCCATAGCGGAGTTCGTCAAGGATGTTTGCTATCTCCACTACTTTTCCTGGTGGTTATAGGCGATGTCCATCATGCAGCTCTAGCCGAGCAAGCGCGTGGAATTCGATGGACGATGTTTTCGTTCCTGCAACATCTTGATTGCGCTGATGATATTTGTTTGCTCTCGCACAACATTATGGATCTTCATCATATGGTGACTAATCTGGAATGCGAGGCATACAAAGTCAGTTTGAGGATCAACGCCTGGAAAAAAAAATCCTCAACATTTCTGAATCTTCTTCTCAAGTTGTCGTTGCGGGACAGCAGGTTGAAGCGATGGACAACTTCCTGTATCTCGGTAGTGTTGTTTCAAAAGACGGCGGTGGTACGGATGAAGATGTTAACTGCCGAATCGGCAAAGCTAAAGCTGCTTTCGGCATGCTGTCTAAAGTTTGGAGGAGCAACGTCTACAGTACGAAGACCAAGCTGCGACTGTTCCGGTCGAACATAGAGTCAGTACTACTATATGGGTGTAGTACATGGAAAGTGACCGCCTCTGTCACAAAGAAGCTACACACTTTCGAAAATAGATGTCTCCGAAACATCCTAAGGATTTTTTGGCCGAACACCATCTCCAACCAAGAACTCCTTCGGAGAACGGGCCAAAGTCCTATTGACATCGTTATTAGGAAAAGAAAGTGGCAGTGGATTGGTCACACCCTACGTCGTGGTGCAGACTCTATTGCATGACATGCAATGCACTTATCCAAGATGGCAGAAGTCCTGGAAGCCAGAGAAAATTTTGGCGCAGAACAGTCGACAAGGAATCACAAAAGCTCGGTAAAAGTTGGAGAGAGCTAAAATACATTTCCAGAAACCGAACGAGATGGCGTGTAGCGGTATAGTTGACGCCCTGTGCCCCTTAGAGGGGTCAAGGATCTAAGTAAGTAAGTAAGTATTTACAATCAGTTTGAGATGAATATGCTCACAAAGCTTTATAAATTCTGGTCATTGGAGCCAATGTTAGGTGTATATAATGAACATACCTATACCTATGTTGAAGGTACAATTAAAAAAATATTTAGAGGGGATTCAATTCTTCAAAAGATGTGAATAAAATATTGACAATGTTTGTCATTGTGTATTTTAAATTAAGTAGGTATACCTCATTTTGTTTGAAGAAATTATTTTTGTTAAATAAAAATAACTTTATAAAAATTGATAATTGCCGCGTTTTTTGAGAGAGTGACTAGCAACTCAGCAAAATGTTTATACGCAAAATAATAACAAAACAAATTATTATAGAGAATTTTGTTTGTGTTTTCTTGCTAGTTACTAGTTGTTAGTCACTCTCTCAAAAAACACGGCTAATATTTTTCTGAGTTTTCCTTTGTTTTAATTGTAACCTGGATATCAAAAATCTATGCCAATTGAAGAATATTTGGTTTGTATCAACTTTAATAAAATATTGGCGTTACGCAAGGCATATCTGATAGTTGTGAAAATAAATATGTTCGGTTCAGTTTGATTTCGATCATTTCGTCACCGTTTGTTTATTTTCGTTTTAATGTTTGTGCATGTAAAGAACCTAAATGCGTTAAAATTTTAACGCCTTTAGGTTCCTTACATGCACAAACATTAAAACAAAAATAAACAAACGGTGACGAAATAAAAAACGTATCTTCTGGTTTCATTTAGTACCGGGCACCTTCCGACAAAGTGAAAAATATCTTCACGTTCTTTATTTAGCCATGTTGCAAAGTACTGGGGATCATTTGGTAACCCATAAAAAACGTATCTTCTGGTTTCATTTAGTACCGGGCACCTTCCGACAAAGTGAAAAATATCTTCACGTTCTTTATTTAGCCATGTTGCAAAGTACTGGGGATCATTTGGTAACCCATAAAAAACGTATCTTCTGGTTTCATTTAGTACCGGGCACCTTCCGACAAAGTGAAAAATATCTTCACGTTCTTTATTTAGCCATGTTGCAAAGTATTATCATTTGGTAACTCGATTAACGTTCGACGATATCATTCTGTCTGGTCTGTGAGTCTGTGCGTCCTGATGTACGAAGCTACCATACAACGATTTCAGTTTTATCAAGTTTTCTCGAAAACGGCTCTAATGATTTTGATTAAACTTTGTACATGTCATCTCTAGACTAGTGCTAATAATACTGCACACCTCGTTTTTACCAAAAAATTCGAATAATGGAAATAAAGTTATTGATTTTTGTTTTTTAAGATCGCCTTTCAAATACTTATTTATGTTCCTTCATAATGGGTGATATGAATACAAAGGCAGTATTTACTAGAAGTAAAAGTTAACACTAAATACTTAAACTTATAGTATAAGGTTAAATTAATAGTATTTACTTCATTTCGTATGCATAAAAAAAAGTTTCAACTTGATGCCATATACTTTCAGTATATATTGAATTCATCCAAGTAACTAGAGGTTTACGGTGAGGAATAATTTTATTTATCTTATCGGAGGTATTATTTTTTTCTTAATTTTTTTGAGCATTTTTTCATAGAGGTTTATCTCCTTCAATTGAATTAGGTTCAATTTGACCCCAATAGGAATTACTCCTTTTAATCCATTTCAAATTCCACTTTTAAATACAATTATTTTATTAACTTCAGGAATTACTATCACATGAGCACATCATAGTTTAATATTAGGAAATTTTTCACAAACTACTCAAGGTTTATTTTTTACCGTTTTATTAGGAATTTATTTTTCTATTTTACAAGCATATGAATATATAGAAGCTTCATTTAATATTGCAGATGCTGTATATGGTTCTACATTTTTCATAGCACAGTGGATATAGTGTTTGACTGCTAACCTGGACGTGTGGGTTCGAGCCCCAGTCTAGGTAGCATTCTTTTCTATTATTCCCCAGTTTCAACTGGATGCCACCCGTGGAATTTCATGAGATAATTAACCATCTAATTCTCAATCCACTGTGCCAACAAAAATCTTACCTTTCCTTCTATTCCTTCTAACTAGTGCCGTGCATTGCATTTAAAAGACCTGAGGTCTTACAGGCATATAGTTAAAATAATAATTATTATTATTATTATTATTACTAGAATTCATCCAAAATTGAAAGTATTTCCTTTTTTTACAAAGAAATTATAAGTTTGATAGTTTAACGCCTGATTGTATTGTAATTTAGAACTCAATTCTTGTTTTCTAAACATCTTGATAGCGATTTGAGCAGCAATTATGATAAAACCGGTTTGGCAATTAGCCAAGTGCACCTAGTTTTGGGCGTATTTTAAAAGTACATAGTGTTGTTAAGAATATAATTCACAACAACCTTCAATTCAAAGATGTAAATCAGAAGCTATGAAACTATTGATTGCCGAATATACAAACTTAAAAATGGTGTTTAACTAACCGAAGAAAAAGTGAGTTAATATACCCATTAATCATAATGGAAAGTTATTATTAAAGAAAATTTAAGTGCTGATGGTGTGTTGACAATCATTAGAAGTATTAAAAACTTTTGTATAACGCACGGAAAGGCTCCCTTAAGGTACTAACTTTACATATTAGGTTTTAAACCTGTAATAACTGTTTGTGTTAATATTTCTAATGGGCAAATTATTGGAATGGCTAACCAATATGGGAGGAGGGGTCTAACTCCCACCGTTTGGACGGGAGGGGCAATTTTATAAAAAGGTACTTAAAAATAAAAAATATTAATAAATAACGGTAATACTTACAATTAAGTTTTATACCTTGTATCAAAGCCAACACTTTATACTATTAGCTTGTTTTTAAATCAAGTGAAATCCATAGTTTCGAAAAAAACTGGTTTTAAAATTTGGGAAAAAAAAGTGAAAAAAAAAATTGTTTTAAGTGTAATTTTTCAAAACACTAAAATTTTATATAATTTTTTTTTTCTGAAATTCGTTGCTCTAATTAATTTTTCATTAAAAATGAAAACTAGATTATTTTATATCTTTTATTTTTTGAGAAAATTGAAAAATACCAAACCTACTGTTTAAAATTAATATCACCCACTGTCAAATTCCACCATTTCGGAAAATATTCACTGCAACCCAATTTCAATATAAACTGCGCCCTGATTGCTTCGAATATATATTCTTTGGCTTCACCCATACTAAATTCCTAGTTTAAAGCAAAAAAGTATTTACTATGAAAATTTCAACTTGCTATTTTTTAACTTTGAAATAACTAAGTATTGCCTAGAGAAAAATTGTACTTACTAGGTTTTATGCATTTAATGCATTTTATGCATTTTTATGCATACCAAAAATAGTTTATACTTAGAAATTCTCCAGTAAAAGCATTCACTTTGTTTTATGCATACCACCCAATATCTCGTCATTGGCTTGGTTGATTTTATCATTATTTTTTGATTTGGTACTTCTAAGTTAGCCCGCAAATATCGTACTTAAAATTTAGATGAATAATTTGTTTTCCCGAAAAAAATTAAATCAAAGAAAAAATATTTTTTTGTTATTTTAACTTTTTTTCAAAATTTGTTCAATTAAGTCAAACAAAAATAAAAATTTCTATTTTAACATATTTTAATTATTTTTTTTCGTGAACGCTATAAAAATATAAGCAAACTGATTCAGGGTGGTATGCATAAAAGAAAGTAAATGCTTTTACTGGAGAATTTCTAAGTATAAACTATATAGTATAATTGCCTGATTGACAATACTGTTTTTGTTAAATAAAATTAAATAAATAAAATAAGTTTAATAAATAAAATAAGTTTTTGTTATAATTATTTATGTTCAGTTCGAAAACGTTTTTTCTATTTTGTAAGTATTTTGTTTTGAGTTCATTTCGTTTCACGATTACTTCGAATTTCTTCTTTTGTTTTTTACTTGATTTGTATTTTCGTTAAAACTATTATGGATCACTTAAGACTCGGTTGTGCCGTCAAAGGTTGTTTCGCATTTTGTCTCTACGTTTATCTATTTTTTTGGAATTCGATTATTTTGTTATCAGTTTGTAAGTAAAGAGGAATTATAGATACAAACAAAAATCAAAGGAATAAATGCTTTCTGCAACAAATCCAACAATAGACTCGTTTGACGAGTTTTATGGCAATGGACAAAATGGAAAACCACTAGTGTACCTTCCTTTGTTTTGGAGCATTTACAACATAAAAAAGGCTAGCGATAGTTTGAATCGAGATTTCATTTGGTCAGCTTTACGTAGGAGAGGAGTACCCGAGAAGTTTATCGCCATTATAAAGGCTACCTACGAGGGTGCATAGTGTCAAGTCTTACACAACGGAAATGTATCAGAGGACTTCGATATCCATAGCGGAGTTCGTCAAGGATGTTTGCTATCTCCACTACTTTTCCTGGTGGTTATAGGCGATGTCCATCATGCAGCTCTAGCCGAGCAAGCGCGTGGAATTCGATGGACGATGTTTTCGTTCCTGCAACATCTTGATTGCGCTGATGATATTTGTTTGCTCTCGCACAACATTATGGATCTTCATCATATGGTGACTAATCTGGAATGCGAGGCATACAAAGTCAGTTTGAGGATCAACGCCTGGAAAAAAAAAATCCTCAACATTTCTGAATCTTCTTCTCAAGTTGTCGTTGCGGGACAGCAGGTTGAAGCGATGGACAACTTCCTGTACCTCGGTAGTGTTGTCTCAAAAGACGGCGGTGGTACGGATGAAGATGTTAACTGCCGAATCGGTAAAGCTAAAGCTGCTTTCGGCATGCTGTCTAAAGTTTGGAGGGGCAACGTCTACAGTACGAAGACCAAGCTGCGACTGTTCCGGTCGAACGTAGAGTCAGTACTACTATATGGGTGTAGTACATGGAAAGTGACCGCCTCTGTCACAAAGAAGCTACACACTTTCGAAAATAGATGTCTCCGAAACATCCTAAGGATTTTTTGGCCGAACACCATCTCCAACCAAGAACTCCTTCGGAGAACGGGCCAAAGTCCTTTTGACATCGTTATTAGGAAAAGAAAGTGGCAGTGGATTGGTCACATCCTACGTCGTGGTGCAGACTCTATTGCAAGACATGCAATGGATCCACTTATCCAAGATGGCAGAAGTCCTGGAGGCCAGAGAAAATCTTGGCGCAGAACAGTCGACAAGGAATCACAAAAGCTCGGTAAAAGTTGGAGAGAGCTAAAATACATTTCCAGAAACCGAACGAGATGGCGTGTAGCGGTATAGTTGACGCCCTGTGCCCCTTAGAGGGGTCAAGGATCTAAGTAAGTAAGTAAGTATTTACAATCAGTTTGAGATGAATATGCTCACAAAGCTTTATAAATTCTGTCATTGGAGCCAATGTTAGGTGTATATAATGAACATACCTATACCTATGTTGAAGGTACAATTAAAAAAATATTTAGAGGGGATTCAATTCTTCAAAAGATGTGAATATAATATTGACAATGTTTGTCATTGTGTATTTTAAATTAAGTAGGTATACCTCATTTTGTTTGAAGAAATTATTTTTGTAAAATAAAAATAACTTTATAAAAATTGATAATTGCCGCGTTTTTTGAGAGAGTGACTAGCAACTCAGCAAAATGTTTATACGCAAAATAATAACAAAACAAATTATTATAGAGAATTTTGTTTGTGTTTTCTTGCTAGTTACTAGTTGTTAGTCACTCTCTCAAAAAACACGGCTAATATTTTTCTGAGTTTTCCTTTGTTTTAATTGTAACCTGGATATCAAAAATCTATGCCAATTGAAGAATATTTGGTTTGTATCAACTTTAATAAAATATTGGCGTTACGCAAGGCATATCTGATAGTTGTGAAAATAAATATGTTCGGTTCAGTTTGATTTCGATCATTTCGTCACCGTTTGTTTATTTTCGTTTTAATGTTTGTGCATGTAAAGAACCTAAATGCGTTAAAATTCGCGCGAATTTTAACGCCTTTAGGTTCCTTACATGCACAAACATTAAAACAAAAATAAACAAACGGTGACGAAATGATCGAAATCGAAATAAACGAAAACGAAACAAACGTAAGACGAAATAATTCCAAAACCAAATTATCAAAAAACGAAACTATCAAAAACAAAATGAAATTTAAACAAAATACTTAAAAAATTAAACAAAAATTGTAGAAACAAAAAGAAACCAAATAAATGAAAAGTAAAACAGTGAAATGCAAAACAACAAAATGCCAAACGACTTAAACGAAACAATCAAAAAACGAAAGAAAAAAGACGAAACGTACCATACCCATAAAAAACGTTTCTTCTGGTTTCATTTAGTACCGGGCACCTTCCGACAAAGTGAAAAATATCTTCACGTTCTTTATTTTGCCATGTTGCAAAGTACTGGGGATCATTTGGTAACTCGATTAACGTTCGACGATATCATTCTGTCTGGTCTGTGAGTCTGTGCGTCCTGATGTACGAAGCTACCATACAATGATTTCAGTTTTATCAAGTTTTCTCGAAAACGGCTCTAATGATTTTGATTAAACTTTGTACATGTCATCTCTAGACTAGTGCTAATAATACTGCACACCTCGTTTTTACCAAAAAAATTCGAATAATGGAAATAAAGTTATTGATTTTTGTTTTTTAAGATCGCCTTTCAAATACTTATTTATGTTCCTTCATAATGGGTGATATGCATACAAAGGCAGTATTTACTAGAAGTAAAAGTTAACACTAAATACTTAAACTTATAGTATAAGGTTAAATTAATAGTATTTACTTCATTTCGTATGCATAAAAAAAAGTTTCAACTTGATGCCATATACTTTCAATATATATTGAATTCATCCAAGTAACTACAGGTTTACGGTGAGGAATAATTTTATTTATCTTATCGGAGGTATTATTTTTTTCTTAATTTTTTTGAGCATTTTTTCATAGAGGTTTATCTCCTTCAATTGAATTAGGTTCAATTTGACCCCAATAGGAATTACTCCTTTTAATCTATTTCAAATTCCACTTTTAAATAAAATTATTTCATTAACTTCAGGAATTACTGTCACATGAGCACATCATAGTTTAATATTAGGAAATTTTTCACAAACTACTCAAGGTTTATTTTTTACCGTTTTATTAGGAATTTATTTTTCTATTTTACAAGCATATGAATATATAGAAGCTTCATTTAATATTGCAGATGCTGTATATGGTTCTACATTTTTCATAGCACAGTGGATATAGTGTTTGACTGCTAACCTGGACGTGTGGGTTCGAGCCCCAGTCTAGGTAGCATTCTTTTCTATTATTCCCCAGTTTCAACTGGATGCCACCCGTGGAATTTCATGAGATAATTAACCATCTAATTCTCAATCCACTGTGCCAACAAAAATCTTACCTTTCCTTCTATTCCTTCTAACTAGTGCCGTGCATTGCATTTAAAAGACCTGAGGTCTTACAGGCATATAGTTAAAATAATTATTATTATTATTATTATTATTATTACTAGAATTCATCCAAAATTGAAAGTATTTCCTTTTTTTACAAAGAAATTATAAGTTTGATAGTTTAACGCCTGATTGTATTGTAATTTAGAACTCAATTCTTGTTTTCTAAACATCTTGATAGCGATTTGAGCAGCAATTATGATAAAACCGGTTTGGCAAATAGCCAAGTGCACCTAGTTTTGGGCGTATTTTAAAAGTACATAGTGTTGTTAAGAATATAATTCACAACAACCTTCAATTCAAAGATGTAAATCAGAAGCTATGAAACTATTGATTGCCGAATATACAAACTTAAAAATGGTGTTTAACTAACCGAAGAAGAAGTGAGTTAATATACCCATTAATCATAATGGAAAGTTATTATTAAAGAAAATTTAAGTGCTGATGGTGTGTTGACAATCATTAGAAGTATTAAAAACTTTTGTATAACGCACGGAAAGGCTCCCTTAAGGTACTAACTTTACATATTAGGTTTTAAACCTGTAATAACTGTTTGTGTTAATATTTTTAATGGGCAAATTATTGGAATGGCTAACCAATATGGGAGGAGGGGTCTAACTCCCACCGTTTGGACGGGAGGGGCAATTTTATAAAAAGGTACTAAAAATAAAAAATATTAATAAATAACGGTAATACTTACAATTAAGTTTTATACCTTGTATCAAAGCCAACACTTTATACTATTAGCTTGTTTTTAAATCAAGTGAAATCCATAGTTTCGAAAAAAACTGGTTTTAAAATTTGGGAAAAAAAGTGAAAAAAAAAAATTGTTTTAAGTGTAATTTTTCAAAACACTAAAATTTTATATAATTTTTTTTTTCTGAAATTCGTTGCTCTAATTAATTTTTCATTAAAAATGAAAACTAGATTATTTTATATCTTCTATTTTTTGAGAAAATTGAAAAATACCAAACCTACTGTTTAAAATTAATATCACCCACTGTCAAATTCCACCATTTCGGAAAATATTCACTGCAACCCAATTTCAATATAAACTGCGCCCTGATTGCTTCGAATATATATTCTTTGGCTTAGTTAGTTTAAAGCAAAAAAGTATTTACTATGAAAATTTCAACTTGCTATTTTTTAACTTTGAAATAACTAAGTATTGCCTAGAGAAAAATTGTACTTACTAGGTTTTATGCATTTAATGCATTTTATGCATTTTTATGCATACCAAAAATAGTTTATACTTAGAAATTCTCCAGTAAAAGCATTCACTTTGTTTTATGCATACCACCCAATATCTCGTCATTGGCTTGGTTGATTTTATCATTATTTTTTGATTTGGTACTTCTAAGTTAGCCCGCAAATATCGTACTTAAAATTTAGATGAATAATTTGTTTTTCCGAAAAAAATTAAATCAAAGAAAAAATATTTTTTTGTTATTTTAACTTTTTTTCAAAATTTGTTCAATTAAGTCAAACAAAAATAAAAATTTCTATTTTAACATATTTTAATTATTTTTTTTCGTGAACGCTATAAAAATATAAGCAAACTGGTTCAGGGTGGTATGCATAAAAGAAAGTAAATGCTTTTACTGGAGAATTTCTAAGTATAAACTATATAGTATAATTGCCTGATTGACAATACTGTTTTTGTTAAATAAAATTAAATAAATAAAATAAGTTTAATAAATAAAATAAGTTTTTGTTATAATTATTTATGTTCAGTTCGAAAACGTTTTTTCTATTTTGTAAGTATTTTGTTTTGAGTTCATTTCGTTTCACGATTACTTCGAATTTCTTCTTTTGTTTTTTACTTGATTTGTATTTTCGTTAAAACTATTATGGATCACTTAAGACTCGGTTGTGTCGTCAAAGGTTGTTTCGCATTTTGTCTCTACGTTTATCTATTTTTTTGGAATTCGATTATTTTGTTATCAGTTTGTCAGTAAAGAGGAATTATAGATACAAACAAAAATCAAAGGAATAAATTCTTCTGCAACAAATCCAACAATAGACTCGTTTGACGAGTTTTATGGCAATGGACAAAATGGAAAACCACTAGTGTACCTTCCTTTGTTTTGGAGCATTTACAATATAAAAAAGGCTGGCGATAGTTTGAATCGAGATTTCATTTGGTCAGCTTTACGTAGGAGAGGAGTACCCGAGAAGTTTATCGCCATTATAAAGGCTACCTACGAGGGTGCATAGTGTCAAGTCTTACACAACGGAAATGTATCAGAGGACTTCGATATCCATAGCGGAGTTCGTCAAGGATGTTTGCTATCTCCACTACTTTTCCTGGTGGTTATAGGCGATGTCCATCATGCAGCTCTAGCCGAGCAAGCGCATGGAATTCGATGGACGATGTTTTCGTTCCAGCAACATCTTGATTGCGCTGATGATATTTGTTTGCTCTCGCACAACATTATGGATCTTCATCATATGGTGACTAATCTGGAATGCGAGGCATACAAAGTCCATTTGAGGATCAACGTCGGGAAAAAAAAAATCCTCAACATTTCTGAATCTTCTTCTCAAGTTGTCGTTGCGGGACAGCAGGTTGAAGCGATGGACAACTTCCTGTACCTCGGTAGTGTTGTCTCAAAAGACGGCGGTGGTACGGATGAAGATGTTAACTGCCGAATCGGTAAAGCTAAAGCTGCTTTCGGCATGCTGTCTAAAGTTTGGAGGGGCAACGTCTACAGTACGAAGACCAAGCTGCGACTGTTCCGGTCGAACGTAGAGTCAGTACTACTATATGGGTGTAGTACATGGAAAGTGACCGCCTCTGTCACAAAGAAGCTACACACTTTCGAAAATAGATGTCTCCGAAACATCCTAAGGATTTTTTGGCCGAACACCATCTCCAACCAAGAACTCCTTCGGAGAACGGGCCAAAGTCCTTTTGACATCGTTATTAGGAAAAGAAAGTGGCAGTGGATTGGTCACATCCTACGTCGTGGTGCAGACTCTATTGCAAGACATGCAATGGATCCACTTATCCAAGATGGCAGAAGTCCTGGAGGCCAGAGAAAATCTTGGCGCAGAACAGTCGACAAGGAATCACAAAAGCTCGGTAAAAGTTGGAGAGAGCTAAAATACATTTCCAGAAACCGAACGAGATGGCGTGTAGCGGTATAGTTGACGCCCTGTGCCCCTTAGAGGGGTCAAGGATCTAAGTAAGTAAGTAAGTATTTACAATCAGTTTGAGATGAATATGCTCACAAAGCTTTATAAATTCTGTCATTGGAGCCAATGTTAGGTGTATATAATGAACATACCTATACCTATGTTGAAGGTACAATTAAAAAAATATTTAGAGGGGATTCAATTCTTCAAAAGATGTGAATATAATATTGACAATGTTTGTCATTGTGTATTTTAAATTAAGTAGGTATACCTCATTTTGTTTGAAGAAATTATTTTTGTAAAATAAAAATAACTTTATAAAAATTGATAATTGCCGCGTTTTTTGAGAGAGTGACTAGCAACTCAGCAAAATGTTTATACGCAAAATAATAACAAAACAAATTATTATAGAGAATTTTGTTTGTGTTTTCTTGCTAGTTACTAGTTGTTAGTCACTCTCTCAAAAAACACGGCTAATATTTTTCTGAGTTTTCCTTTGTTTTAATTGTAACCTGGATATCAAAAATCTATGCCAATTGAAGAATATTTGGTTTGTATCAACTTTAATAAAATATTGGCGTTACGCAAGGCATATCTGATAGTTGTGAAAATAAATATGTTCGGTTCAGTTTGATTTCGATCATTTCGTCACCGTTTGTTTATTTTCGTTTTAATGTTTGTGCATGTTAAGAACCTAAATGCGTTAAAATTCGCGCGAATTTTAACGCCTTTAGGTTCCTTACATGCACAAACATTAAAACAAAAATAAACAAACGGTGACGAAATGATCGAAATCGAAATAAACGAAAACGAAACAAACGTAAGACGAAATAATTCCAAAACCAAATTATCAAAAAACGAAACTATCAAAAACAAAATGAAATTTAAACAAAATACTTAAAAAATTAATCAAAAATTGTAGAAACAAAAAGAAACCAAATAAATGAAAAGTAAAACAGTGAAATGCAAAACAACAAAATGCCAAACGACTTAAATGAAACAATCAAAAAACGAAAGAAAAAAGACGAAACGTACCATACCCATAAAAAACGTTTCTTCTGGTTTCATTTAGTACCGGGCACCTTCCGACAAAGTGAAAAATATCTTCACGTTCTTTATTTTGCCATGTTGCAAAGTACTGGGGATCATTTGGTAACTCGATTAACGTTCGACGATATCATTCTGTCTGGTCTGTGAGTCTGTGCGTCCTGATGTACGAAGCTACCATACAATGATTTCAGTTTTATCAAGTTTTCTCGAAAACGGCTCTAATGATTTTGATTAAACTTTGTACATGTCATCTCTAGACTAGTGCTAATAATACTGCACACCTCGTTTTTACCAAAAAAATTCGAATAATGGAAATAAAGTTATTGATTTTTGTTTTTTAAGATCGCCTTTCAAATACTTATTTATGTTCCTTCATAATGGGTGATATGCATACAAAGGCAGTATTTACTAGAAGTAAAAGTTAACACTAAATACTTAAACTTATAGTATAAGGTTAAATTAATAGTATTTACTTCATTTCGTATGCATAAAAAAAAGTTTCAACTTGATGCCATATACTTTCAGTATATATTGAATTCATCCAAGTAACTACAGGTTTACGGTGAGAAATAATTTTATTTATCTTATCGGAGGTATTATTTTTTTCTTAATTTTTTTGAGCATTTTTTCATAGAGGTTTATCTCCTTCAATTGAATTAGGTTCAATTTGACCCCAATAGGAATTACTCCTTTTAATCCATTTCAAATTCCACTTTTAAATACAATTATTTCATTAACTTCAGGAATTACTGTCACATGAGCACATCATAGTTTAATATTAGGAAATTTTTCACAAACTACTCAAGGTTTATTTTTTACCGTTTTATTAGGAATTTATTTTTCTATTTTACAAGCATATGAATATATAGAAGCTTCATTTAATATTGCAGATGCTGTATATGGTTCTACATTTTTCATAGCACAGTGGATATAGTGTTTGACTGCTAACCTGGACGTGTGGGTTCGAGCCCCAGTCTAGGTAGCATTCTTTTCTATTATTCCCCAGTTTCAACTGGATGCCACCCGTGGAATTTCATGAGATAATTAACCATCTAATTCTCAATCCACTGTGCCAACAAAAATCTTACCTTTCCTTCTATTCCTTCTAACTAGTGCCGTGCATTGCATTTAAAAGACCTGAGGTCTTACAGGCATATAGTTAAAATAATTATTATTATTATTATTATTATTATTATTATTATTACTAGAATTCATCCAAAATTGAAAGTATTTCCTTTTTTTACAAAGAAATTATAAGTTTGATAGTTTAACGCCTGATTGTATTGTAATTTAGAACTCAATTCTTGTTTTCTAAACATCTTGATAGCGATTTGAGCAGCAATTATGATAAAACCGGTTTGGCAATTAGCCAAGTGCACCTAGTTTTGGGCGTATTTTAAAAGTACATAGTGTTGTTAAGAATATAATTCACAACAACCTTCAATTCAAAGATGTAAATCAGAAGCTATGAAACTATTGATTGCCGAATATACAAACTTAAAAATGGTGTTTAACTAACCGAAGAAAAAGTGAGTTAATATACCCATTAATCATAATGGAAAGTTATTATTAAAGAAAATTTAAGTGCTGATGGTGTGTTGACAATCATTAGAAGTATTAAAAACTTTTGTATAACGCACGGAAAGGCTCCCTTAAGGTACTAACTTTACATATTAGGTTTTAAACCTGTAATAACTGTTTGTGTTAATATTTTTAATGGGCAAATTATTGGAATGGCTAACCAATATGGGAGGAGGGGTCTAACTCCCACCGTTTGGACGGGAGGGGCAATTTTATAAAAAGGTACTAAAAATAAAAAATATTAATAAATAACGGTAATACTTACAATTAAGTTTTATACCTTGTATCAAAGCCAACACTTTATACTATTAGCTTGTTTTTAAATCAAGTTTGGGAAAAAAAAGTGAAAAAAAAAATTGTTTTAAGTGTAATTTTTCAAAACACTAAAATTTTATATTATTTTTTTTTCTGAAATTCGTTGCTCTAATTAATTTTTCATTAAAAAATGAAAACTAGATGATTTTATACCTTGAAATATTCTCGATACGTAAAATACGTCCCCCATTATACACATACACATGTAGTTTGAATATGTGCAGAAGAAAATAAACATTTAAATGAAATTGGATTTTTCAATCTATTAGCATTTTTGAAATGCCTTTTTTTTCTGCCGAGACAACCGAGACCGATGTGACTCTCGGTAAATCTCGGTTCCAGTCTCGTCTCAGTCTCATCTCCGATACTTAAAAGGCAGTCTCGTTTCGTTCTCGTCGTGCGAGTAACTGAGACTTTTCTTGTCTCGTTGCGAGCCCTAGTCAGAACGATGAATGTGAACAGGATTGTCCGTAATTTGCTTCACATAACTCATCAACCATGCATCGGGTCCTCTATCGTTTGCAATTTGAGAGCATTTGGTGCATTTAAAAGCTCAAATTAAAGTTGAATTGTCAAAATTACTCATAAAAGTCAACAAAATATTTTATTTTGTGTTGTTTTCTGTTTGATACTTGGTGACATATACTTTCAGAATATACTGAATTAATCCAAACAAACATTAGAAAGAAAATAAACAAACGGTGACGAAATGATCGAAATCGAAATAAACGAAAACGAAACAAACGTAAGACGAAATAATTCCAAAACCAAATTATCAAAAAACGAAACTATCAAAAACAAAATGAAATTTAAACAAAATACTTAAAAAATTAAACAAAAATTGTAGAAACAAAAAGAAACCAAATAAATGAAAAGTAAAACAGCGAAATGCAAAACAACAAAATGCCAAACGACTTAAACGAAACAATCAAAAAACGAAAGAAAAAAGACGAAACGTACCATACCCATAAAAAACGTTTCTTCTGGTTTCATTTAGTACCGGGCACCTTCCGACAAAGTGAAAAATATCTTCACGTTCTTTATTTTGCCATGTTGCAAAGTACTGGGGATCATTTGGTAACTCGATTAACGTTCGACGATATCATTCTGTCTGGTCTGTGAGTCTGTGCGTCCTGATGTACGAAGCTACCATACAACGATTTCAGTTTTATCAAGTTTTCTCGAAAACAGCTCTAATGATTTTGATTAAACTTTGTACATGTCATCTCTAGACTAGTGCTAATAATACTGCACACCTCGTTTTTACCAAAAAGTTCGAATAATGGAAATAAAGTTATTGATTTTTGTTTTTTAAGATCGCCTTTCAAATACTTATTTATGTTCCTTCATAATGGGTGATATGCATACAAAGGCAGTATTTACTAGAAGTAAAAGTTAACACTAAATACTTAAACTTATAGTATAAGGTTAAATTAATAGTATTTACTTCATTTCGTATGCATACAAAAAAGTTTCAACTTGATGCCATATACTTTCAGTATATATTGAATTCATCCAAGTAACTACAGGTTTACGGTGAGGAATAATTTTATTTATCTTATCGGAGGTATTATTTTTTTCTTAATTTTTTTGAGCATTTTTTCATAGAGGTTTATCTCCTTCAATTGAATTAGGTTCAATTTGACCCCAATAGGAATTACTCCTTTTAATCCATTTCAAATTCCACTTTTAAATACAATTATTTTATTAACTTCAGGAATTACTGTCACAGGAGCACATCATAGTTTAATATTAGGAAATTTTTCACAAACTACTCAAGGTTTATTTTTTACCGTTTTATTAGGAATTTATTTTTCTATTTTACAAGCATATGAATATATAGAAGCTTCATTTAATATTGCAGATGCTGTATATGGTTCTACATTTTTCATAGCACAGTGGATATAGTGTTTGACTGCTAACCTGGACGTGTGGGTTCGAGCCCCAGTCTAGGTAGCATTCTTTTCTATTATTCCCCAGTTTCAACTGGATGCCACCCGTGGAATTTCATGAGATAATTAACCATCTAATTCTCAATCCACTGTGCCAACAAAAATCTTACCTTTCCTTCTATTCCTTCTAACTAGTGCCGTGCATTGCATTTAAAAGACCTGAGTTCTTATAGGCATATAGTTAAAATAATTATTATTATTATTATTATTATTATTATTATTATTACTAGAATTCATCCAAAATTGAAAGTATTTCCTTTTTTTACAAAGAAATTATAAGTTTGATAGTTTAACGCCTGATTGTATTGTAATTTAGAACTCAATTCTTGTTTTCTAAACATCTTGATAGCGATTTGAGCAGCAATTATGATAAAACCGGTTTGGCAATTAGCCAAGTGCACCTAGTTTTGGGCGTATTTTAAAAGTACATAGTGTTGTTAAGAATATAATTCACAACAACCTTCAATTCAAAGATGTAAATCAGAAGCTATGAAACTATTGATTGCCGAATATACAAACTTAAAAATGGTGTTTAACTAACCGAAGAAAAAGTGAGTTAATATACCCATTAATCATAATGGAAAGTTATTATTAAAGAAAATTTAAGTGCTGATGGTGTGTTGACAATCATTAGAAGTATTAAAAACTTTTGTATAACGCACGGAAAGGCTCCCTTAAGGTACTAACTTTACATATTAGGTTTTAAACCTGTAATAACTGTTTGTGTTAATATTTTTAATGGGCAAATTATTGGAATGGCTAACCAATATGGGAGGAGGGGTCTAACTCCCACCGTTTGGACGGGAGGGGCAATTTTATAAAAAGGTACTAAAAATAAAAAATATTAATAAATAACGGTAATACTTACAATTAAGTTTTATACCTTGTATCAAAGCCAACACTTTATACTATTAGCTTGTTTTTAAATCAAGTGAAATCCATAGTTTCGAAAAAAACTGGTTTTAAAATTTGGGAAAAAAAAGTGAAAAAAAAAAATTGTTTTAAGTGTAATTTTTCAAAACACTAAAATTTTATATAATTTTTTTTTTCTGAAATTCGTTGCTCTAATTAATTTTTCATTAAAAATGAAAACTAGATTATTTTATATCTTCTATTTTTTGAGAAAATTGAAAAATACCAAACCTACTGTTTAAAATTAATATCACCCACTGTCAAATTCCACCATTTCGGAAAATATTCACTGCAACCCAATTTCAATATAAACTGCGCCCTGATTGCTTCGAATATATATTCTTTGGCTTAGTTAGTTTAAAGCAAAAAAGTATTTACTATGAAAATTTCAACTTGCTATTTTTTAACTTTGAAATAACTAAGTATTGCCTAGAGAAAAATTGTACTTACTAGGTTTTATGCATTTAATGCATTTTATGCATTTTTATGCATACCAAAAATAGTTTATACTTAGAAATTCTCCAGTAAAAGCATTCACTTTGTTTTATGCATACCACCCAATATCTCGTCATTGGCTTGGTTGATTTAATCATTATTTGGTACTTCTAAGTTAGCCCGCAAATATCGTACTTAAAATTTAGATGAATAATTTGTTTTCCCGAAAAAAATTAAATCAAAGAAAAAATATTTTTTTGTTATTTCAACTTTTTTTCAAAATTTGTTCAATTAAGTCAAACAAAAATAAAAATTTCTATTTTAACATATTTTAATTATTTTTTTTCGTGAACGCTATAAAAATATAAGCAAACTAATTCAGGGTGGTATGCATAAAAGAAAGTACTTAAATGCTTTTACTGGAGAATTTCTAAGTATAAACTATTTTTGGTATGCATACAAATGCAGTAAACGTTGAAAATTAAGTATGTACTTTCGACCATAGTTTTTACTTTTTTCGGATGAACTTTTTTTGTAAATACTTCATTCCGTATGCATAAAACCTAGTAAGTACTATTTTTCTCTAGGAAATACTTAGTTATTTCAAAGTTTAAAAAAATAGTTGAAATTTTCATAGTAAATACTTTGATAAGAAGATATAAAATCATGTTGTTTTCATTTTTTAATGAAAAATTAATTAGAGCAACGAATTTCGGAAAAAAAGAAAATAATATATAATTCAAGTGTTTTGAAAAACTACACTTAAAACATATTTTTAATCTTTTTTTTCCCAAATTTTGAGTTTAAAACCAGTTTTTTTCGAAACTATGCATAGATTTCACTTGATTTAAAAACGAGGTTATAGTATAAAGTGTTGGCTTTGATACAAGGTTTAAAACTTAATTGTAAGTACAACCGTTATTTTTTTAATATTTTTTTATTTTTAGTACCTTTTTGTAAAATTGCCCCTCCCGCCCAAACGGGGGGAGCTGGACCCCTCCCATAATAAAAAATGCTTGAATTGAACTGTTCTACACAAAACCGTTATCAATTCTTGGTGCCTAAGTTATCGTACTCGCCACGATATTTACAATGAAAAGGTTGATTGGTGAGGTAATTTCATTGGTAAGCCATACCAATAATTAGCCCATTAAAAATATTAATACAAACAGTTATTACTGGTTTAAAACCTAATATTTAAAGGGAGCCTTTCCATGCTTAATACAAAAGTTTTAATTCTTCTAATTATTGTCAACACACCATCAGCACTTAAAATTTCTTTAATAATAACCTTCCATTATGATTAAGGGGTATATTTACTCACTTTTTCTTCGGTTAGTTCAACACCGTTTTTAAGTTTGTATATTCGGCACTCAATAGTTTTATAGCTTCTGATTTACATCTTTGAATTGAAGGTTTTTGTGAATTATATTCTTAACTACACTATGTACTTTTAAAATACGCACAAAGCTAGGTGCAATTGGCTAATTGACAAACCTGTGTTATCATAATTGCTGCTCAAATGGCTATCAATTAATGATTGACAAAATCACAGGAACAGATGTTAAGAAAACAAGAATTGAGTTCTAAATTACAATAACATCAGGCGAATAAAAATACCAAACTTATAATTTCTTTGTAAAGAAAAGTAAATACTTTCAATTTCGGATGAATTCTAGTAATTACTTGGATTAATTCAGTATATTCTGAAAGTATATGTCACCAAGTAGAAACTTTTTTTTATGCATGCGAAATGAAGTAAATACTATAAATTTAACCTTTTACTATAAGTTTAAGTATTTACTGTAAACTTTTACTTCTAGTAAATACTGCCTTTTTATGCATATCACCCAATATCTGTACCATTCATGTCAACATTTTAGTTGTTTGCTATGGGAGCAAGTTCGTGCCATCCAGTCATGCATATTTTTTTTTTATTTTAGATAGTGAAAATGAAAATAATGGTATTTTACATTGCAGCCAAATCAGTCAATAATTTATTTATTTCATTATTGCCTTGGACGGAGTGTGCCTATATTTGGGTAGGGACGTTAAAATCGCAGCTTGAGATTGTGTGACTGCTCTTAATATATATTTAGGTATATTTGTATTTGTATTAACTAGTATCGGCATTGAATTATTATTCAATGTTATCGATTGATATAACTTTTTGTGGGCTATAGGTCAATAAATTAAAGATGTTATTTGATGTGCAACGTTTCGAGCATGTTTATGCTCTTCATCAGGCCTTTATTTATAAAAATTATAAAAGTTATACATACATACATTAATATAAAAAGTATTATATATGACGTCAAGTAACTTACAAACAATATTTAAAGAATTTACGTTAAGGGAATAAACCACTCATTGTAGTTACATGATAATCTCATGAAATGAAATCTATTACAAAGAAACACATTAATTAAAAAGTTTAAACTTTAAATTTGAATTTGAATTTACTGGTGGACAGGAAAAAAAAAAAAAAAAAAACTCCATTTATCAAAACAATCACCTATACTTTAACCTGCTGTATGTTGTTGGTCGCTTAATCAGTTGGCTGTATGCGCTGCTAAGCTTTTCGCAGTCCGATCTCCGGTTGACAGCATTGTTGTTGTTATTTATGTGTAGCATCTCCAGCAACATTCTCTTTGAATAATGTTGCTCTGTTTGCAAAATCTCCACATTGTCCAAATCTGGTTTGTGTTTTTCCTGTAAACAATGGAGAGCTAATGCAGTTTTTTGTGCAGCCCTGCTGTTCAAATCAGATCTATGACCAGACAGACGATTTTTTAGTTTTTGCTTGGAGGTACCTATATAGACCGATGAACATGTTGTCTCTTTCCCACCCAAGCAATTGATCTTATAGATAATGTTGGCTTTCTCCATCTTATCCACTTTCCCTTTGATGTTAGTGAAAAGCTTGTCTTTCAGGGGATTTGCAGACTTGAAAGCAATTTTTGTTTTCGTCTTGTCTCTTATAGGTGCGGTGACGATACGGTTGGAGAGGTGGGGAATGAAAAGTGCGCTCTTGTACAAAGTTATTTGTTGGGCATCAATTTTGTTGTCTTTTTCGGTTTGTTGGTAGTTTTTGATGAGCTTGTTGACAATGATGGTGGGGAAGGAATTGAATAACAGGGTGTTCCGGATAATGTTTATATTCTTCTGGTGGAAGGAAACATCGCTTATGTCGAGAACACGGTTGACAAAGTTTTGTGCCGTGTTGATAATTATTGGTTTGGGTTGTTTGGAGTGAAAATTAATAAGGCGACCTGAAGCAGTAGGTTTTTTATACCAATCGAAAATCAGTCTATCATTCCGCCTTAAAACTTTCACATCCAAATATGGAAGTTCGCCATTTGATTCCAATTCGACCGTGAATTTGATTTTATTATTGAAAGAGTTCAATGCATTAAGTGTATTTTGTACTTCTTGGGATTTGATCACAACAAACAGGTCATCTACATACTTGGTAATGATCTTGGGTTTATAATCCAATTTACCCAATACATCTTCTAGTAAAGTTTCCATAACTAAATCCGCTAGAATTGGAGAAGCTGGACTACCCATAGGTATACCTTGTTTTTGTTGGTAAATGGTGCCGGAGTACTCTAAATAATTGTTGTCAATGACACAAAATCTCAATATTTCCATAAATTTCGCTTTTTTAATATTGGTATATTCTTTAATTTTATCCCAATTCATCTTTGTGATATCCAAAACCAACGCAATCGGAATGCTAGTAAACAAGGAAACCACATCAAATGAAACCAATATTTCTCCATTTTCCAGTTGGAGAGGTGCAACTTTTTCAATGAAGTCTTTCGAATTCTTTACATTGAATTTCGAATTGTGTGTCAGATTCTGAAGAATTTTCACGACAAACTTCGAAAGCTCATAACAAGGGACGTTCGTAGAAGCACAGATAGGTCTCAAAGGTACGTTATCCTTATGAATTTTTGGTAATCCATATATTTTTGGGCTGCTAGCAGTGTACGTAGTCATCCTTTTCTTCTCAAATTCGGAAATCTGACCTTCTTTAAACAAATATTTGACAAAATCATTGTTAGAAGTTTGCAACGTTGTTGTTGGGTTGTTTCTCAAAACCCTATAAACGTTCCTGTCGGTCATAAGTTCCTGCATTTTATTGTTGTAATCTGTTTTATACATAGCCACTGTAACATTTCCTTTATCAGCTGCGACAATATAAACATCTTTATGTTTTCTAAGGAATAATTGGGCTATGTTATATATTTTGTTTAAGAATTTGTCAAACGGAGGAATATATGTTGATCTTAAATGGTTTTGTACAATCTCTGTAAAATTAGATCGAGCTATCTCCTGGTCACCCTGTTCTAAAGTTTTAACCAATTCTTCTCCATCAGCGATAATTTTGAAGAGTGGAAGCTCACCTTTCTTTGTTGGTAAAGTGAATTTGGGACCTAATGATAGAAGCCATTTGACATCCGAAGGGAACTCTACAGCAGTATTGTTTACAAACCATTTATTGTGAAATTCTATATTCATCGTTTGTTTCAGATTATCCTTTAAACGTTCAAGTTTCTTTATGTGTCTGTTTTTTATGCTCTCATTTACATTATTGTGTTTGTTTTCTTGGCTATTGAAGAATGTAGAATATTCCCTTTGTGTAAGTTTATCGGTTATGAAGCTTTCTAGTTTTTGTATCCTTTTTAACTCTACCTTCTTTTGTATTTGTTTGAGAGAGATAGCAATATTTAATAATTTTGCATGAAAATGTTCAATATGCAATAAAAGCTTGCTCTCCAATTTTCTGTCAGTTTCATTATTAGAAAATTGAAATATTTGATTCAAATTATTCGTTGAATAACGAATGAAATTAGGAAACAAACCAAACTCTCTACATTTTAAAAGAAAAATTAGAGAATTATTGTTTTTTGTGTATGAGAGTGTCTCTCCGCTATATTCCTTAAGTTTGTTGCAAGTTTCTGTGTCGTAATAATTTCTAATGTGGTTGTAGAACTCCATTTTTGTTAGGTGGTGTTTACGGCGTGCCCTCCGTTATAATAATAAATTGTATAATATTTGTGACC
>OX439486.1:22448135-22558648 GCA_949320155.1 Melangyna quadrimaculata
AAGCTAGAGTGTTCTTGGTCAGTCATTGTCGATGCTATATAACTTTCTATATCTGTTATTATTTTTACTGAGGAGGTTAGGTTTCGGTGTTTTGCGGAAATAAATAGATTCAGGATTTTGCAGTGGAAATTGTACTTTGTTTTTTGAAAAGATACTAATAAAGAATGATTTTTACCAATATCCTGTTGAAATAAATCTTCTAAGTGTGCTGTTGTGTTTGTGATGAAGTTTGGTGTCAGTCCAAGTTTTCTGCATTTTAGAAGAAAAATTTTGCTTGCTGTTGTTTTCACTCTCTTCGTGCTCAGTTTTCTGTATTGTTTTAATGTGTTGCAAAATTTGTTGCCATACTTATCCCTCATACTGCTGTAGAAAGCCATTTTGTTGTTCGTTAAACCAGGATGGTTTTTGTTTGGTGGAAATTAATTCGGGGTGCCCTCCGATAATTATACTTGTGGAATTTGTGACCTTTAAATCTTCTTAGTGATAGTAGCTAAATGGGCTTCAGGTCAATTGAAACAAATTAATTATTTCACAACGTTTCGTCCATGAATATGGACATCATCAGGTGCGAGCAATGATGGTTTCTATATTTGCGTATTTTTAAATGATTAATATGTTACAAAATCAGTTTTACACATTGAAACATTACAAACTTACAATTATTACATTTATATTGCACTTAAACACGAACAGAGATGTTCCCAGTAGCAAGTTTAACTGACAAGTAACTATCTGTAAATATTTGTCTTATCTTCATATTATATAAAAAAGAAAACATTTTGATCATCTGCTACATATATCAGAGCTTTTTTCCTCCCCTCTTCTCCAGCAGGTACTTGTAGTGTGGACTTACGTTGTCCATGTCTGTACGTCTGTTCATTGTTTTATCATGGTTGATTATATGAAGAGTCTCTATCATCATTCTTTTGTTTTGGTGCTCTTCCCGTTGTAATATTTGAACATCATCAAAGTTCGGAGAGTGACCAAGTGAGATGCAATGCGAGGCCAGTGCTGTCTTCTGATGCGCACTACTTTTTATGTCGGATTTATGTCCCGAAAGTCTATTTTTTAGTTTTTGTTTTGTTGTTCCTATGTAAATCTGGTTACATATTTCGTCTGATTTTCCACGGCAATTTATTTTGTAGACCAAGTCTGAGTGTTCCAGTTTGTCGGTTTTGGTTTTAAGTAAAAATCATTCTCTATTAGTATCTTTTCAAAAAACAAAGTACAATTTCCACTGCAAAATCCTGAATCTATTTATTTCCGCAAAACACCGAAACCTAACCTCCTCAGTAAAAATAATAACAGATATAGAAAGTTATATAGCATCGACAATGACTGACCAAGAACACTCTAGCTTTCTTTACCACGAACAAAAACATATCGTCAATAGAAAAGAAAAACTAAAACAAACACACGACAAAAAACTAGCGGTGTTAAAAGAGAGAATAAAAGAGAAATATGGCATGCATCTAAATAAAAATTGGTTTGTCAATAAAACCAGTGTTCCCATACCAGACGATATCCAATACTTACTTTCGCTCGGTCCAAAGTACGCTTTTCCTAGTACAATTCAGTCAACTTCTAACTCCCTTTTCAAAATTATCGCAGACGGTGAGGATTGTATCCAAACCATTACCGACAACGATGAACGAGAAAAGGCACGTGGAAAATTTGCAAACATGTTACATAATTGCATGGAAAAAAGGAAATTTTCCGACTTCAACAAATACATTACCAACCTTTTCACCGAAACAAAACAATTTCTTAAAAAACATAAAGAAATATTCATTGTATCAGCGGACAAAGGCAATGTTACGGTAGCAATATACAAACATGACTACGACATAAAGATGAAAACAATGATGGAAGATCGAAATGTATATTGGCCTATACGGTCCGACCCCACCAGCAAATTACAAGATACAAATAACAATTTTATTAAGTATTTGTTTGAAAACAAAATAATTGACCAGCGTCAAAAACAAATTATGACAACTTATAACTCTGTTGCCCCCAGCCTTTACGGTCTCCCAAAAATCCACAAGGAAGGTATTCCCCTACGCCCGATTTGTTCTTCCACAAAAGTCCCCTGCTACAACCTGGCAAAGTACCTGATTGGAATTTTGAAAAACCTCACATTGAACTCGGACTTCAATGTTAAGGATTCCCTTCATTTTAAATCCAAATTGCGTGGATTGAGAACAGAAAATGACGAAATTTAAGTGTCTTTCGATGTAATATCTCTTTTTACAAACATTCCGCTAAAAATGGCACTAGAATTGATAGGCAAAAACTGGGAAAAAATAAAGGAACATACACTTATCAAAAAAACAAAATTCCTTGAACTTGTACGGTTCTGTATCATTGATAATAATTATTTGGTCCATGGTGACAAGACTTACCAGCAAAGAGATGGGATGCCTATGGGAAACCCAGCTTCACCCATAATAGCGGATATCATACTGGAGGAACTCTTAGAAAACTGCCTGGCGAAATTGACAAATAAACCAAAACTTTTGACAAAGTATGTTGATGACATATTCGCTATTGTTAAAGCAGACGATATTGAAGTAATCCTTACAACTCTCAACAGTTTCCATAGGAAATTACAATTTATAGTTGAGGTTGAAGCCAACAACAGGTTGTCTTACTTGGATACAGTTGTCATCCGTCAAGAAGGACAGCTGAAAATGGATTGGTTCCAAAAGCCCACCTCATCCGGTAGACTTCTAAACTTCTTCTCCCAACACCCAAAACAAATCGTCTTCAACACAGCAAACAACCTGATAAAAAGAGTCCTTTCGATTAGCGACACTGAGTTCCACAAAAGCAACAAAATCAAAATAAAAGAAATACTGCAAAAAAAAAAAAATGCCTTTCCCATACCAATAATTAAAACGTTAAAATCACAGTATGAAAACAGAAACATCCAAAGAGTTGAAATAGAAAAACAAAATGAAAATACAATCTACAAATCCTTCACTTACGTAAAAGAAATAGCGGACCGGTTTAAAGATGCAAACTTTTTAGATATGGAAAAATACAAAACAGCTATGAAATCAACAAACACAGCCTCACAACTTTACACAAACCTTAAAACCAAAACCGACAAACTGGAACACTCAGACTTGGTCTACAAAATAAATTGCCGTGGAAAATCAGACGAAATATGTAACCAGATTTACATAGGAACAACAAAACAAAAACTAAAAAATAGACTTTCGGGACATAAATCCGACATAAAAAGTAGTGCGCATCAGAAGACAGCACTGGCCTCGCATTGCATCTCACTTGGTCACTCTCCGAACTTTGATGATGTTCAAATATTACAACGGGAAGAGCACCAAAACAAAAGAATGATGATAGAGACTCTTCATATAATCAACCATGATAAAACAATGAACAGACGTACAGACATGGACAACGTAAGTCCACACTACAAGTACCTGCTGGAGAAGAGGGGAGGAAAAAAGCTCTGATATATGTAGCAGATGATCAAAATGTTTTCTTTCTAATATATAATATGAAGATAAGACAAATATTTACAGATAGTTACTTGTCAGTTAAACTTGCTACTGGGAACATCTCTGTTCGTGTTTAAGTGCAATATAAATGTAATAATTGTAAGTTTGTAATGTTTCAATGTGTAAAACTGATTTTGTAACATATTAATCATTTAAAAATACGCAAATATAGAAACCATCATTGCTCGCACCTGATGATGTCCATATTCATGGAAGAAACGTTGTGAAATAATTAATTTGTTTCAATTGACCTGAAGCCCATTTAGCTACTATCACTAATTATGACATATCTGTCATGCCATTCACACACCTGTTTTCTACGCTTGAGAAGCAACAGCATATATTGCATTTCCTGAAAAGAAAAACCGTTAACAAACCAAAAAAAAAGGCATTGTTGCCACTTTGTTTTTTTTTAATGCGCACAAATAAATCCAATTAATTTTCTCATATTTTTTTCACGCCTAATAAATATGTCATTTTTGTCTACGAAGATTTCTCTTCACTTAGATGTACATATATGAAATACTTAGGTTTCGTAACAAAATTGTATATATTATTTTGTTACTAAATTTCATTTGGTTTACTATTTAATATAAAATATAGATAATATAACATAATAATTACCTATCTACTTAATGGCATTCATATAATCTTATTTCATATATAAATCATAACTACTTAAATATGAATGCAAATATCAACCTTCAAAATTAAAATAATTTCTTCCTATCCCTACATCATATAATAAATTCTTGTATAACTTATATTCTTTAGTGGCAACATTGGTTACAGCCTTTAATTTGGGCATACAGCTATACTTACTTAACTTGCTACAGCATATCTCACACACAACGAAAGAAAAAATTCAACCAATAATTCCCTTTAAAATTATATTTATTATCCTACTTCCTCCTCAAATAGAGCAAAAAAAGCTTCAACTTTCCCCTTCGTAAACAAAATTGGTGGAAGAAAATAACAAAAAAAAGTTTAGTGTTGACTCCCTTAAACTAGCCTTAGTGTTGTATACGTTGTTCTCGTTCATTTATTGTTGCCTTAAACGTCATTCTTATCGTCAATTCCCTCAATTTCTCACTGTCCTCTACTCTCCAATCTCTCCAGCTTCTTAGTACCAGGGCACCTCACCTCGATTCTCTCAATCGATCGTCTTCATAATAGTACTATAGTTTTTAAATACAAAACTTCGATTCATTGTTGTTGCTAAGCGTCTTGTCACCCTTAACGCATAGTGAACAAAGAGAAAAAAAAAAAAGAAGAATACCGCTTGTCGTCTCAGTTGTGTTGCTACGCTTTGCCTTTTTTTTGCCGTTTGCCACCTTTCACTTGTCTGTGTGTGTTTTCTTTGTCTATTCACAAACATTTTCTCGTTTGCCGCAGTCGCGACTTGTGTACAAAAAAAAAAAAAAAAAACAATCAGATGCAAAATAATTAATTCCCCTGAATGCAACTCGTCTCATTTGTTTTGTTATGCTGCGCTGTCGCGTTACACTACTACTACTAGTATTTGTTATTTACTACCCTTAACTGTGTGTGTTCTTTTTCTCCTAATAACAAACAGTGAACAGAAAGGAGGAACAAAAACAAATTAAATTCGCCGTGATCTGCAGGGGGTGTTCTTGTTAGTCAGTGTGAAGTTGCTGTACAAAATTTTTGAATTGCGGTTGCTGACTTTTGTATTGGTGAGTTCGTTCCAATCTTTTTCTTTATTCGAAATGCCAGGTGAAAATGAAAACATTGAGGGTCAGGGCAGGGAGCCGCAGGGGGAACAATTGGTGATAACGATTAATGCCATCAATCAAATCCTAAAAGCTACGCAGCGTCAAGAAAAGGGCGATTCAGTAGGTTTTCCTTGCTTTGACCCAGATCACTCTAGAGTTGATATTAATAAATGGTGTTCAGACATCAAAACAAGATCGGCACGGGACAAAATGTCCGACTTCGATATCATACCCTAGGGTAAGGTCAGCATGGGTATCAAATCTATACGTGGCCAGATCTATCCGCATCATTGGTTAACACATTCTCGAGCGCATCAAACATTATTGAGATGCTGAGAAGCGTTGCGAACGTAGAGAGTGAAACGTTCCCCTCTTACGCCGATTTTGTCATGGAGAAGGTAGCACAAATTAACAGGTTGAATTTTGATTTGTGTGAAGACACAATCGTAAGAATAGTAATAGGTTGTATTTCCGATATAAGCCTGCGTAATTCTCTGACCTTTGTCATGCCAAAGACAATACAAGACCTTACGGAACACCTTTCGTCTATCCGTGAGCGTCCACGCAAAAAATTTAAAGAACACCAATTAGTAAGAAAAACTGAACCAAGTCCAATTCCTAGTAAACGCCCACGTCTCGAAAATGATAGGCGCTGATTTGGTTGTGGTTTAGCAGGTCACTTGAGGGTAAATTGCCCAAAAACAACAACTTCAAGTAGTGGTTTGGTGTTGCCAAAGGAACCAGTGACAAACGAAGTTATAGAGAGTGGCTCATATTGTAAAAAGAAGGGGCATACTGAAGACAATTGCTGGACCAAACAGCGTTTATCACAGCGTAAAAATGTTAGTACTTTTGGATATAAGGAAATACCCAAAAATACTACAGGAGTATCAATTGGAGGGAATCGATATAACTGCCTCTTAGACACCGGTTCCGACTGTTCCCTTATAAGGGCAGACTTGGTAGACAAGCTGCCCTTTGAAAGAGTAAAAGAACCTATAACAGCTGGGGGAATTGCCAAAGACTCAATTTTACTCGATTACAAAATCAATGTCAGAGCCTGCTTTGAACTTGTAAATGTCGAGCTATCGCTCTATATAATTCACCCCATGTATCTTCAGTGGGAGATACTGGTTGGTCGCGATGTGCTTGAAGATGCCACGTTAGAAATACGGATGGACAAAGATGGGACGAAAATACAAAGAAAAATGAGGAACTGCCTCATAGCTAACACTGATATCGAAATAGTTGAGCAGAAAAAATCATCTGAAGAGCAGTTAGTGTTGTTACTTGATAAGTATTCGGAGTTCGTTATAAGCGGAATACCATCCAAAGAGGTCAAAACAGGTGCCCTAGAAATCCGTTGTTCAAAAGACGCTGTTGTCAACCACCGACCTTATCGTATGGCTCTATCAGAGAGAAACGTGGTGAAGGAAATAGTGGGGGAATTAACATAGAAAAACATAATTCGTGAGAGTAGCTCACCATTTGCTAGTCCAATTATATTGGTAAAGCAGTTTTCCAACGTGCTATAAATAGAGCTTTGGGGGGGCTAAAAGATAAAATATGTTTGGTATATTTGGATGACGTATTGGTACCTTCAAAGACAATTGAGGAGGGCATCGAAAGACTAGGTATAGTTCTTAAAGCTCTTACGGATAATGGGTTTTCTCTCAACATCAAGAAGTGCAAGTTCCTAGGACGCGAAATTTCCTTCGAAGGTATACGACCCGGTAAATCGAATATCAGTTCTCTCCAAGATTCTTCGAGTCCATCGAATGTAAAGGAAGTAAGACAGTTCATGGGATTGGTGAATTACTTTAGGAAGTTTATACCGGAACTTTCGGCAAAAACAAGATGCATCACGTCACTGACTAAACTAAATACAAAATTCGAATGGACCACCGAATGTGAAGAAGCTAGGCACTACATTATTAATCACTTAACTAAAAGACCATTGCTGGTAATTTTTAATCCAGATCTGCCTACTGAACTGCATACAGATGCCAGCTCCATTGGATATGGTGCTATCCTGTTTCAGCGAATAGATGGTACTCTTCACGTAGTCACCTATTTTAGCCAAGCCACCAAGCCTTACGAGTCTAAGTACCACAGCTATGAACTTGAGACACTTGCTGTGGTCAACGCTATAAAACAGTTTCGCACATATTTACTAGGTATAACGTTTACACTCGTCACTGACTGCAATGCTTTTAAAGCCACGAAGGACAAAAAGGACTTATTACCTCGAGTTGCTAGGTGGTGGATATACCTACAGGACTTCAACTTCCAAGTTATTTATAGAAAAGGAAATTGTATGCAACATGCTGACTATTTAAGCCGAAATCCACCCGTTAAAAATTGTTTTCAACTTAATAGCCTCGCAGGAAACTGGCTTGAAATTGGACAGTCACTCGACTTAGAAGTTACGGAAATAATCGACAAAATAAACGAAAAAGACAACCAGACAATCAAAAACTACGTAATTAAAAATAATTTATTGTATCGTAAAACATACGATGGGAAAAACCCTTTGTACCACAACAATGCCGACTGGCCCTCATGAGGCGCTATCGTGAAGACAACTGCCATATTGGGTGGGATAAAACCCTGTCACAACTATGTACATATTTTTGGATGCCTTAAATGTCGAGGAACGTTAGAAAATTCATTGAGGCTTGTTTAATCTGCTTAGTTGCCAAAAGACCGTCGGGTAAAAAACAATGCGAGCTTCATCCTATCCAAAAGAAACCGATTCCATTCCATACTATCCACGCTGACTGCATGGGGCCGTTTAACGAAGAAAAGGAGGATGAAAATCGTTATCTTTTAATAATAGTAGATGCGTTCACCAAATTCGTGCTATTACTGCCTTGCAAAACACTTAAAGCAACCGAAACTGTGAGTCATTTACAAAACTTTGTAATGCTATTTGGAACACCATCTAGGATTATAAGTGATAAAGGGACGAATTTTACGAGTCAAGATTTTCGGAACATTTGCAAATTGTATGGTATAGAGCATCATACCATCGCACCAGGATCAAGGCGAGCTAATGGGCAGGTGGAAAAATATGTAGATACCGTTGCTTATTTGATGAGAACAAATTTAGACGTGAATATGGATTGGACGAGCTTTGGTAGTCGTGTTCAGTTAGCGTTGAATACCACAAAAAATAAAACAACCGGACTGTCCCCATTACAGATACTCACTGGCGTAGAGGGTAGGACTCCAGAAATCAGTGCTCTGCTCACAGAACTTAATATTGAACCTCATTATGAGGATGTTGAACAAATACGCTTCTTGGCAGATGAACGCATAAAAGAAAATGCTGCTAGGATGAAAGTTAGGTTTGACAAGGGGAAATGTACCCCGGTTGGAGATTGGATCAAAAGTAGTATACAAGAGCCCTCAGATTCGTAAATCTAAACCAGATGTACATTTTCGTGGACCATACGAGGTCATAGGGATACTTAAAAACGATCGATATAAACGTAAGCGGAAGGGAGCTAGAGCCGTTATAGTAGCTTCTAGAGAGGCAATTCGTTTAATTGCTGAGGAAAAGGATGGTGCTGTGGATACAGCAAAAGGTTAGTATCTACTGTAAATGTGATAGATTCATAAACAAGCTGAAGATTGCCTCTGAGTTATGGTGTTTGTGTAGTATAAATTAAAATTGTTGAATATACTGGTGTAATAGACAAGCTCGGCTAAGTACTTGGTCTCTGAGCTGTACCCTTTCATTTCTTCAGCTTATGCAGACAAGCATGAAATTGCCTCTGAGCTGTATTTTCTGTGGGTTTGATTGGAGAGGCAGACAAGCTGAGTTTTCAAGTCGAGCCTCTGAACTATTGGGACAATTTATGACCTCTGAGCTCTTTCTTTAATATGACTATTCCCAGGAGTATAGACAAGTTGAAGTTACCTCTGAGCTATATCGTCCTGGAAATGGTCAAAAAAAGGAGACAAGTACAGTATTGTTGTTTCAATTCATACAGCAATGTTTTGATGAGTCAAAATTGATTGGGTGTGTATTTACAGGTTCTGAAGATTTGCAAAAAGAAGAATTCCAAATTTGACGAAAGAAAACTAACAGAAAGAAGTTGAAGAGTCTTGAAGCTTGAAAATTACTGTATTTATGTTATTTTTATAATCAAACCGACAATGTTACCTACCTATTGAATAAATTAGTTATCATGGCTTTAAAGTTGACGTAATGTTTTATTTCATCGAGAGCGATGAATAAGCAGGAAGGCCGTGTTAGAGTGTAGCAAAAATATTGTACCTCACTGTAGTATGCGCTTAGCATATACTCCATATTAACTAAATACAAAGGAGAATGGATATGCTCTCCTTTTATATTTTCGTTGACGTTACCGTTTTGGGCGAATTGGTAATAAGCGAATCTGTGAGTGCTGAAAGAAGAAGAAACTTCTAGACAGCCGCCGTGATAGCAACGCCCCTTTTATTAAATATCATGTATGTACATATATGGTTTTCAAGTGCACCAATGGGAAGTTACTGGTGTAGGTCGACCCCAGACTCATTTTTTTTTCAATTTGATCGAAAACAGTTGAACCGACCAATGGCAAAGCTATTTGCAAGAAAACACATAGGTACATATTCCATGCATTTGCAAAAATACTCAAAACTATGTCATGCTTAGTTTCTTTTTGAAGAATTTATTTTGTTTGTTAAAAAACCGAAGTAATATTAATAAATAAAAAAATAATAAATAAATAAATAAATAAATAAAATATTGAAAAATGAAGAAACTAATCTCTAAATAAAAGCAATTAAACACTAAGCTAATGATATCAACGAGAAATTATATCATTTAGCCTGACTGTTCTTAGGTTTATGAGAAAATTTGTTTATTTATTTTTAAATATTTTTAAAAGAAAAAATCCTAGGAGAACCCTGGTTTTCAGTGTTTGACTTAAAATTGATAAAAGTATTGAATTTTGGAAACAAAAACTGTTCCTTCCTAACTTTTGATTACTCTATCTTTCACCCACTACTTACCTTTTTCAACATTGCATAGGGTTTCCCACATACATACACTGAAAGTAACAAATATTTCACTAAATTATTACTACCTATAGGTAGATATAATGTAGGTACCTTCATGTCTATCTACTCGAAGGTATAGTCGTAATAAATTGTTAATTTCAAGTCAATTAAAATACATAGCTACATGTGTACATTACTACCTACTTTCTGGTAAGCTATTTTCGAGCGAAATCTAGTGGATTTTAAAATTTTTTTCTAAATTCTACCACCCACCACTCACAGCCGCTGAAAAGTAACAACAAATAATGTCCGTCTCCATACCTATCTACATATGTATACAGGGTGTCCCATTAACAATGGTCCAAACTCAAATGGGTGATAGGCCAGGTGATGAACTATCAGAATTTGGTAACTTTTCCATACCGAATCATAGCGGTTCTCGAGTAACGGCTATTTTTTGAAATTTGAAAAGAATCTAACTTTGAACCAGATTTTTGCTCACCCTGTCCATAATTGATTTTTGTTTTTTACAAATTTTGCATTAAAAAATTCACTTATAGTTTCACTAACTTTACTGAGTAAAATATTTTTGATTGGCATCACCATTTGCCTACAAATCATTAGTTAATATTGAACTTTGCCAAAATTAATTTTTGACCTCAATCTTCTGATGAGCCCCCTGAATAAAATTCGTATGGCTCAATACAGGTTTTATATTTCAAAAATTGCCTATTTTTCTGTAGTTTCAAAAAAGGTATTAAACTTGCCAAAGCTATTTTTAAATAGACAGTTATAACCGTTTGAACCCAATCAAACAGGTTCAAAATCAAACAAAAATAAAACATTTTTGTTCAAATATTTCGATAAAATTAGAATTTCACTTCAAATATAACTCCGAAAGAGCTGAATTTTGGTGGAGATCTTCGTTTTAATGTCATACGCATTTCTTAAATAAATACATTAAATTTTGACAAGGACTTTTAATTTTCTGTGGTGAAAGAGTATAAATCCAGTATATTTGAAAATTTTACGAAAACCATCAGGTTTTTTAAGAAGTGTCTTTGGAAAACATGTAGCTTATAAAATTCTACAGAAAAAAGATTAACTTCTTTTTTTCGTTGGAGCAAGAGATTTTGAGAAAACGGGGACAAAATGTGATTTTATACTTTGATGTGGTATTTTCCACACCGTTGCATTTGCGCACATTTGTCTCAAAATTTATTGGTCTTACGGAAAAATGTATCCTAATGGATTTTTTAGAATGCTATAAGCTACAAGTTTTCCAAAGACACTTCTTAAAAAAGCCGATGGTTTTCGAAAAATTTTCAAAAATACTGGATTTATATGCTTTCACCACAGAAAATAGAAGGTCCTTGTCCAAATTAAAGGTATTTATTTAAAACATCAAAACGAAGATCTCCACCAAAATTCAGCTCTTTCGGAGTTGTATTTGAAGTGAAATTCTAATTTTATCGAAATATTTGAACAAAAATGTTTTATTTTTGTTTGATTTTGAACCTGTTTGATTGGGTTCAAACGGTTATAACTGTCTATTTAAAAATAGCTTTGGCAAGTTTAATACCTTTTTTGAAACTACAGAAAAATAGGCAATTTTTGAAATATAAAACCTGTATTGAGCCATACGAATTTTATTCAGGGGGCTCATCAGAAGATTGAGGTCAAAAATTAATTTTGGCAAAGTTCAATATTAACTAATGATTTGTAGGCAAATGGTGATGCCAATCAAAAATATTTTACTCAGTAAAGTTAGTGAAACTATAAGTGAATTTTTTAATGCAAAATTTGTAAAAAACAAAAATCAATTATGGACAGGGTGAGCAAAAATCTGGTTCAAAGTTAGATTCTTTTCAAATTTCAAAAAATAGCCGTTACTCGAGAACCGCTATGATTCGGTATGGAAAAGTTACCAAATTCTGATAGTTCATCACCTGGCCTATCACCAATTTCAGTTTGGACCATTGTTAATGGGACACCCTGTATACATAAATTATGTACTTACCCACTCGTAGAATAAATTGTGCATTCTAACGCAAATAATTAAATATCCTCAAAATCTTGCAAGCAAATTTAACACCAAACTAAGATCTTGCAAACAAATTTAATACCCATAAAACCTACCCTCGATAATACACGAATGGATAGCTTTATACTTACATACGAACATATTTTTCTTTCCCGCATTAACCATCAAGGAAAAAATCTGTCTCATTTCTTCCCCGCAAACAGGTAGGTAATTCCTTCAGAATGAATTACAAATTTAAACAAAAAAAATCTAACCAAAATACAACAACAACATCCATAGAAGGTCACAAAAAGCAAAAAATTCACAAACAGACACACAATTGTTTATTTTTTACTTTACTTCCTCTTATACTTCACATTATACCATCTTCCTATAGAAAAAAAAAAAAAAAAAAAACTGACAAAAAAAAAAAAAAAAGTCTCCCTTGCAATCTCATATATTTGTCTTCATTTTTGTTGTCCTACTCTAACTCTATTCTATTTTCAAACCAACCGAGTGTAGAGTCCTTAAACACAAACCTAAAAGTTGCTAAAAGTCTCCTAAATTTTAGCCAAATTTTAGTTCTTACTGTCCTCACTTCGACTAGCGCCAGTTTTTTTCTTCATGATATTACTATAGATTTTAAATACAATGATGTGACATCCCATATCAATTAGATGTGACTAAAATGTTTGTTTAAAGAATCTAGTTCCGTTGCATAAGCACAGTCATAGAAGCAAAAATAAATGGACGACTGGGCAGCATACGATCAGATTCTGGATACAATTATGTATCACATTGTGGTTAAAAGTCTGCCATTGTAGTTTGCTCTGTTTTTGAAAAAATTAATTTTGTTTTAAATAAACTAAATTTTAAACCTCCTAACCTATAACTTTCCGTAACAAAAGCTTTTTAATGAACGTCTGGAGTTAGTAAATCCGTTGCTAGCTCATCTTAGTCTAAATATTTTTTTCGTAAAATTTGTTTTGTACAAAATTCAAGATTCTAATAAAATTGGTAGAAAATTGAAAGGAGTCAAAAATATTTGTGTTATTTCTGGCTCCTTCATTTTTTTGACGCCATATTTGTGCTTCTAATTTGCAGTAACTCTTCTTCTGAGCCCGGAGTTGAAGACAAATCCGAACCTGAAGAAGAAATCGAACTCGAAGAAGAAGATGAAGTCATCCGGAGACCTATAATACCAGAAACCGAATCAAATCCATCACCAGCACACCTCCAGCTGACTCACCACCACCGGCACCAATTGCAATAATTGAAACACTCACCTACAACTGGTTACCGAAGACGACGCCCAACGACTAAAAGACTTTACACATGAGAGCGACCAACGACCGACGAATGAATGCACAAATGGGATTTAAAACATTAATAAACCTGAATTCTTTACAAAATCTAGACAAAATGGAAGAAATATAATTGAGGATTATTTTAAGGTGCTAAAACAAGATAATTTTAAGAAAATAATTTTTTCGTCGCGAATACCCGCAATTCGTTACGACCGACTTATTTTCTCAAATTTCTCATATTTAAGCAAATAAAAATTCAAATTTTATAATTTTAAAATTAATCTTAAACCGAATTCTACCATTTTGGCTAGATTTTATGTAATATTAAGGTTTATTAATTTTTTAATTCCCATTTGTGTGTTCATTCGTCGGTCGTTGGTCGCTCTCATGTGAATGGTCCTTAAAGATGATGAATAAAATTCGACAAAAAGACATTATAAATCAATTCACTTTTAATACTTTTAATATAAAATTATGAAATATTATTTACAAGTTTTAAAAAGTAAAAATAATAATACAACAAACTCACTCTCATTTTTACCCTAAAAATCTTAAATAAGAACATCATTGATTCAACTACGTATACATTACATAATGTATGTATAATACTCTTAGGGATTTTTTTTCAGACTCACTCAAATAAGGCAAGGATCATAACAATATAATAGTTATTATTATTATTATTGGGTAAGCAATCTTTTTCTCTCTTTTTAACAATTATTAAAGTTAGTTCTTATATTTCATCTTTGTTTGTAAACTTCAGTACAACAATTCTTAAAAAAAAATTTTTTATAGCACCAAAGAACTATCACCCAAATTTCTTCTAAAATCATTTAACTAATAATTACTACTACGCTATTTGTTCTTCTGATGTGCATGGTGATGTGCTGTTCCTCTATGGCTGAGAAGGTTTATTAAATGTCTTTAAGAGTATCCTTTCTAGAGCATGAATGGGTGATTCGAAAAGTAGGCACACAACAAGAGCCAATCCAAATGTGTCTACCGAGTGCATTATAGTTTTATGGAACTGAAAAGATAATAGATTTAGATTCTAAATGGTGCCCAAAAGTCTGTCAGCCTTATGCATAAACGAATTATAGCGAGTGCATAGCGCTATGTACTCTTAATAATGCCTCTGAACGCAAAAACCTTATTCATAAACTTATGCAACGTTGAATAGAAGCAACATAAGCTAAACGCGTTTGGAGGTTGTTTAGAGCCAACATAAGGGTTATTTAGTATCGGAAGGTCACTTTGACTCACACATAGCAATAATGTAGATAGATGGTAGGGGGGCGCTTATTTTTTCAATCTTTGAGGTGTTGAAATCTCACTGTCAAAATATTTTATAAAATTTAATACAGCAATTAATAATGTTGGTTTTGTTAATTGACTGTACATTTTTGTTGGAATATTGTTTAAAAAAAATAAAGAATATATTTTTGTACAATTTATTTTATAGAAGCTGCTTAATAAATGTGAAAAATTTAAAGATTTTCTATCAAATCTTACAACTTTTGCAAATGCTCGACGGCATGCGTGATTTAAATAAAATTATTCAAAGATTCACCTTCATCATTTTCATGGGAAAAAACAAATGAATTTTAAGCATTACAAAATAAGCACCACCCTTTCATTTTTCTCCTCAACAAAAACATCACGATGTGAGTGAATGGAACAATTCTTGGAATAAATGAAAAACGACGTATTTTTTGTTTCAAATATTTTTAATTTTATTTGCGAACACAAACAAAGAACAAAGCATCTGTATAATTATAATAATATTAAAAGAAATGAATACAAAAAGAATTATTTTTATTGATTCTTCACGCCGCACACACACACAGCTGGGTCTTCTTTGTCAGTTTCGAAAGTAAAACGTACTAGATTCCTCCTTTATGGTACTTATTTTGACAGAAGCTCATTATAACTATAATGGGTTGAAAAATATTTTATGCATAACAATTTATGCAACGTTGTATAGTGGCTACATAAATCCTTATGCAGTGCATAACTATTCATCTGTTCAGCGGATTCTAATGAATACGGCTGTGTGTGGTTAGCGAAACTTATCATATCAACCCTGATCAAGAAGTGTGGAAATCTAATATCACTTGCATGGTAAAGCTCCACGATTCTATTGCACAAATACGCACAATACGTCAATCGAGTGATTGGAGCAAAAACTCGTGAATTCATGAATCATCTGCTCGTATATGTGTCTTAATATAGGATCCAGTGTAGAACGAGTTGCTGGCGAAGTCTTGTACCTCTCTAGAAATATGAATATTTGTTTTATTTATTCTTGTCAATTTCCAGGAATTTGCCTTGGTAGCGTTTCTTGACAAAGAAGGGGCCTTCTTTAACGTTACTAACATTGCAATTCGACAAGCCCTAGACTCTATCAGTATAGATCCGATACTGATTAACTGGATTGACTCCATGCTTAAATAAAGAATTGTAAACTCAGAAATGGGTGATAGTAAATTAAAAGTTAGGACATGCAGAGGTAAACCACAGGGTGGAGTCTTGTCTCCTCTACTTTCGCTTCTCATCGTTAACCAAATTCTAGTCAAATTAAGTCTGGGTGGTGTCAAGGTCGTCGCATATGCCGATGACATTGTGTTAATGGCCTCAGGAAAATTCGTTCCTACACATGTGAACAAATGTGAAAGCATGTGTTTGTGAATCTTTCTACACTTGCAGCAGAATTTTTGGTAGATGGGGACCCAGCCCCAAAACTATTCACTGGATGTAAACAGCCGTAATAAGGCCAATCCTAACGTACGCCTGCTTGGTATGGTGGCAAGGTCTAGAAAAGGAAACCAATCTCTAAACACCATGACCAAAGTTCAAAGACAAGCGTGTATTGGCAACCAGTGCCATAAGAACTACACCAACCGCAGCCCTAGAAACATTCCTTTCACTAGCCCCACTTGATGTGTTTACAAAAGAGTTGGCGGCAAAAAGTGCTATAAAACTTTAACAGTACAATAATTGGGAAAGGGGCCACTACGGTCATAGAACTATAACGAACTTCACTGACATAGACATTCAAACAGACTATTCTACACGGCACATAGATTTCAACCCAGTGGCTCTAACAGATATCCCAACAAGGGAACTCTGGAAAGAAAACCGGGTCCTAAATAAAAATCATGTCTTGGTCTTTACGGACGGTTCCAAAACAAACGAGGGTGTCGGGTCGGGCATCTATTCAGTTAATCCACCCCTTAAGAGATCAATAAAACTTACAAAGTTCTGCAAAGTCTTCCAAGCAGAATTACTTGCAGTTTGCGAAGCAGCAAAATATCTTGTCACTTATGAATTAGCCAATAAGAATATTGACATCTTCACAGACAGTCAGGCGGCGATTAAAGATATTTCCTCAATTATCACAAAGTCTAAACTGACGGATCGTTGCCGTAACGAGCTTAGAGTACTCAGTGCAACAAACACAGTTACCCTCAGATGGGTCTCAGGACACAGTGATATTTATGGAAACGAAATAGCAGATGAACGGGCCAAAATCGGGTCAGCTCTAGACCCGAGCCAAACCGATAACTCGGTATTTATGCCACTGGAGCAGGAAAAGAGTAGAATTCATCAGAGCTTTCTTGAGGCCGCAGAGGTCAGATAGTCGGGTTTTAAGAAATCTATGGCCAAATATTTCGCGTAAGAAAACAGAGTACATACTTAAGATATGTAGATCTCATTTATCCCTACTTGTTGGAATCCTAACGGGCCACCACTCGATGGGTACCCACATGAGCAGAATGGGCATCAGCGCATCCGACTTATGTAGAGGGTGTCAGAATGAAGGAGCGGAAGGGGGCTCATACCACTTTGTTTGTGAATGCCCCAGCCTAGGCAGAACCAGAAAAGAAGCCCTCGGAAAATATTTTTTCGATGAACTGGGCGACATCTAAATCTTGCCACTTCAATTCAGGATGGTTCAGGGAGGCCTCCCATATTTAAAATTCCTCTCACCCACCCCTCGTCATACCCCTCCTTTCGTATTTCGGGGTACGCAATGGATTCATTGAGATCCGAGTGAGATGATGTGGCATGCCGCATCATCACCCCATCTAACCTAACCTAACCTAACTCCAGCATCGACTTTGTTTCCAACTCTGTCCAGCGGTGCGATGGTTGGTTCGGCCGTGGGCGTTTTTTAATTTGTTGATCTTGGTTCTGGATTAAAAAAATAAACTGTTAATAAATTAACTAAGATAATTGTTTTTTTTTACCTTCGGCTTTTTTGTTTGTTTTAATTCGTATACTGTTGACAAATAATGATGAGCGCGTTAAGTCAAATGTCAAATTAAACGTCACAAAGTTTCTAAGGGTTTTTTTTTCTACGCTTTTTGCTACAAATTTGTGAAATAAAATTCAATATTCTGCTGAAAATTTTTCCCATACAAAGGATGATGGGCAAATTTGTATGAAATCTGGTCGTTAGACCAACACTAATGAAATTGGTATCAAATGAAAGGTGATGTTGAGCTTAGTCCATAAGTGCAATATTTTCAAAATTTTACATGGGAAATCCGAAATATTTGAGCTTGAAGTTGACGATTGCAAACACCAAATTTCAGTTTTTTTCGAAAAAACTATTCATAATTTTTCATATAAAATACGTAGGAAAATGGTTTTAGTGTCAAAAAAAAGACAGTAGTTGTCTCATCTATGCTACGTTTTATACACTGTGAGATATTAAGTATTAAAGTCATGAATAAAAACTTTTTTAGCTCTGGCTTGAAACACCAATATCTTAAAAACTTCCGTGGTGACTTATACTTTTTTTATCACCACCAAAAAGCTATTTTTGAAACCTTTAATTGAATATGTAATAAAGTGTCCTTTGCTCAATAAATACCTGCTTATAAACAAAAATTGTTCAAAAGACACGAGTTACGGATAATAACCTCCCAACCTTAAATGATGAGTCTTCAGGTGAACAACCCATATTCAAGCCAATATCATGGTAAAGAATATGTTTATTTGCATTAATTGATAAGTAACTCAACACCAATTTACTTCAATCATATTTTGTATTTCCGCTACTCTACTGAGTAAGCATTTTGATTAGTTATAAGTTATACAATGATATATTTAATTAATACAAATGAGTTGCAGTTTGACACTTGAATAGAACGATTGGTTTATTATTATTCGGAAGAATTAAATAACTTAATTGGCGCAGTCGAACGGCAGCGACGGAAACGAAAAAAAGAAAAACTGTTAACGAAGCAAATTGCGTAGAAACGAATGTTAATTTTTTTTTGTATTTCCATCGACGAACCCCACAACCTCCCAAGTGAATAAAAAAAAAAAAAAAGCTACAAATTGTTTTACTAATGAAAACGAAGCGTTAAGCGAAGAAACAAACTTTTAAATATTTTTGTGTTTAACATCCACGAACCACACCGCAACCCAAAAGAAAGTGCATCTCCATACATAGATACGATACAGTGAATCAGAAAAATAAAAAGAAGTAATTTGTGATTATAAGTTACCACTAAACGGTCGTTACAAATCGCGAAAAAATGTAATAATATCATTCTGGATAAAACAATTAGAACAGCAATGTATTGCTTTGTTGACTGAGGTTGTCAACAAGCAAAACGAGCCGCATTCATTGAGAAGGAAGATTCAAAGAGATTTGAAATTCGCACCCAATTTTGATGGCACCAAGGGAACATTGCCATCGTTTATTATGTCAATGAACAGATTGTTCGGGGAGTACTCTGCAACCCAGACAGGAGAAGCTTTTACAGTGATTTACCACGAAAAAATAATTGGAGCAGCGAAGAACTTCCTTAATATTGTGCCACCAACAACGTGGGATGAGACCAAGAGTAGGCTGAAGCTACATTATCAAGCAACAAAAACACAAGGTTCAATAGTAAATGAAGTGCAAAATTGGAAAGTAAGTTCGGTTCTAGATTTAAGGGAAAAATTGTAGATGATATTGCCGAATGTGGCATTTATAGTAAGCATCCAGGGGATGTAGTAAATAGTTTAAGTAGTGTTGTTGTATTAAAAATCAAAGAAATAACAGCAGGGGCATTACTATCAGAGATCTAATCTAAGTAATAATTATAACAATAGATTGACTAATAATACAGGACAATATGAAAGACAAAATAACTCAAACTTCGGAAATAATTACTCTCAGCAAAGTAGACAAAATAGTTCAAACTTCAGAAATAATAATTCTCAGCAAAGTAGACAAAATAGTTCAAACTTCAGAAATAATAATTCTCAGCAAAATAGACAAAATAGTTCAAACTTCAGAAATAATGATTCACAGCAAAGTAGGCAAAGTTCTAATCATATGTCAGTAGATGCTCTAAACGATGAAATAAATGAAAATTTTTTTAAAAACTAGCCTTGGAAAAAAAAAAATATATATATCAATTACATTTAATGAAGTACGTTATGCTACTCTTGTAGATACTGGTTCTACAGTAAGTCTTTTAAGTTCTAAAATAGTTTCAAATATAATTTATGAGCTCATGGTGCTCAAGGTGAAGCAAATATAAGTACAATAGAGGGTTTAGTAAAGAAAAAAAAATCAGTTTGTAAAAACAAAATGTCCAGATGAATTAAAACAGGTAGTTAATGCTAGGATAAAATGGGTTTAAATGGATTAAGGAAAACCATACGGGTTTTTATTAGGAATGAATTGGATAGATAAAAATGTGAGACTTATAGATATACATAACGAAGAATTAGTTCTGAATAATAATGAAAGAATTCCATTTTTAAATAAGAAAATTGTTGACGAGGTAAATATGTTAGAAGAAAGTGATTTTGAATGTATAAAATTAGAACATTTAAACAAGGAAGAAAAACTTGGTGTTAATAAGTTAATGGAAAAATATAAAAATCTTTTTTATAAAGAAGGCGATATGTTAACGAATACAACAAGTATAGTCCATGAAATTAAAACAACAACCAATGAACAGATTAATTCGAAACTGTATAGATATCCTCCTCAGCATGAGTCAGAAGTTCGAAAACAAATGAGGGAAATGGAAGATCAAGACATAATAAAGAAAAGTAAGAGTAGGTATAGTTCACCTATTATAGTCATACATAAAAAAGCGGACAATTCTGGTATACAAAAATTCAGAATTGTAGTAGACTATAGAAGACTTAATCAAATTACAATTGACGACAAACAGCCACTTCCTTATATGGATAGCATATTAGACAAGTTGGGAAAAGCACAATACTTTACTGCAATTGATTTGGCAAAGGGTCACCACCAAATTTTAGTAGCAGAAGAAGATATTGAAAAAACAGCGTTTGTTACACCGGATGGCCTTTATGAATTTTTAAGGATGCCTTTTGGTTTAAAAAATGCTCGGGGCCGATGAAGTCATTATTTATTTAAAAATCTGAAAAAAAAACATCTACCGGACCGGAATAAAATAAATCGGGTGGCACAACGGCTCATGAAGAACCAGAGCCTAGTGACTAACAACTCGCAACCATTCCTGTGTGCGCCTTTCGACAGGAATGGAAGGGACCTACAATTTTATGCCGAATCCGAACGGCTAGACGAGAAGCACTTATTCGTGACAAGTGATACTCTTGGAGGATTTGTCAATTCCTCGCAAGAGGCAGTAGCCCTGAAAAAAACTTTTTAGGAGGACGAGGCTGGGACCGGACCGGAGTGTAGGGTTTAAGTATTTATGTTTGATGAGAATAAAAAATATCTCTGTGACCAAATAAGGTATGCACCAAGTGCCTCCGCCACCAAGGTCCGCTGCCGAGCGGGCGTCGCAAGTGGTTTAGCCACTATTTACTAATATATCTTGTTGCTTGCCCGATGAGTTATATGTTTTTTGATATTGTTAGTTTATTGGGACCTTCATGGTAGCAGAAATATTTATGGCCATCAAACGTACAAAATCAAACCATACATTCCGGTCCGGTAGAAGTTTTTTTTAGATTTTTATATAAATAATGACTTAATTGGCCCAACCAGAGTGTATTTGTATTTAATAAATTTAAATTAATTAAGTCGATTAAAATGTAGAATGAAATTATACGTCGATTCCAGTCCTAAGACTGTATAATTCCTTTGTTTTTACCATTGAATCTATTTTCATCGGTCTATAAGCATAATAAGGTGTCTTTTGAAGCAATTTTTGATTATAAGCAGGTATTGATTGAGCAAAGGACACTTTTCTCCGGTGGTTTTGGTTTTGCTGCTAGGTATATAATGAAATAAAGTTCTGGACAAGACCTTTCATTTGAGATATATTTTAATTCTGTTGGATCAACGACCAATTTTCCCATCATCCTTTTGACAGTGCATTTCTACTGATAGAATATTTTATGGTTTTTAAGCTTTCTATGGGTTTTCTGCGTTTGCATGAATACCCGTAATAACTTAACTGTATGTATACCACTTTAGTATGTAAATTACAAATTACATCTTCATAAATGTCAGTCTCAGAACAGCCAAAGAATTACCTTATAACAAGAAATTAAGAACTACAAGAAATGCCGTAACTGCCATAACCCGCAAAATAAATACCATAAAGGTAAAGTTTAAAACAAGAAAACATTGTAGGTAAATTTATAACAAATAGATGCGCGTATGGCATAGACATTCCATTTTGCTTTGAGACGCATTCTAAGTGAGATTTTCTGAGATGCGTCAGTTTTTGTGCATTATGACATTTGATGATTGGGGTCTTATTTCGTTGGGCGAAAAGATTAAAGAATTAAACAAATTAAAATCGTCATAGCACCCAATTTGTCAATTTGTTATTAAGTTTTTGGACTAAAGGTACATATGTCAGTTTATAGGCGTTATGACAATTTTCAATTTAAAATTTACGGTTTTGGGCGTTAAGATCTAACGCCATAATTCCATCTAGCGAATTATTCCCCATGGATCAGTGTTGCCGCTATGCGACTTTAGTTGCATTTTGACCCCTTTTTATTGCCCCGTGCGACTATCACACGACCTTTTGAGAATGTGTCTATTTTGATCCGTTTTTTTAAATCTTGCAACTTTTCTGACCCCATCTCTAGAAAAGTTCTCTTTTTGGTTGATAAAAATCTTCCAACCTTCCATAAACAGGCACACAGAATTTCTATCTATAAAACAGAATCAAGTTGTATTTTGTTCGACTCGAACGTGTTCGCTCAGTTAAATCGAAATCTTTTTCTACTTCAAGGGATATTAATGAAAGGAAGTTTTCAGTATTGAGGTACTTAGATCCTCAAGTAATTAAACTAGATGAAGTCTTTAATAATAACTATATAGTATCACAGTATTAACACCTTATAATGATAATTCAGCCTGAAAAAATCATTGAAGAGTATGAGCCTTACGAGTTCAAAATTCGAGAAAAAGTTTAGAAAAAATTCTTAAATTAAGATAAGAACTAAATCTCTAATCTTAAATTAACGAATTTAGATCGGGGTTTTTAGAAACCCTGTTGGAGAATATATTTATTCTAATTTATACTCCTTTAAATAAAATGTTCACACTTCCACAGAGCAGTGCGTGTTCTCTAAGGGTATTCTCTAAGTTAACAATTTAAAAACATATACTAACCCTCCACCAGTGTGTGGTGGAAACATTCATATATTCAAACGCAAATATTTCTGAAAAACAAGATCTATCTTTGGAAGCCTTCAGAGGATTCAGAAAACGGTTAGCCTAAGGAAATAATTTAAATATTAAAAAAAGCCACATAGCTTTCATTATAAATAATGCGCAATAATTTCTAAAAATTAACTTAATATTTTAATTTTACTAATTATAAAAGAGTAAAGCTGGCCATACACTAACGAGCCGAACTGCTCGGAACCAATTTGGTTCGTGGTTTCCGAGTGGCTGAATATCCAAATGTTTCGACACCGAACCTTTTTGACATTCATGATTCATCCAGTACAAAGTGTTCGGAGCCAATTGGCTCCGAGCCATTCGGCTCGGTCGAGTATGGCTAGCTTAAAAACCTAATTCTTTTGCATTGGTTAATTTTTTTAAAAACTCAAAATATGTTATTTTTCGCAATTTATATAGATTTCCTTTAATTTGGCTATATATTAAATCATTTTCCAAATGTGACATTTTTCTCGTGACCCCTTTTTGTACGACCTTATTAAGATCTTAGCGGCAACCCTGACCTGGATACAAGTAGAAGAAGCTAGCTGCGGAAACTCTTCTACCCGCAATAATTATATGTCCGCAACATTCTAAAGGGAATAACAACATTCTACAGCTGAGATACTAAGCATCCCATGTTCACAGCGCAAACTTCAGGGCGGACAGAGATGCTGATATTAGTTCAGTACTTCAGCTTCGGTTAAAGATGGTAACCCACCGATTTCGGCAGATTAATTAAAAACCAATTAGGCCTATTCGGCACAATCTTTAATTCTTTTATTCTGTTATTCTTTTATCAATTTCCATACAAATTTTCGAACTGTCAAAAAACCTTTTAATCTTTTATTAATTGGTATTCTGCCGTTCGAATTCTGTTGTGAAATCTGTTGTAAACCATAACAGAATAAATTACAGATTTGTTTGACTTTTATCATAAGAGATTTCAATACATGAATTAAAAACTTTTATTTCTTTAACGAAGTGTTCTTAATAGGAGACATATATAAAAAAATAATATTAAAATGCATAATTGGAAACGCAAATAAGTAATTTCAAACAAAATTATTTCTATACACGAAAGCACAGAACACAATTAATGGATGAAACGTACAAAAAGTAGTCGCTTTATCTTGCCGGTGAGCGTTTCGTATACATAACTTTTTAAATTGGATATTTTAAATTCACGAACTGTTATAGACAAATAAAATAGAACAATAATTTATCTACGCGAAACAAAACACAACCATTCCACGGGTTATTTTTATTTAGGTCACTCGTCAGGGTTGGTTTTTTTATTTACTACAGCTGATAGCAGATTTTAGGTCTGTTCGTATATAATGTTTCTTTTTCGAAGTTTTATAAGAACTAAGAACATAAGAACTAAGAATTATAAGAACTGAAAATTCATAGCAGAATAACAGATATGACAGAATAGGCATAATCCTGTGTACCTGTACCGCGGTTAAACCTCAATAAATCCTCCGAAATCTATGAGTAAAAATATTTGACTAGCGGTTCATACATTTTAAAGCTGGCCGTAAATTATTTTAAAAGCTTCGTATCGTATTCTGAATTTATTTTTTTTTTGTTTAAATTCATCGTGAAGCCATTTACCAATTTTAAAGAAAAGTTGAAAGCTAAAAGTTTTATAAAATTCCTTTCAAGCAATTTAAATTTATGTTATAAGAAGTATTGTTGGGATTGGTCGCTCCGTTCGAAACTTTCCTCTCTCTGTCGCCGAACACCCAACTGTGTTAGATAAACGTAACTATGACCCCTTTCACACAAGGAAACTGAGTTGCCGGTGATTTTCAGTTTGTTGGCGAGAAGGGCGTAAAAGGAAGACAACAAATCTGCCCTCACACCCTTCTCGCCAACAAACTAGCCAGTTTCTGGCAACTCAGTTTCCTTGTGTGAAAGCCGTCTATGATTGGCTTCAACTTCAATTAAGTATGTGCGTTCTCAGAGGAGTAAACACGGCCGTAGCCATTTCATTATGTAGCCAGATAATACAGGCAACGGGGAGTCAAATAAGGGCAATCTGAAAAAAGTTTTGACGTCTGAAAAGTTTGAATGCAGTTTTGAAGAGGGGTTTCTTCTTAGCATAAATCTCTATTTGCGCGATTTTTGGTCTTGTGGGGCGTCCGCCATCTTGGAAAGAAAAAAAAGTAAGTTTTTTTTTTTTTAATTTTGAGTTTTAAAATTATTTTCTCAAAAACTGTTTGCTCAAACAACTTGATTAAAAAGTTAATTAAGAATAGGTCTTGGGTTTTCAATAAAGCTATAGCTGGATATTTTGAGTGTGGCCGTTGATTTTTAATATTTTTTTTTATATTTTAAGTCATTTTTTAGAAAATTGCCCCTTCTGCCTAAACGGGGGGAAATAGACCCCCCCTCCCGTACGATTTTTTTCTTATCTTAACTCAACCTACACGCCCTCGCCTTTTGTTACACCTTATGCAAATCACACTGTATTTCTTCGAGAAAATTATCAAAAGAAGTCGTTTTTCCAAGATGGCGGACGTCCCACAAGACCAAAAATCCTGCAAATTGAGATTTATGCTAAAAAGCAACCCCTCTTCAAAACTGCATTCTAACTTTTCAGACGTCAAAACTTTTTTCAGATTTTTCCCCATTGCCTGTACTAAGAGCTGGGGTGACATTCTGTATCGCAAAATTGAACAAACGATTTCGTTTGTGCGAACGATTTGGTTTATGTAACATGAAAAACGAAAAGTTTTGTTTGTGCGTGCGAAAGAAATTAAACGACAGCTATTTACTTCACATATTTGGTAGTAAAATGTGTTGTTTATTAGGTAAGGCAGACAAACAAATATGCACTTAGATGAATTATAAATAATAATAAGGAACGAACAAAATATTATGATTTGAAACCAAAGAATATGGGAGGGACGTTAGGACGAATTTTCTGCAATTGATGTATTTTGTATTTAATATTTTTGTTTATAAACTAATTACAATTACACCTCGATCACTATAAATATATCTTATATTAATAACTAAATAGATGAGACGGGGTTATTTTTAAAAGCAAAACAAAATGTAAATAAAGTGAATCATATCAAAGATCTAGAGATGGGTGCTCTTAACTCATCTCTTTTTTTCACCACTAATGAAGCCACCACACTAAAAAGAATACATAATTAAGTTTGTCTTGAGTCAAACCGACTATAATTATATTTGAAAATGAAACTCAAATTCTTCTGTACAAATTGTAACTATTTTTGCTCAAGTTATATATATATTTGTATACTAAAGTATATATTTAATCATACCTTTTTACCACTTTTATGTATCCACCTTTTCGCCATCTCAATATATCTCATCCCTAACCCAAATCAAACACCCAAAAGTATGCAAATGTACAACACAGGCTCTAAAACATATGCGAATGAAAAAAAATAAACGAAATGCGATACGGAATGCCAACTATAGCTTTCGCACAATTTCTTTCGTTTTTGAAAAACGAACGTTCGCTTTCGTTTCGATTACTACAGAATCTGGCTCCTGAACTCTGTCCAAAATATTTTGTGATATTCAAAAAATGTTTGCTTGTTTCGCCAAGCAACATAACGATATTTGAGGAGTGAAAAGAAATACAAAATACCTACTTGCGAACCGATGAACTGTTTTGCCAAATTTTGATTGTAGCTGATATAAAGAGAATGTCGTAGAGAATGTATTTGGTAGGTACTAAAAAAAGTCAATTTTGTAAAACGATTAGGCCGATTCGCATAACATTTGATAAAATAGGCTGGTTCAGGACAAAAATAAATCAGAAGTAAGGTGCCAGTTATAGCTATCATTGAAAACCATCATTGAAAATGTTAATTGTTGACCCTTCGAAAGTTTATTCATTGAATATTTTAGTGCAGAAAGTTAGCTTATGACTTCAAAATTATTTCTCGTCAAAAAATTAATTTTGACCCATATCTTCCCATAACGTAACTTTTAATTTTTTCAATGATCATTGGTAAGGTAGCTCATCATTGAAAAATATTGAAAAATTAAAAGTCATTTTATGAGAAAAGTTGTACCAAATTGAATTTTGTTTCACCTAGAAATAAATATTAAGTCAATTAGCTTAACTTTGGCACCAAAATAATCATTTATTTTTACTTTAAAATCTCTCAAAATTGACAATTAATATTTTCAATGATGTTTTTTTAATGATAGCTATAACTGGCCCCTAAGGCTCTGTCTATATAACCCCGTATAGAATGTAAAAAACTATATTTTCCGTACCTAAATCTACCAAAAAAATAAGCCGAAGATTCCAGGAGTCACCAAGCCAGGTGCAAATTTCAACTGTTTTCTTTGACAAGAGTTTATCGAATCGATTTGAGCACTTTTTCCTCAGCTACAGCTTGAAACTCTTATGATTTAAATTACGAAAATTCAGGTTACCCATACAGCCCTGGCTACGGCCATGGAAATGGAAGTTATAATCACAGTTTTGTCGCACATCTCTTAATAATAACATTAATAATGCTAATATAGCTTCTTCTCTTTAAGCTTAGAGCTTAAAAACAAACAAAACAACACACACATCTTATATTTTTCTCTTCATCTTTACCAAGTTTGTGGTGAAAATTGAAAATTCTGTGTGTTTGTTTTTGTGTGTACCCTCTTCTTTTTTCCAACTCCTTCAAAAGAGTAAGTGATAGTTTTATTTTTGTTGAGAATTATTGTCATGTTGTTTTTCATAAAAAAACTCAAAAGACAACGAGTGTAGTATATTCCTTGGTGGTGAACTGCGGCGTTAAAAGATTTTATCGGCTTGTGCAGCTAGCACACAGCGACACAACACAACAGTTGATTACAATTGGATGCGGTTAAAGCTTTTCAGAAAGTTTCGGTACGGTCGTATATTCAGTTGTTTGTTCCGACAAAAAAAAAAAGAAAAATATACGTTATTTGGAAACTTTATATTAAAAAGAAAATAAATAAATTATTGTTAAGTCATTAATAATTATAATATTTAAGAAAATATTTTTTTTTAAATTCTCTATTTGTTTTTATGTACCTTCAAATAGATATCTGTTCTATATATTTTTAAAAATATTTCACATAATATATACCCATCAACACGACGAACAAAAATCTTGTTTTTGCATTTCTTTATAAAATTATCTTATTTGAAAAGGAAAATAGTGCGAGTCTTTGCTGATGAATCTCTTTATGCCTCAACTATGCCACCACTTCCCGCTCGGGTGTCCTTAAATTGTATTGTTCTTTAACGGTAGAAGAACAAAGAAAGTGTCATTATAATTTAGTGTGTCTCCAACCCAAGAATTAAATCAAGTGAGCAATTTAGACGAAAAAAACACCCTCAAGTTTTTTTTTAGTTTATACCTACTTAACAATGTATGTATAATATTCATTTTTAGATTTTTTCAAGTATAATAAAAAAATATAATTAAAAATAAAACGAGCTACCTACGAAGAAAAGAAATGATTGGTCATGATAAGGTGTGAGAGTAGAAATGTGAAAACCACGTGCTTACCTTCAATAGATATGTGTAAAATATACCTCTTCTTCATGAATATAAAATATTAACTTTTGCGCATAGAATGTGTATATAAAATAAATTGGTTTTATTCATAACATGCATTAAAATTAAATTAAATTAAAAATCTTATGTATAAATAATTCAAATTATTAGGTATACGTGCCTATAATAAAAATAAATATTTTAACATAAATTTTGTATTTTTTGTTTTTATATTTATTTATGCCCTTTAAAATATCCATAATATAGTATTATACGTACATATCTACATCTTTTTATTTTTTCTTCGATTTTATTAAGTGCCACATGTTTTTACGTATGTTTTGTATACGTATGTATGTGTAATCTGATAAATCATAATCCTTGAAGAGATATGTGTGGTAGCTACACATTATTTGGATTTCATAGTAACTATCTTACTATTATTTGACAATAATTTTTTTGTTAACTCCATAAAGTATTCCATATATAAATACAAATAAAAAATCTTGAATAATTTGTATTATTAGATTTTAGCATTTATGAAAAAATTAAAGAAAATAATATTTTTTTATTAAAATATCAATTTAAAAAGATAGGTAGTACCTAGTTATGAATAGGTATAAATAAATAGATAGAATAAGAAAGACGCCATAGGTGCCTAGGTATGTTTTCTATTCTATATTTGTACACCAAATAGTATTCAAATACTATTCTCTTTTATTTAATATTTTCTACTCTCAAAAATCTATTGCTCGTCTGTCGTTGTTGTCTCAATTAAAGCTGTCTCCGTCTTATGACTACAGATACAAAAGGATTTTCTTCTTGTTTTGTTCTTCAACAGAACAATAACAATTTTAATTTAGTCTATGCAGCACGACATTCAGTACAACACCACCTCCTATTGAAAGAGTCAACAACAAAATACAAAACTGTAAAGAAGATATGCATACGAGCATACAAAAAATGTAAATATTAACTATGGAACTTGCAATATTTATATGATGATTATATCGATAAATATGTAGAGTAGAAAAGATACATCGAATATGCAGTGTGTGTGTAGAAAACTAATGCAAACATAAAAAAATCGCAATGCAGAATTAAATACACCTACTTTAAATTATATGACGAGATCAGAGAAAAGAATCATTTTTTTTTATTAAAATAAAAATCTATACTTAATACAAATTTCATTATGTGCCTACCCAAATAGATATTATTCATACGTCTACAATTATTATTCCTCCTAGGAAAACATTCCATTTTATTTTAGGCGATCTTTGAAAATAAACAATGCCTGCTTTTATGTTACAAAATGCTCTCATAATTAGACAATAAATTTATTTTATTTGTTGAGATAACTTATTAAAAAAAACATTTCATACTTTTTATAACAAATATGTACAGTACTTACATATTTCCTATAAGTATAATATATAACTTCAATTAATTTCGTGAGATAATTCGTTTCGTATTAGAAAAACCTTGTGTATTCTTTTATTTTTGAAAAGTATTATTTAAATCGGTTTTTTTTACTTCTTCAAGTATTAAGGATGATAATTAAGAAAACAAAATGTAAAATGTTTACTAACATTAATTTAATGAGATTTTATACTTAATACGGGTACTTATGAGTAATTTGTGTTTCTTAGAGCTATAGACACCAACAAAAGCCAATGAAATGCTTAATGTTTTGAATAAGTTAGCTCGTAATTTTATTGAGTTCAGTGTTCAAAAATATGTATAGGCACTGTGAAACATAACCTTCCTTAGGTGGCGCTCATGTCTGGTGTGATCTGGACCTCAACCAACAAATAAATTTCCATCTTCATGATCTATAGATCACTCCAGGCACTTTGGTTCTTATAGGTTTTTTCAGTTGTGTTCATTTGGTTTAAATCCTCTTATACTGAAGAGTCCAGGCCGTCCACCTTTCACTAGAACTTTACCTCAACACTATATTTACATCAGAATCAGACCCGGTCTTGCTTCTCAATCACCTTTATAGGTATCTCAAATAAGCTCTGATTGGTAAGAGTAATTATTCCGTTGATATGAGCGCTGATATTTGTGCAGGTCGTCGGTATTGGATGTACTTTATTGATAACAGCATATACTTGGTCTTAACCTCATTGACTGTAGGATCCCTTACCTCTCATTTTTACTTAAAACTCTTTTCACTACTTGATTATTTTCATGAACTATCACATGATCTGCCTTCACCAGCTTAACCAACAGTCCTTGTTTAACTCTCCAGGCTGGATGTCTTCTTAATTTTATAAGAAATTTGGATCCTTTATTTTTGTTTTAATATTTTAAGTGCTCGAATTTTAAAATAAAAAATAATAATTAGGTATTAGCCAAGAATTCTAAACAAAAATCAGTTTGATTATTAAAAAACTATTTACTGAAAAAACATTTATTTAAAATTAAAAGAATGCATTTCTGGCTTTAAAAACAACTATATCATACTGTTGTTAGTATTGCCGTTGTTTTTTTTTAATAATTTTCTTTTTATTTTAAATCAATTTTTTGTTTTGAAAGTCCCCCTCCCGCCTCAACAGGGGAAAAAGACCCCAACATCTGTACAATTTCTTACTTGCTCTTATAGTGTAACTATTGTTTTCGTTTCAAACACAAATTTCGAGGTTTTAATCAAAACTAACATTACGACGATGGACAATTTCAAAAAAAAAAATAATTTTCTCAAGACATCTGGTTCGTCCGTCGCGTCGCGCGTCGGCGGTATATTTGTCTGTGCGATCTGATGTACATCGAGCTAGGGCCTAAACGGTTGGACGGATTTTTGTTTTAGCACATCTTGAATGGGTAGCTGCCATTGAACGATTTGGGCTTTATCAAGTTTTTTTTTTTTTTCAAAAATGGCTCTTAAGATTTTGATAAAACTTCGAACATATAGGGCCATATGCATAGTCGCAGATAGACCCAGGTTTAACTAAACTACAGTTTAAGACAATTTTGGATCAATGAATACAGACCGATTTTAATTACAAATTGTTGGTTTTATATTTTTATAAGATAGTTAACTTGGTAAACTACACAAAAAGCTTCAAATATTTTGAAATGATAATCTTAAAAAAATTGAATCAACGTCTGAAAATTCAACCAAAGCTGTTTTTAACTTAGATCCAGGTCTTAAACGACTATGAATACGCCCCATAATCTCTAAGTAAAGTTTTAATAATTACTATAGGTTTTAGCAAAAAAAAAACTTGTGTGACGGAAATAAAGTTGTGTGGTTTTGTAGCTAACTGCCTTTTTGTACATGTTTTGAGATATGTATTGTCAAATATCTCGTCATTGGCCCGGTTGATTTTGTCACTGTTCATCATCTCGGTGGTGTTAATTCAGTCAAAAATATTGCGCTTAAAATTTGTATGAATAATTTTTTTTACAAACAAAATAAACTTAAAGAAAAAAAAACAATTTTATTTTATTTTTAACTTTTTTACATTTTGTTTTCAAAATTCTTTAAATGAAAAAATATCAAAATTACTATTTTAACTTGTTTGTGTACACCGTCAATGTCTAGCTACATTCTAGTTGTTAGCTTCAAGAGCAAGTTAGTGTCAGATAAAAATTAATATGCAATTTTTTCATTCTATGTTTTTTATTAAAAGTTTATTTATATTTTGTTAGATATATACTATACATAGGTATATAATGTCAAGGTGTAGGTCAGTTGTAAGTGATTTTGTTTTAAGACTAGAAAATGTGACATTATATTCGTAAATAAGCCACCTTATGGCAAGTACCCCCTATTACACTCTAACCCGGTGGGTGCCTGTGCATGAATACGCTAAAAACTTTAACGATGGCATACAAAAATTGTAATTCTCCCTACTGACTTTCTCACTGCTTCACTCAACCGTTCAATCACCTCATTCATCAGAATTTCAGAATTACAAGATTTTGTTCAGATACTGCTGTAATGATGATGATGTCGTCTAAATGATTTAAATTTGGCACCCAAAGCTGTGTGAGACGAGTTGTGAACTGTGAAGTCATTCTCCTTCGGTTCCTCTTCCATAGGAATTTGCTAATACGCTGATGTCTAAAGAATAGAAGAACGTCGACACGTTCGAAGTCTGTCCAAAAATAATCTGATAATAAGAAATAATTTACTCAAAACCGTTAGATAATATATTATGTATATAAAAACTTTCTATACGAATACAAGAAGTCTGATGTTTGTTTTAAAAGAATGTGGGCAAAGATTTATGGAGCGGTGGCCCAGCCACTAATAAGAACGGACTTTATATCGTATATAGAACACAATTCGTCACCTGGAGTGCCAGTTTCAGCAAACAAATATAGAAGTTTTTGTCTCACTCGTCTATTATGTATTACGGGTCGCTGAATCCGAATTTCAAGCTTGCTACTTCCTACGGAAATGGCTTCACAGCGAAAATCGCCAAAAATCTCAAAAATTTCAAACTTTTTTCAGTTTTTCAGTCAACAAAATATACACTTTTTGGATAAAATTACCTTCTACTTAAGAACATAAAATTTCCTAAGGAAATGGTATTCAATTTATAAAAAATAAAAAAAAAAAATAGGGCTGGCCACGAGACTCGTAAGTCTCGTCTCGGTTTCGTCATGCGAGACCGAGATCGAAACCGAGACTTGCTTCGTCTCGTGACCAGCCCTAGTGAAAAAAGACCAACATTTCGTACTTTTTGGAATACACAGTCCTCTCGTTAAATTTTTGCTTGTAACTTGAAAACTTTACCTGTAATTGTAAAAAACCTAGGCTCCTGCTTAAAGAACAATAAATTCTCTACAAGTTCGTCACCTTCGTCACTTAAATTGGTGAGAAAATGCACCAGCTAGAGCGTGATGAAATTACATATATGTCATATTACAGGAAGCCACTAATAGGCTATAGATTATGTCATAATATATGTAGAATGGAACTAAGACGTTCCAAGTTTTTTATTTTAAACATCATTCAATGGCTCATTGAAGATGAGAAAACCATGGAGCATTCTTAAACGAGAGGGTGCAATTTTGAGGAGGGGGAGTAAATGCAACCCTTTGGTTTTTTGCATAAAACTTGAAAACCAAGTAAAATTTCGAGTAAATTCCGAAAACCTTTCTGTAGAGAATAAAATTTACTATACAATTGGTCTATTCAAAAAGTTTTATATGCATTTTTAATGTGTTAAAAAAAAAATTAAAAATGGATTTTTTGTTTTTACTTATTTGGCTATAACTCTTTTTCCAGCAGAGATAGGTTTAGAAATTGGTCCATATAAAAGAAGATAATAACATTTTCTTTAAAGTGGCATTTTAAAAAGTGTTTTTAACAAAAAATCAACCAAGATACGGTCGCTCAAAGTAAGTCATTTGTTCAATTTTTATAAATTTTACCTCCACATGATTTTAATTCTAATTTTGTACAACAAAACTTAAATGAACTTAATGAAATGAGATTAATAAAATAATTTATTAATAATAAACAATTGTTTTTACAGCTTTAAACAACTCTTTTGGTTTTTAGTAATGTGTTAATCATACAAGAAAATTAATTCATACAAAAATAAAATACAGTTTTTCATTTCTAGATTTGAATATCTTTATCCATGTCTTCAAGATTAGCATCTTCTTGAATGATCGTTTCTTGCGAACTGTCGCAGTTTGGACCCATGCTATTCTTACAAAACATAGAACACGTTAGTCCTAATTTTCTACAACCACACCGCTTCCGTGACAACAGTTGTACATCCACATGCAATTTTGCTAACCAATATATCTAATGGTGAAGGAACTTGATTCATGGTTTTAGGTATCAACTCCTTCACCAGATATATTGGTTAGAAAAATTGCATGTGGATGTACAACCGGTTGTCACGAAAGCTGTGGTTGTAGAAAATTATAACTAACGTGTTCTGTTTTGGAAGAATTGCATGGGTCCAAACTGCGACAATTCGCAAGAAACGATCATTCAAGAAGATGCTATTCTTGAAGACATGGATAAAGATATTCAATAGATTTAATTAAATCTAGAAATGAAAAATTGTATTTTAATGCAAAATTGCACCCTATCGTTTAAAAATGCTCCATGGTTTTCTCATCTTCAATGAGCCATTGAATGATTTTTACAATAAAAACCCTGGAAAGTTTTAGTTCCATTCTATATGACATAATCAATAGCCTATTATAGTGGCTTCCTGTAATATGACATATAATTTCATCACGCTCTAGCTGGTGCATTTTCTCGCCAATTTAAGTGACGAAGGTGACAAACTTGTAGAGAATTCAATGTTCTTTAAGCAGAAGCCTAGGTTTTTTCACAATTACAGGAATATTTTTTAATTAACAAGCAAAAATCTAACAAGAGAACTGTGTTTTCCAAAACGTACGAAATGTTGGTCTTTTTTCACCGTACCAACCATTAATTCTACAAAAAAAATTTGAATACCATTTTTGTAGAAATTTTATGTTCTAAGTGCAGAAGGTAATTTTATCCAAAAAATGTATATTTTGTTGACTGAAAAACTAAAAAAGGTCGAAAATTTTGAGGTTTTTTGCTGTCAAGCCATATCCGTGGGAAGTAGCAAAGTTGAAATTCGGATTCAGCGACCCCTAAACCATAAAAGACGAGTTTGAAAAAAAATTCCTTATTTCTTTCCTCACCAAAACACCATTTGACTGGACTTTTAACCATTTGTTCAAATTCGCTGTGTGACAGAAGTTATTTGATTGTGAATAAAATGAGTTTTAAGGTCACAATTCCATATTTCCTTAGTTTTTCTTTAATATTTTGGGTATTTTTCGTTCGATTTTTTAAATTGCAATTCGTATAAGTTAGACAAAACAACCCACAAAACCATGTATGGCAAGTTAGCATTACATTTGCGGAATTTCAAAAAAGTAAATATGCAGTCAATTGTAGCTTTTTAGTAGTAAATTAGTTGTGGAAAAAAAATTTTTTAGCTCTATTATTTAAAAAAAAAATGGTAAGTGGTGCTAACTTGATATCAACTTGGCACTACACTTTCTGAAATTCAAAAAACTAAGTAAGCAATTTGTTGAAGCTTTTTAATAGAAAATTATTTGTGGAAAGACAAAAATTCTAAAAAAATGTTTGAGTACTATTTTAAATATTAAAATAACAATTGGTACGTAGTGCTACATTGATATCAATTTGGCACTACACTTTCTAAAATTATAAAAACTAAGTATCTACGTAGTTAACTCAAGCTATTTAGTAGTAAATTAGTTGTGAAGAGAAATTCCTTTTTTAATGGCTGAGTTCACCAGTGTCAAGTTAGCATTACCTACCCTAATTAAAAAACAAAAAGTACGTCAAAAAATTTTTTGGATTTTTTTTCTCTCCACAACTAATGTACTACTTAAGAGCTACAAATAATGGTTCGTTTTCATTTTCAAATTTCCCTTTTTAATGGCTGAGTTCACCAGTGTCAAGTAAGCACTACCTACCCTTATTTAAAAAAAAAAGCACGGCAAAGGTTTTTTTGGAATTTTTTTCTCTCCACAACTAATTTACTACTTAAAAGCTTCAAATAATGGAACGTTTATATTTTCGAATTTCCTTTTTTAATAGCTGAGTTCACCAGTGTCAAGTTAACACTACTTAGACCAACCCTTATTTGAAAAAAAAAAATACGTCAAAAAAATGTTTGGAATTTTTTTCCTCTCCACAACTAATTTATTACTTAAAAGCTATAAATAATGGTGCGTTTACATTTTCAAATTTCCTTTTTTAATGGCTGAGTTCACCAGTGTCAAGTAAGCACTACCTACCCTTATTAAAAAAAAAGTACGGCAAAGTTTTTTTTGGAATTTTTGTCTCTCCACAACTAATTTACTACTAAAAAGCTACAAATAATGGCATCTTTTCATTTTCAAATTTCTTTTTTTAATGGCTGAGTTCACTAGTGTCAAGTTAGCACTACCTACCCTTATTTAAAAAAAAGTACGGCAACAAAATTTTTTGGAATTTTTTTCTCTCCACAACTAATTTACTAAACTTAAAAGCTACAAATAATGGTACGTTTACATTTTCGAATTTGCCTTTTTAATGGCTGAGTTCACCAGTGTCAAGTTAGCACTACTTAGACCTACCCTTATTTGAAAAAAAAAAATACGTCAAAAAATGTTAGGAATTTTTTCTCTCCACAACTAATTTACTACTTAAAAGCTATAAATAATGGTACGTTTACATTTTCGAATTTTTTTAATGGCTGAGTTCACCAGTGTCAAGTAAGCACTACCTACCCTTATTAAAAAAAAAGTACGGCAAAGTTTTTTTTGGAATTTTTGCCTCTCCACAACTAATTTACTACTAAAAAGCTACAAATAATGGCATCTTTTCGTTTTCAAATTTCTTTTTTTAATGGCTGAGTTCACTAGTGTTAAGTTAGCACTACCTACCCTTATTTAAAAGAAAGTACGGCAACAAAATTGTTTGGAATTTTTTTCTCTCCACAACTAATTTACTAAACTTAACAGCTACAAATAATGGTACGTTTACATTTTCGAATTTTCCTTTTTAATGGCTGAGTTCACCAGTGTCAAGTTAGCACTACCTAGACCTACCCTTATTTGAAAAAAATACGTCAAAAAATTTTTTGGAATTTTTTTCTCTCCACAACTAATTTACTACTTAAAAGCTACAAATAATGTTACGTTTACATTTTCGAATTTCCTTTTTTAATGGCTGAGTTCACTAGTGTCAAGTTAGCACTACCTACCATTATTTAAAAAAAAAAGTACGGCAAACAATTTTTTGGAATTTTTTTCTCTCCACAACTAATTTACTACTTAAAAGCTAAAAATAATGGTACGTTTTAGATTTTCAAATTTCCCTTTTTAATGGCTGAGTTCACCAGTGTCAAGTTAACACTGCTTAGCCTTATTTTTAAAAAAAAAGTACGGCAAAGATTTTTTTGGAATTTTTTTCTTCCCTTAACTAATTTACAACAAGTTAGCGAATCCTCCTACTTACCTAATCGCTCGTGCTGTGTTAAAAACATTTTAAGGGTAGCCATAACCCCTTTTGCGCGCGTGGAATATAAAAAAAAAACAAAAGCATTACATTATATAAAAATTTTTTGGATTTTTTTTCTTTCCACAACTAATTAATTACTTAAAAGCTTCAAATAATGGAAGGTTTACATTTTCGAATTTCCTTTTTTAATGGCTGAGTTCCCCAGTGTCAAGTTAGCAACACCTACCCCTACCCTTATTTGAAAAAAAAAATACGTCAAAAAATGTTTTGGAATTTTTTTCTCTCCACAACTAATTTACTACTTAAAAGCTACAAATAATGGTACGTTTACATTTTCGAATTTCCTTTTTTAATGGCTGACTTCACCAGTTTCAAGTTAGCACTACCTACCCTTATTTTTTGTGAAAAAAAAAGAACGGCAAAGTGTTATTTGGAATTTTTTTCTCTCCACAACTAATTTACTACTAAAAAGCTACAAATACTGGCACGTTTACATTTTCGAATTTTCCTTTTTTAATGGCTAAGTTCACTAGTGTCAAGTTACCACTTCCTACCCTTATTAAAAAAAAAAAAGTACGGCAAACATTTTTTTGAAATTTTTTTCTCTCCACAGCTAATTTAGATTTAGATTGAGATTTATTTTTGAAAAAGAACTTAATATTAAGATTAACATCTTTTAGAAAATTAAGCCTTATGGTGGAATTATTTAATGGACATTAATTAATGAATTTATAATAATAATACCTTATAATAATTAAATTTAATAACATTATTTACAAAATATTATATGATAAAATAAACAATTTATATATAAAATATATGTATTTACATTATATATGTACCTATGTATATATCTACACAACAATCGACCCAACTCCTCCAACAAAAAACTTGCAGCCATTATTCAATTTTAATGATTTGAAACATAAATTAATTAGAAAAATATACAGCTAGGTTTCTCTGAAAATGGTTCAGATTATCCTTTCTTCTTAGTTGACGTGGCAACGAATTCCGAAGACGAACTGCACTAACGAAAAACTTTCGCTCAGAGATCTGACAAGTAAAGCGTGGAATACAGATTTGGTTGGTTCTGTCAGAAGCTAGAAACTGTATATGGTTATAAAGGTCCGGTGGTTGCTTAGTGTGGATAATCTTAAATAACATTGTAAGCGTTTTAAATTTAAATATAATCGGAGGACTAAATCCATACAGACTTTTTGTATAGTTCGAAATGTGGTCAAATCTTGAAGCCCAAAAAGATATCGAGCTGCATTGTTAAAATCAACGTTCAATTTTCTCTGAGACACAGCATCTAAACTTTAAAAAATTTCACACCCATGCGTTAAAATTGGTACTATCCATGTTTTAACCAGCAGCAGGCGTGAATTTTCTTGCAGCAGATAGTGTTCTCAGAGCACCATAAGCTTTACCTACCGCAGCATTCACATGATTGTTCCATGTCAGATTTCGAGTAAAGTGCACTCCTAGATTTTTCGCTGTATCAACTGGAATGTTATTAAGGTATATTACCGGAAAATAGCTCAAGTCTAAAGCCTTCTTTGAAATGACGAGGCACTTAGTCTTAAGCGGATTAAGAACAAGACCGTTCGTGCCAGACCAGTCAAACAAGGCATTCAGGTCAGTGTTGATATTGTAAATGCAATTCTCTATTAGACCCAGTGCAGTACATCCGAGATATTGTACATCATCAGTGAAAATTCTCGTTTCACCATGCCTAAAAATACTTGGTAAGTTATTCACATAAGAAGAAATAAAAGTGGTCCAAGAATGGAACCTTGTGGAACACCTATGGATATTGAAATGAACTCAGAGGCTTGAGTTCCAGAGACCACAGCTTGACTCCTTCCCGTTAAATATGAAAAAATGGGGTTGACTGCTAAAGGTGAAAAGCCAAAGTCGGTTAACAGCTTATGGCACATAGTGTAGTGGTTAATGGTATCGAAGGCTTTAGAGTAGTCAAGAAGAAAAAAATGAGACTTTGTCTTCATCTAAGGCTTTCCTAACATGCTCTATAACATCCAAGAGTGCAGTGGAACTACTATGTTGAGACCGGAATCCAGATTGCTTTGATGAGAGGAGACTTTTTGCGGTAAAATATCGTACAATTTGCTTTTGCATTAATTTCTCAACTACTTTCGAAAAAAAGGGTAAAATTGATATAGGGCGATATTCTGTTTTTTGTTTGTTTTTAGGTATTGGAATAATTTTAATAATTTTTAATACTTGTTGTAAAGATTGTATTTATAGTATGAGTAACTAATGGCAAAATATGTGGTATTATTGCTTTAAAGAATGTTGGATGCACGTTATCAAAGCCTATGGCATTTGATTTAACTGAAATCAAGCTTTCTACAACATATTCAGGTGTAACTCCTGTAAAATCAAAGACATCTTCGTGTCTGAATGACGAGTCTTCTACTAGGGAATAATTTGGCTGGTTGGGGAACTGAAGCTATAAAAAAGTTGTTTAATTCGGTGCAGTTAACATCCAAATCTTCATGAATTTGCTTCCCAATTCCTAAACCGCGTATACTCTTCAAAAGCTTACGCCCATTTTGAGAGAGATTCAAGTGATTTCTATACCATTTGGTTTTTGCTGCATTTATCAGACTGACATATTTGTTTCGCAGTTGCCGGTATTGTTGGCGATCTTCGGCTATCCTAAACCGTTTCCATTTTGTGTATATGCGATTTCTTTGGCTTATGCAGTACCTCAAGCGTAAGCCAAGGGTTATCACCATGCTTAACCGTTCTAGTTTTCAGTGGAACGTGGACGTCAAATAACCTATTCACATTGTTTTGGATAAATTCTACTTGTTCATCTGGAGATCTCATACAATACACATTCTGCCAATTGACTGATCTGATGTCCGACTCAAGGGATGCTATATAAAGGTTCTTAAAATCTCGATATTCGAAGGTAATTGTTGGTCTGGCAGGGTCAAACGATAGGTGTATTAAGTCATGACGTGAAAAATCTGGTGCTGATAACTGATCATATAGGATTACTTTATGAACGTCGGTCACAAAAAAAACATCAAGAAGAGTGCTTGAACTTTGCGTGAAGTCGGTTGGATTGCTAACGCTAACTGGATGTAGGTTGAATGTTTTCATGCTATCAGCCAAGCTATTGTCTACAATTATGTTGCAATTAAAATCACCACAAATGACTATGTTTACTACAAAAAAGCTACAAATAATGGCATGTTTTCATTTTCGAATTTCGTTTTTTAATGGCTGAGTTCACTAGTGTCAAGTTAGCACTACCTACCCTTATTTAAAAAAAAAGTACGGCAACAAATTTTTTGGAATTTTTTTCTCTCCACAACTAATTTACTACTAAGAATCTTCAAATAATGGCATGTTTACATTTTCGAATTTCCTTTTATAATGGCTGAGTTCACCAGTGTCAAGTTAGCACTACCTACCCTTGCTTAAAAAAGTACGTCAAAAATTTTTTTGGATTTTTTTTCTCCACAAATAATTTACTACTAAAAAGCTACAAATAATAGTACGTTTACATTTTCGAATTTCCTTTTTATTTAAAGTACGGCAAACATTTTTTTTTAATTTTTTTTTCTCCACAACTAATTAACTTAACTGCGTACTTAGTTTTTAGAATTTAAGAAAGTGCAGTGCCAAATTGATATCAAGTTAGCACTACATACAAATTTTTTTTTTTAATATTTATAATTATTAAAAATAGTACTACTGCGAGTGGCAATGGCACAGTGGATAGAGTGTTTGACTGCTTACCTGGACGTGTGGGTTCGAGCCCCAGTCTAGGTAGCATTCTTTTCTATATTCCCCAGTTTCAACTGGATGCCACCCGTGGAATTTAATGAGATAATTAACATCTAATTCTCAATCCACTGTGCCAACAAAAACCCTTCCTTTCCTTCTATTCCTTCTAACTAGTGCCGTGCATTCCATTTAAAAAAAATTATTATTATTATTATTACTCAAAAAATTTTTCTGAATTTTTTTCTTTCTACAACTAATTTACTATTAAAAAGCTACAACGAATTGCTTACTTAGGTTTTGGAATTTCAGAAAGTGAATTGCCAAGTTGATATCAAGCTAGCACTACTTACCATTTTTTTTTTTAAATAGTAGAGCTACAATTTTTTTTTTTCACAACTAATATACTACTAAAAAGCTACAATTAACTGCATATTTACTTTTTTGAATTTTCACAAATGTAGTGCTAACTTGAAATACATCACAAAACCACCCACAAACCACCCTTACATATACTTTCAGGGGTTGAAGATATTTTTAGCTTATTCCTAATTTAGGGGCCAGTTATAGCTATCATTGGAAACCATCATTGAAAAATTTAGCTGTTGATTTTGAGACCCTTCGAAAGTTTAATCATTGAATATTTTAATGCAGAAATATAGCTTACGACTTCAAAATTATTTCTCCACAAAAAAAAATTAGTTTTGACCCATATCTTCCCCATAACGTCACTTTTAATTTTTTCAATGATCATTGGTTAGGTAGTTCATCATTGAAAAATTAAAAGTCATTTTATGAGAAAAGTTGTGTCAAATTGAATTTTGTTTTACCTAGAAATAATTATTAAGTCAATTAGCTTTACTTTGGCATCAAAATAATCATTTATTTTTTTTTCAAAATTGATAATTAATATTTTCAATGATGGTTTTTAATGATAGCTATAACTGGCCCCTTAGTAGCGAAGAAAATGGTTGTACATTTACTACGGACTGATCCCTAAATAGATACAAACAAATTTTTTTTTTGCTTTTTATGATATTAAAGGATTTTTAACTCAGTCAATTTTGTACCTATTTTAAATTTCTTTGCGGGTTTTTTAAGAAGAATGTTAGAGCTTTTTTTACATATACATTTTTTGCGCAAGCTATAAAATCAATAGAGATTTTACAGTTTTTCTTAAATGACGATAATGAAAAAAAAAATGTTTGTCTACTTGTTTATACAAATGAATATAACGTTGATAAGTATTATAACGACGAGTTATTATATTAAAATAACATTAACTTCTGCTCAAACAAATATTTAAATACTTGATAACTATCAGCACACGCAATGCTAATGCTGACCTCTTAGAAAATGGCGTCCGAATAGAAAACAAACAACGGCGTCCGACTGGCCAACAGCAATGCCTCAATAACTTATCTACCAGTATCTCACTTCACAGACACCATTTCTGTGTCTGTGAAGCCGTAGCTTTATCGATCCTGACTTGAGACTACGATCTGGCTTTGATTGGTCTAGTGATTATAGTGTCAAAACGATAAGCAGGCTTTGATTACGGACTAATTTGTTTAAAAACTCGTGAAACTGGGCCCTACCAATAATCAAATTTAGTAATGACTTAAATATTTATGGGCTCTAAATAATAAAAATAACCATAGTATGACTTTAATATTTAGGTGGACCCTAAATAATGAATAGTACATGGTATGGACTCCAAAATATGAAACAAAACATGTAAGGTTTATTTTGTATAGTCCGTTACTAAATTTGATTATTGGTAGGGCCCTTTATCTAACGACTACCAAGTGATTCTTGTGTAGGAAAGATTTGTGTAAACCAAAGATATGGATTGATGATTTTTGTATGTGATAAAAACGGGATTCACATTCTTCTTTGAAAAACCGCAAAGATATTTAAAATCGGTAAAAAACAGACTGAGTTAAAAATATTTTAGTATCATAAAAAGCAAAACAAAATGTTCTATTTTTTGTTTGTACCTATCTATTTAAGAATCAGTCCGAAACAAATGTACAAACATTTTCTTCGTTACTAAACTAGGAATAAGCTACAAATATTTTCAACCCCTAATAGTATATATAAGGGTGATTTGTGGGTGGTTTTGCGGGTTGTGTTGTCTAACTTTTACGAATTGCAATTTACCACCTACCCATTTTAATTCCGATACAAATTGATATTTGTTTGTTGTTTTCCAGAGATGATTTTGACATCAAAAATATTATTTAAAAACCAATATTTGTATTTTTTACAAATTAAATACTCCAGAAACTGCTTTTTGCATAAGATTGATGCTTGCAACCCCTAAACATAAATTTAAAAATCTGAAAAAATTCATGTAGTGTGTCAACTCGTGCAGTCAGTTATACAACGACATTTTTAACGTATGTACATACAAATATTTGTTCTTACATATATTTAAAAAAAAAGGTGCACTAAAATCTGGATTAAAATAATAAAATATATTAGCCCTACCTTTATCTCCGCGTTCATATCTGCTTAAAAAAATTCCAAAGTTGTCAAAACTGTTGTTGTATTTAAATGTAAATTATTTTTAAGCAGATATGGAAGCGGAGATAAAGGCACAAACAACAAGGCTATTGATATTGACCAAGCTTTGTATACTTTTTGCGCTCTGTTTGGTATCGATCTGATGTGTCTTGATTGGAATCATGCTGAAAATTGTAGCTGTCAGGTTATATATACATTACATACATGTATGTATGTATATTAGACCACAGATGAATCTATAATCTAATTAGTACTTCAATTTATATGGGCTTTTTTGGAGTCAGATCTAACGAGCCTGAACATGGAAGGAGCTTGAACACGCATGTGAGTTTGACCTAGCAGAGCAAAACTCAGGACTAAGTTTCAAATGAAAAAAAACGAGTTCACTCTCAACAGTTCTGACTCGATGGATATGAGAAATATCTTAAAGCTCTCCTCGTTGTTCAGTTATGATTGAGTAATTAGTACCGTGGGTAAACAATTATTATATTATTAATTCGGTTATCTTATGACGGTGGTAATCTTTAAGGTTTAGGTATTAAAGTAAAGATGAAATATCATGCTACATTCTTGTATACGAATTTTTGAAAATAGGTATTCAATTTTATACTTATATAAATATAAATTTGATTAAAAATCTATTCAAATGATTTAATTATAAACTTTTAAGTTGATGAAAAATTTTGAATAACAATAAGGAAAGGAGTGCTATTTTATGCTAGGTTTCTCTTGTCTTTGAATTGACACAGTTTGACAGCTGTCATTTTGGTATTTGAACGACACGAATGCCAGTTGATTTCCACTTGTGTCTTTAATTGACCAAAAAAAGTTTGTCTCTTCAAAGACAAAGAATTTTTGACAGATGCTTTTGTCAATTCATTCAAGGCCGTACGCAGGACTTCGATCAGGGGGCGGGTCAAACTTGTCAATAAACAATTTTGATGATTTTTTTTTTAGCATTTATTTGTTTCGGTAATACGAAACAGGACCAACATTTTTAAGCATAAATAAATAAATAGGAAAAAAAAAATAACTATAAATTAATTTTAATTCATATTAAAATAAAATCTACTTTTAAGTACTCAATTAACTTCTGTATGTGACTTTTTTGTACCTACATATGCCACTTATTTTAATGAAAGGGGGTCATTGATATACATATGTAAGATATCTGTTTAATTAATTTAATGCTAAGCAGCGTGCGCCTTCAGCAAATCTTTCAAGGACTTTTTACAATTTCCAAAAAAAGTCGTTTGCTTCTTATAGGACATCTATCATGTCTAGTATTTGGAGTTCTAGTGTTGACATTTTTTTGTTATTCCTAAAGCCAGCTTTAGACTTTTGGTGTTATCATCGGTGTACATTGTTCGTTGTTGTTCGTTCGCGGAACAACGAAAATGTAAATGAGAAAACCGAACAACGAATGAAGAACGTGCAAATTCAAATCAGGTCAGAAATTTCGGTGTTCGTTTTTACCCGAACAACTTGTGTTTAAATACGAAAACTGTTTAAATGAACATTGTTTTGGAGTGTCGTGCAACTTGTAAGGACATTTGCGAAGTTTTTTTTAATTACTGAATGGCACAAGAAGCCTAGTTATATAAATAAACAAGTTGTAAATAGAGTTTAACTTTCTAATGTAAATGCTTACTTAGTTATTTGTTGTTGAGAGAAGAACTTGGAAAAACTCTTTGATTATTCTTTAAAATCATGTATGCTGGTATGCACATTTTTAACATATTCGCTGGATGTAACAGAAATAACGAATATGCTGGGAATTTTTCGTCTGGGAATTTACGTTCAAGTGCTGCAGTTAAAGAATCTAAGTAAGGAATCAGGAGTGATCTCTTTCAAAATTTATCTGCATTTGACGAAGGGTTTGAGCGATGTGTCTGGCGGTTTACTGTCCGAGGTTTTATAAGTTCTACTTCAGTTTCTTTTGAAATAGATTTCGAATCAGCCATAAGTACATCCATTCCTGAGTCCACATTTGCTCTATGATCTTTTGCAAGTGCTATAATTTGTTGCACATGTTTCGTGCATATGAGGAGATCTAACTTTTTTGACTGGAGAAGAGAATATTAACAACTGGCTCAAGATAAGCTGACTATTTTGCTATTAGGACAACACATTATAAAAGTTGTTTGTGTAATAGCACAATGCATCTGAAAAGCTGTTGTTTTAGTTGTAGAGTTTCCTTTAAAAGAAAGCTCCCCACAAATTAACATTTATTTTGCAATATTAATAATGAAATATAGGTGAATAATGTCCATACCTATGTACATATGAAAACAAAGAAAGAAAAACCTAAACAATAGAAGTTATATTGTTTTTCCTTTTTTTTTATTTTAGTGGACTGTATTGAATGAAATTCAATGAAAAGTTTTTAAGCGACGCATTGGAAAGGTGGCTTATGTACATTATGTATATTACTCTCTTGCATTTTGACAAAAATAATAGGATTTAAATAAAAGATCGATATTTTCTTCATACTATAGTTTAAAAATTTATTCCTGCACTGAAAATCGATGAAATATCAAAACTTAGTGTATGACACCTGAAATTTATATTCGTTTGTTTTCAAACCATTTACAATTTACATTTCTAGCGCACTTTTTAAATTAAAGATCGGGTCATCTCCGTTGTCCACTCTTCTAGGAGTAAGTAGACTCCCTAATTCTTTTTTGTTTAGCTTCTGAGATATTATCATCCTCTGAATTGGGATAACTTATATTCTGGTCACTTATTTTACGGAATAAATTTTCTTTTACCCGCCAAATTACAAAAAAAAAAAATAACTTGAATTTGAACAAAATCACTTATAATTAAATTTTATTAGTCCAATCAAGTTAGCAAAAATATCTTCAAAAATTCGGGAGGAGAATTTTATTATGTTATTTTAAAGAGTACCTCTGTGAGATTCTAAAACCACATTTTACCAATAATAAAACCCTCTGCTCCTTCATATAAAAAGTTATTGTTTAAAAAACAAGCAAATTTACGACTTTAAAAATGGGTTTTCAAGTTTATCTCATCCAATATCCATCCGAACCAAAAATTACTGTTAATCTTTTTTAAAGAACATTAAATTCCCTACATTTCTGTTTATTAAGATTTCATGTAGGTCAAAAAACTTTCAAGACATAGCGCGACAAAGTATCTATATATTTTACTTGTTTGAGAAAATAATATTTGCAAACTCTATTTGAATACAAACTATAATTCTTCCTCGATTTAATTCAAAATCAAATGAATAACTTCTTTTATTGAAATATCTTACCCTCTTATAATAGTCTTACATTGTGTAAATGTTACAAAAATATAATCTTATTCTTTATTTGATAACGCACATGTACAAATTAAAAGAATTTAATTCTTAATGTACTCCCCACTTTATATATTTAATAAATGAAATGAAATATAATAAAGTGTTGTTTGACTTTATTAAAATGCCTCTACTTGTTCCCAGTTAGATTCACAAATGTAAAATTACTAACATAGTTGTAGGCAAAGATTATACCTATAATTGTGTTTAATTTGTTTCTTGAAAATTTAAAATTTCTCATCATATTTTGAAATTAAAATAGTTGACGGGACATTTACACACCCTTTTAGCACGAAACTTTTTGCCCCTTCCCAATTATTTTTATTAAAAGATTTAGCCACATCTGTAAGCTTAATTTTAAGATATTAAATTTAAAAATCTGACCAGTAGAAATGAACTAAGGATTTCTTAAATGGAAAAAAAGCCGATTAAAAAAAAATTATTTAAAAAAAAAAAAAAAAAAATACAAAAATAAAATTTTTCTAATCGTTTTTTGTTTCCTTTTAAAAAATCCTTACTTCATTTCAACTCGTCAGATTTTTAAGCTTAAGATCTCAAAATTTAGCGTACAAATGTAGCTAAATTTTTAAATAAAAATAATTGGGAAGGGGCAAATAGTTTTGTGCTAAAGGGGTGTGTAAATGCCCATCAACTTTATATATTATTTTAAATTCAAAATATGATGAAAAATTTTAAATTTTCAAGAAACAAATTAAATACTATTATAGGTATAACCTTTCTCTACAAATGTGTTAAAAATTTTACATTTTGTGAATCTGACTGGGAACAAGTAGGGGCAATTTAATAAAGTCAATCGACACTTTATTATATAATATTAGATATTTTGTCGTGCTATATCTTGAAAGTTTTTTGGCTTCCATGAAATCTAAATAAACAGAAATGTTCGGATGGATATTGGATGAGATAAACTTGAAAAACCATTTTAAAATCGAAAATTTGCTGTTTTTTCAACAATAACTTTTTATAGGAAGAAGCTATCAAAAAAAAATTTAAGACAACAATTGTAGAAAACATGTTAACCTACAGAAGTAATCAAAAATAACTACTCTACTAATAGCTGTTTATTGAGTAAATTGAGTAACGGCTTTTACACACCTTTTTTCAAAATGGCGGACGACGCAGAGGGGTTTTTATTGGAAAAATGTGGTTTTAGAATCTCCAAGAGGTATTCTTTAAAATAAAACAATAAAATTCTCCTCCCGAATTTTTGTAGATATTTTCGATTTTTTTGGATAATTTGATTGGACTATATAGCTGTCAAATCAGTGTCTTTCATTGACAAAGGATAAAATAAGTTGAACAAAATTGTCTTTCAAAGACAAAGTGACATTTCGTTGGTCAATTCAGTTATTTCCACTTGTCTTTGAATTTCGTTGCATTTCATTGACAATTGCCAGTTCAAATACAAGCAATTTAAGGGTGGATGAGTTCAAAAATGCAGGAATGCTGCATCCTGCAAAATACAATTGTAAAAAAATGGTACCATTTATGCAAGTTTTTACTAAAACTTGATGTCATTGTTTGAATTAATGTTTCCTCTCAACAATGACATCAAATTTTACTAAAAACTTGCATAAATGGTACCATTTTTTAACAATTGTAATTTGCAGTCATGCAGGATTCCTGCTTTTTTGAACTCACCCGGTATTTCCACTTGTCATTTTGTTAAAAGACGCAAAAATAGGTCTTTCGTCAGTTGGTAAATGACAAGTGGAAACCTAGCATTATGCTCATTTAAGCAGGAGTTACTTTAAGGTTCGTGAGAGATTTTTTACGAGAAAAATTGAGTTTGATATAAAGAAAAACAATTGAGTATTCATTGATGAATTTTTAACTGTATAATTTCTCATTGAAAAATTTTGTAATTGGTGCGATTTATCGAATTGAATATTTTGATTCATCAACACGTTTTGAGTTCTCTAGATTCATAATCCGTCATTTATAGATGTCTGTATGTGTATCATATCTCGACAGCGAATATAGATATCGAATTCGGATGAATTTTATTTTACAGATAATACTGTCATAACGTGCTAAAAAGGTTTTCTAAAAAATTCAATGGACCGTTTTTACTACAGCTTTAACTACAGTCTCGGATATCTCAAGAACGAATAGGAAAATGATTTAACTACCAAATGAAAGGAATTTTTCATTGTTTTTTGTTCGATATTGTGATATATTAACTTAAGTCATTCCAGTACGGTAGATTTTTAGTTTTTAACTAATAATGAGCTGTGTGAAATCAGATCCCGAAGTCAATTTTTTTTTATAGCAACTCCCAAAAACCAAAAAAAAAACTCGTCTAAAGTTTCATTTGCCCACCGCTTGTTTGATATTTAAAAAAAATCCACCCTCAGGAAGAAAACCATTTAAGCTTTTTTTATACAGTAACACCTCCAGAAACAAAAAAAAAAAACTCGCTTATACCGTCCCCAATTTATAACTAAGATGGCTGGGCACAAGCGCAGGCGCGGATCCAGGTTTTCGTGCAGGGGGGGGTATTTTCGTGTAATTTTTCCTACCTTTAAAAATCGTCTATCGAATACTTACGCCTTTTTTAAAGATTCTCTGTAAGTCTGTCTTAAAAATATTAAATATAAACTTAAAATCAAATACAAAAAAAAACATTTTTTTAAATTTAAATGAAGTAAGCCTCTTTAAATAATACTCGGCATGCTTAGCTTAAAGCTATAAATAGCTAGTATGTAGTAGTATAGTACGTATTAAAAAAAAAAAAAAAAAAAAAAAATAAATTGATTTAAATAAAGTAAGCTATGTACATTGTATACATGATATACAGTTCTTAAATAATTAATTCTAATCTTTTGGTGGGGTTTTGTCTGTGAATATGCCAGACCGCGGAGGCAGAGTCCGCCCATTGTTGATCCTAAATATGCCGAAGAATTTGTTACCGGATGCGTTGCAAGAATACGAAGAAAACTTTGTATTTTTCCAAAAACATCCTTATTATAGCATTCATTAATCAAATCCAGAGCAGTAACGGTAAGATGATTGTTCTGCTCCTTTTCTTTTATCCAGTTTTGGCACCACCAAGTCATTTTAAGCAAAAAAGGCAGTTTCTATATTAAAGTCTCATAGTTGTCCAAAGCGACCCAATATGGACTTAATGGTGGTATAAAATCATCAATATTATATCTGACTGCATTTTCCGCGACGAAAATTGTAAGTTTAAATACATCTTATAAGGTTTGGGTTGAAATCTTTCACGCAAATCGGTTACGATAAAGTCAAGTAGAGGTGCATGTAAGAGTATTCTGTAGTACTCTTCAGCTGAATTTGTGTCAAAATTGGATCGGTATATTTTGCGTCCACCATGACGTGGGATACGAGGAATTTTCAACTCAACATTCAATTGTTCACTTACATCACAAAGTTCTCTCGGCGCGCGACTAGAAAGAACGGAAAGCTGTTAAGGTCAAGAGCTGTTGGTTGTAGCAATTTGCTCAAGGACTGTGTTAAAGACAAGATATCGAAAACACAATGGGGCATATTCATATAGTCACAGATAGACCCAGGTTTAACTAAACTACAGTTTAGACAGTTTTGGCTCAATGAATACAGACCAATTTTAATTACAAATTGTTGGTTTTATATTTTTACTAGCCGACCCGTTCTCGCGTTGCTTCACAAACTTTAAAAAAATAATATTTTGTTTGCTATAAGTACCTTCATAATATTAAAGGAGTTTGCTTATATTTGCATACCATCCTACCTACATACATACCTATGTATTTTTTCTTAAGGCTTCCGGATACACAATGATTTTGCAGTGTAGCCATTTTGTAAATATGTGAAGCGTTTTTAAGACTGAATTCATTTGAATTTATTCATAACATTTTCCCTTTTAAAATATTAGCCAAACACCTTTCAATAATTGCTTTAATATTAACTGCACCTTTTTCTTTTAATACACACGACTGTAAACTGTTTTTCCCGTCAATTTAAGATCTTAATCTTGAAGATCCGACCATTAGAAGTCAAGTTGTACGCTTTTTACTCGAACCAAATCATTTTTTTCCACCCGGAAAACACGCCGATGATAACAGATACGCAATAATTTGATCACATAATGTGACCTTTTTCTTCCTACATCCATACATACCTAATTCACACACACACACACTTTCTTGCTACAATGGTAGCTTTACATTGTGGCGCTGCATAGCTATACTATTTTTTTACCTTTCTACACCTACACCATTGTGCACAGCTAGCAGGCATGAATTCAGTTTGCGGAAGAGAAGAAGAAACCAAAAATAACAAAAAAACATAGCAGCTACCCGTTGGCGTTGATTGCTCTTGAATAGCATTCCTCGATAGAAATAATTAAAAAAAAAAATTGATAACTTTTAAAAGTTTATAAATTTATTACTCAGCTTTTGTAACTAAGAAAAGATATAAATCTTCAAATTTTGTTAACAATGTTGAGTTTATCAAAAAATTCTTATTATTTTAAAATGTCAAACTGTTTTAAGTGTATGAGTGAATATTTGGGACAAAATTTTAGAAAATAGGTGACAACAAATTTAAAAAACAATAATATTCCGAAAATCTAAACAAATTAAGAAATAAAAAATATCCTTGAACCGTCTCATAGACATAAAGAATATTATAAAATTTGTTTCACGTAAATCAGTAAATTATTTTATGAGTTATGCGAGAAAGAAACAAAATAATTCTTTCGTCTTTATAAAAATAAAAGTTAAGATTAAGATTAAGATTAAGATTAAGATTAAGATTAAGATTAAGATTAAGATTAAGATTAAGATTAAGATTAAGATTAAGATTAAGATTAAGATTAAGATTAAGATTAAGATTAAGATTAAGATTAAGATTAAGATTAAGATTAAGATTAAGATTAAGATTAAGATTAAGATTAAGATTAAGATTAAGATTAAGATTAAGATTAAGATTAAGATTAAGATTAAGATTAAGATTAAGATTAAGATTAAGATTAAGATTAAGATTAAGATTAAGATTAAGATTAAGATTAAGATTAAGATTAAGATTAAGATTAAGATTAAGATTAAGATTAAGATTAAGATTAAGATTAAGATTAAGATTAAGATTAAGATTAAGATTAAGATAAGATAATTTACTTTGTATACTACACAAATAGCTTGAAATATATTGAAAAGATAAACTTAAAGAAATAGAATCAACGTCCAAAAATTCAACCAAAGCTATGTTTAACTTAGACACAGCTCTAAAATGCCTATGTATATGCCCAATACTGGTAGGATAAATTGTGTAGTACATAAAGTCGTTACAAGGGAAGAAGCCTTGCTAGCTGTACTTGGGTCACGACACTTCGAAATCATTTCCAGTATTTCCACATTTTTGACGACGTCTTAGGAAAATTTGAGTACACTTTCATGCGGGTCTACCCACCTTGTCTCACAAAGAGATGTGAGTGCACACCCAAGGCCAGTTTTGGGTTTTGGATGCTATTTGAAGAAGACAATTACCTTTTTCATGAATGCCACAGGGCAGCGTCTCGAATGGCAGGTTACTCTCGAACTTCGATAAATGGAGCTGTTAAATTTATGAATGTAGCATGGAGTCTTCACAGCATTTATCGCTTCTTTCTGAATCACCTTGACAGCAGCTCGAACTTTTGAAAGTATAAACCGCATCCGTCTGTCCCTATTCGAACACACCATTCAAGAGGAAGTTGAGCTTCTTCCTTAACTGGAATTTGATAATTTGGCCACTGCAGCCAGATGCAGCATTTCCATCCAACTTCTCTTCGGCAGTCAATATTTTTCTGGTGTCTCTCCAATAATTTTCCTCATCGAACTCGTATTCTCCAACAGTTCTTGAATAAGCTAGCTCCTCTTCATCCAATTTTTGTTGGACGCAGTGGCACTTACGAAACATTTTGGGAGTGGATGTAGAAGTGGCATATTTCGTGATATTCAAATCAAAAGTCTTGCAGGTTTTTTGTTCAGTCTTTGGCGGGGATGGGTGGTTGAAAATAGAGATTTTCGAAATTTGTTATCAAAGGTATTATCACTTCAACAAAACGAAGTCGCAAAAAAAGACGATTAATGTCAACTTCTATTCCGACAGGCCTTAGCGAAAAAAAAAACGCAAAAAGTGTTTTTTTGTACGCAATTTCAAGAACGTGCCGGAATTTTTGGAGAGTGCAATAAAATTTAGATATAATTCTGTGGGCCGATTCCGGAAAACGCGGTGGATCGCTTTCAATGGCGGATTTGTATTTTCTTATTCCCAAAAGTGCTTTCACTTTCCATTTTTTGTATGAAAGCGATAGAATTCTAGGTGACGGATTGGTGGTGAATTGAAAACAAAAATGCAAAAAAAATTAATTTGCAAATATATCTTCCTATCTTCCTTCTTAATATTATCAATTTAAATCACACTTATTTGGTTCATTTAAATGTTTTATTTTATGACTAATAGCAACAAAATCGAATAAATATACAAAAAATTATTCTTTTGGCACAAAATGATAATAAAGAAGTTTCACATCAAAAAATTCTTCGACGGCCAAGAACAACTGTCATTTTTTGTTGGAAAAACTTAGAGAGTGGAAGTTAAAATGGAATTGGGCTGGAAATATTTGACAGGAACCGTTAATAACCGTTATTGATAATTACCAACATATTTAACATATCTTAAAAAGTAATTTTTTTATCAAAATTAGTAGAGCCGTTTTTGAGATAAATAAATTTTTTGTATTTTGGTTGTATGGCAGCTACCGTTATTTTTTTAGGTAAGAAAAATCAATTTCTAGGAAATCCCCAAAAACATTAAGTCCAAAGTTTGAAGAAAAATCGGCTCAGCCGTTTAGACTGCATAGGTCAAGCTACGGACAGACAGAATTTCGAGACCCACATTTTTCACATTTTCTATCATAGTACCTTATGTTAGTGAAAATTATTATCTCGAGTTCGATTTTCTTAATATGTATGTATGTATATATATATATGTATGTAGGTATAAAAAAATTTTTACTGTTTTCAAAGTTGTGAAATTAAGTACTGAATTGGTTATTATTATTTGACGACTTTATAAATTATTAATCGCACACTGAAAACTAGATGATTTTATGTCTTCTAGCTCATGAGAAAATTGAAAATAACCAAAACTGCTTTTTTATTTAATTCGTATTTTTTTGGATTTTAGTCTTTAAAGGAAAAATTCGAAGTTTCTTTAAAACCAGATTTTTTAAGTGCAAAAGAACATTTGCATACACTTAACCTTGCACCTACCCAAATCCGGCGTTAGGTAATAACGCCCAAGGAAAAAACGTCCAAATCCATTTGGAAATATCGCCCATAAAAACTGTGAAGAAATTTCTGTTGTAACTTTGTTTTTAGTTTTGAACGTTCTTTCCATTTTTTGCAATTTTTATGATGAAACAACGCCCAAAATTTTAAGCGGCCAACCCAATGTACTGTTTATTGCAAATAAACTGAAATTACACCAAATCATAGGCGCCTGCATGGCGACTGAGCATGCCCTAAGCGGAGCGACTGAGTCACGTGTGAACAGGACAGTGGACCCAAAAAAGGAGGTAAAAAACCAAAGGAACGCTTGTTAAAGAAAACTATTGACAATAAATTCCGTTGAAATTTTGTTTGGAAATATCGCCCAAAATTGAGGAAAGAACCCCCAAATCTTACAATAGAAATTTACTTTAATAATATTTGGGCGACATACCTCACTGTTTATGCGGCGTAATGCTGAGTGCAAGCAAATCTCATAAAAAATAGTTTTAGTAATTTTCAATTTTCTCAAAAACATTCGGTTTTTTGTGCTCAATTCAGAGATTATTTTGGCTTTGGCACTAACCACAAGCCAATTTAGCACTTAGTTCACAGTTTCGAAAAAATTGGTCTAAACTGTTTTTTGTCATGTTTTTATCAAAATTTTTAGTTTGCATGCGCATTTTTCAAAAACTGTTTGCATAAATTATTTATTTAAAATTAAGGATTTAAGACCAAGTTTCTGGATTTCAAAACTGGTATAGTAGGTATTTAATTTTAAGTGTGTTGGCGTTGTTTTTTAATTTTTTTTTTTTCCATTTTATTCCATTTTTTTTAAAATGCCACAACCTTCTGAACGGGGTGAGATAGACCCCCTCCCATAGCAAAAAAAAAACTTGTTTTTGACCCCACTACAAAAATCCGTTATCAATTTTTGGCCTCAAAATGTACATACTCGTGCCAATTTTTGGCAATCGCCAATTTCAAGCTCAAGAATCTGGGAACTCCCACATACGATTTAAAAAATATATTGACGCAAAATTTAAGGCGATTTAGTACGATGTTAAATCATATTTAGTATGATAATATTTTTGGCATTTTGTGTTTTACCTGTGATACCTCTTGGTGTAAGCCCATGTACCATGATAAAATTTTAAAATTTTGAAAAATAAATATAGAAAAAGCTTTACTATACTCATCTACAAAAGACAAGTGATTTTTTGTTTCTAAATAAAAAATAAATAAAATTTGTTTGTTTCAATTAAGTAAAAAAATGATGACCCTTTAATTATATTTTTCTTGAAAATGTTCATCTTATTTTAACTATAATTTTTTCAATTTGATTTAACGGTCTTAATATTGTGAGACAAAATTGTAGCAAATTTAATTCTCTACAAAAACGTCTAAAACATTTTTTCTGTGAAGTTAACGGTACGCAATATATCACAGAAAAACGAATTCCACCCCCTTTTTCAAGATGGTGGCCAGATGGAGGAGCTTTCAGCCCCGAAACTCCTATGGTATACGCGCACTGACCCCTCCAACACAAACCAACAAAAAAATTCTGTCTTACTAAAAATGTGAGTTCAATGTAACATTTCATGGGATTTTTTCTAAATTAGTGTAGGAAAAAGAGTGTTAATATTTGTTGTATAAAATTATGTGGTCTACAAACTGTAGTCAGACTACTTTTCGATATTATTGATGTTAAACAATTATACTAAAATCAAAACAATAAAGGACCATTCACATGAGAGCGACCAACGACCGACGAATAAACAAACAAATGGGAATTACAAAATTAAAAAACCTTAATATTTCACAAAATCTAGGCAAAATGGTAGAATTCGATTCAAGATTAATTTTAAAATTGTAAAATCTGAATTTTTATTTGCTTAAATATGAGAAATTTGAGAAAATAAATTGGTCGTAACGAATTGCGGCTATTCGCGACGAACAAATTGTTTTCTTAAAATTCTCTTGTTTTAGCAATTAAATTGAAAATTTAGGTAACTTATAATAAGCCTCAATTATATATCTTCTATTTTGTCTAGATTTTGTAAACAATTGGGCTTTATTATTGTTTTAAATCCCATTTGTTCATTCATTCGTTGGTCGCTCTCATGTGTACAGTCTAAGGGTATTCATGCAACTCCGCACTGTGGCACCTTTTTGCAAAAGCGCTTGCAAAATTCAATTTTCGTGTGTGCTTAAAATCCAAAACTAATTCATTTACTAGATTAAGAAATATTGGAAGCTTCAAACGCCAAAAGCAATTTTAAAATCGGTCGAAGGATTCCTATGATACGGGTAGTCAAAGTTTCCTTATTTTTAAAATCAAAGAAAAAATAATTGTTTTACGAAAAGTTACAGAGATTCGGCGTTAAAATCTAAAATACTTGTTTAAAAATTATATTTTTTTTTTTCTTTATTTCTTTTTAATTGCAAAATTTTAAGATTTTCCGAAAATTGTTTTCTACTCAATTTTTTGACTTTGGCCTAAACTCAAAGGAAATGAAATCTTTGAATATTTCAGAAACATTTACTCTTAGTAAATGTTTCAATCAGCTGCCAGTTTTTGCTTATTTGCGGCTTAGAGAGATTTTATTAAAGAAGGTTATTTTTATTAATTTATGGCTGAAATTGTTTTTTGTTTTGGTCCTTAAAAATGCAAGTGGTCATAAAAACATTATTTGTACATGTACAAATGTATTCTTAACTAAATATAATAAATATTTGATGGTCCTCCGGTCATTTTCGGACTACCTCAAATATAAAGGATTAGGACATAAGAGTATGGGCAGGTAATATTTTTTGATGATAAGTCAGGTAGTTTTCTATTCATTTTTATGACAGATCAAGTACCTGTTGTGTATTTAATGCAATAAGAATGTAAATAGAAATATTATCAGGTATATAAATATTATATGCCAGAATCGGATCCATGGAATTCATTTTGAAACTTGCATATACTCTAAGGAGGCAGAAAAAATAAGGAAGCAAGATTTCCAAAGGAAATTTCGCGAGGAAATGGGACTCGATGTGGATAAACCAAAACAAGGATTTGGAAACACTAACGATGGAAATACTTCGAGAAGATTTTTTGCAGAACCACATACAACAGCTCGTATAACTGGAGTCAATATGTATGTGATAAGGCTTGAAGTAGTAATACTTAACGTTCTAAACTCCAGAGAAAATGTTGACGGTTCAAAGTTTTTGTCATGGAAACAACAAATTGATCTCCTTTTTTGTTTTTTCCATAGTTTTCAGTGTCTGCTAGATAGTTGTTGTTGACAATGGTAAGATAAGATATGATAAGATGTTTTATTTATTTAGTAATTATGACTTCCTTTAAAATTGACATTAAAAAACTTTCTAAGGGATTCGAGGATCTGCTTAGTAATTTTAATAATGCGGTCACAAGTTTTAACTCATTAGCTTTCCCAAGCGATATGGTGGATATTGGAACTTCTACTGACGACCTTTTGCAATTGCCTCTTTCTCTTTATATTGCACTTTCATCTGGTGAGGATCTACTTGCCCAATCAAGCTCTGATTCTCGTACTAAAGGCGAATTGCAGGAGATTCCCCCTTTTGTCATGAACATTCAGCTATTGAGGATCTGCTCGCCCAATCGACCTCAACTTCACGTTCTGAAAACGTACCAACCACGAAAAAGAGCAATAGAAGAGGAAGTGATAACACATTTGTCGTTAAAAACTCTGGCCCACCCCCTCAACGAACAAACCCAAATCCAAAAAATGGCTTACCATTGCCTAGTTCCATTTAGGTTTTGAATAAAAGTTCAGAAACAATTCCATCCGCAGTAACTATTTCAGATTCTGTAACTTTTTCTAATATAAATACCGACCCTAGGCCTACCAAAGCTGTCTCCAAACCTAAGTCCATTTTTATTTCTCGCCTTGAACCTGACATCGTTCCAGACGATATCATATCTTACTTAATAGCTAACAACTGTATTCCTTCGAATACTGCTATCAAGTGTACAAAAATTAGCGAAATAAATAGTTTCGTGTCATCTTTTAAAATAGTAACCCATTCTTCATACTACGAGTCTATTTGCGATATACGTAATTGGCCTTCTGAAGCTCTAATAAAAGAATTTTCTATAATGAATAATAGATCCACGCGTAATTTACCCAAAAACTCATCTTCAAAAGACTTAATAGGATAGCCCTCTTCTATCAAAATGTAAGAGGTCTTCGAAGCAAAACTGCTGATATTTTTATGAATTCTCAAGCGTCTTCTCATGGCATCTTTATTTTGACGGAATCTTGGCTCAACTCAAGCTTTTTGGACACAGAACTTTTTAATCAAGAGTTCCTAGTATACAGAAAAGATCGTCATGATGACAAACCAAATGAAGTGGGAGGTGGTGTTTTGATAGCTGTTCGTAATAAAATTATGTCATCATCTGTCGTATTCCCTTTTAACCTCTCTATTGAGTTAGTTTGTATAAAATTAACTCTTGGCTCCAAATTCGTGTATTTACTTAACGCATATATTCCTCCAAAAAGTTCGAGTGCAGTTTTTGATGAGCTCTCTTTGGCCTTAGACTTTGTAATTGGCTTGTCTTGCTCAAACAGCAATATTCTACCTATTGGTGATTTTAATCTACCCCATATACAGTGGATTCCTTCTGAAGATGAATCTTACCAAGAAGCCTCTTTAACTTCATCACAAACTGAACTTACCTCCCTTGATAAATTGAGTTGCACTGACTTACAGCAAGTAAGCTGTATTAAAAACTCTAAAAATCGAATTTTCGATTTAGTATTTTCCACTGACGCTATTAGTACTCTAGTGCTAGAGTCTAGTTTTGGAATTACTAATATAGATAAATATCATCCTCCTCTTGATATAGTTCTTGACCTGAGCAGTCATATTTTTCAAAACAGCAACGTTCATGATTGCTCATATTTCATATATATTTGACTTCAAAAGGCCAATTTTTCAATTGCTCTCAGAAGATTTAACTAGATCTGGTAAATATAAATAATATTTCTGTTTCTAGGAATATTAACGAAGCAGATACGAATTTTATACAATCCTCAATAACTGCATAAACGATAATATCCCTTTAAAAATATCAAAAAACACTAACTTTTGCCATTCATGGCATACGAAAGAGCTTAAAACTCTCCGTAATAAAACAAATAGAGCATGGAAGAGGCGTGGGTTTTAATTTAAAAAAAGTTTTTGATTAATATTTCATTCGTTTCTAAGTCTATTTAAAACATTTACTTTTTGTGCCACTTTTTTGCAAACATGGCTTATATTTTTATTAAAATTTAATTTTTCGTCAATAATAATTCCTAAATATTTAATATCACATTCAACTTTGAGTTTTGTTCCATTTATATGTTTTGAAACTATTTATATCACAATGTTTATTTGTTATTGCCATGACTTTGGTTTTATTAACATTTCACTTGAGTTTGTTTTGGCAAAGTTTCTTAAAAATTGAGTTAAGATCAACATTTATTTTTAGAATTGCATCTTCAATAGAATCAGAAATAATATAAATAAGAGTATCGTCCGCAAATTGTGCGACTTTGCTATAAACCAAGCACTTAGATATGTCATTGATGTATGAAATAAACAACAATGGTCCCAAGATGGAGCCCTGTGGAACTCCTAAAAATGCTTGGACCAATGGTCTCAAAGGCACACTGAAAATCCAAAAATATGGCAATGACTCGTACAGTACATCGCTTATGGCTGTTTCACATCAGTGTTGTGAGCGAAAGCCAGATTGATTGCAGTTGATAGTACTGTTTGTTTCGATATAATTAATGAATTGATTATAATCCAGCGATTCGATGAGACGTTCACAGCATGGTAAAATATTGATTGGACGGTAGTGGTTTATAAGAATGAACCCAGCTTTTTTTTGAATTGGGACAATAGTTGACTTTTTTAATATGTCTGGGAAGGTTCCGGTTTCGAATGATTGATTTTTGATGTTAACAAGCTGTTGGCCAACTACAAATACAGCATCAAAAAGAACGTTTGGATTTATGCAGAATTCACAGGATTTGATTTCAGCAATTGACACGCCTCTAAACTTGAAATGAAGATCTTGGTTGATCGCAATGTCATCTTCAAATTGAATTTGTGGTATATTTTCATTCAATTCTACAATGCTATAAATGAAAAAGCTGTTGAATTGATTAGTCATTTCCAAATCGTCCTCTATTTCGATATTGTTGAATTTAATTCGTGTTATCTCGCTGTCTTCCTTATTCAGGATCGATTTTAATACCTTCCAGGTAGCTCTATTGTTTCCTTGCACGCGATTCAGCTTACACTGGTTGAATTCATACTTGTTGATTTGGATCACCTTTTTATATTAATTTTTGAACTTTCTATACGCATGCCAATTCGCAGTTACATCATTATCGTCCGTGGAAAATTACGATTTTTTCGCAGCGTATTTAGTTCTAGATCAGTATCGAAAAAATCTCGACTTGTTTTAATTCCTTTAACTTTTTTAAATTGACGTGTCGCATTGTTCACGGTATTGATAAACCAGGTCATTTTTGTGTTAACGTCGCTTGTTTCGATGTCATGCCAAGAAAACAAAGAGCCTTAAATGCTTTTCCACAAATCAATTTGGTTGTTGTTGTTCCATATTTGTATTTTTCTTTTTTTAATTAAAACTTGAGCACTATGACCGAGAACTTGTATATCTAGAATTGCATGATCTGAAACTTTATCTTCCATGGATACCTTTTACGAAATTTTATTCAAATTTATGTTTGACAAGCATAAATCAATAAGAGTTGATGTGATTTCAGTAACTCTAGTGGGAGAATTAACCAACAGATTCAAGCCATTATCATCGCAAACATTTTTCAAACGATGACTATGTGTTGTCAATGAGAGCATGTCTATGTTAAAATCGCCACAAATCATTATAGATTTATTCACTGGGAGGCTTTCAAACCACTGTTCAAATGAGTCTATTCTTTCCTTTTTGTGTTGGTTGCTTGATGATAAATAAACACAAAGTATTGTCGGCATTTTATTGATGTAAATTTCACAAGACAAGTACTAAGCAATCTGTTGGCTTACCATCGATACATTAGATATCTTGAGGTTCTTGCTAATATATGCGCAAACGCCACCAGTATGTTTTGAGTGGGATAAGCAATTTAAAAAGTCATATCCGTTTATGCTTAGGTCACTAGTATCAGAGTCAATCGTTAAATGAGTTTCATTTAGAAAAATTATATTTGATTTGTTTGGTCTTACTTCTGTTCGGTCTCCTAGCTTTTTCTCGGCCTGAGAATCCCAGTTCCTTTCAAGCATCTATTGATCCTCTTTCTGCTATTGTCGACGTGTTTACAGAGCCCATTTTAACTTTAAATTTAATATAAAAATATAGTTTTCTATCCTTTCTTAAATATTTTAAACTTTTGTTTGAAAAATTGGCCATGTTATAACTTTTGCCATCCAATTTTTGGAATGGCCTCAATCAATTGACGCAACTTTTTATATCCATTTTTTGCAGTCCATTCACATAATTTGGGAAATTTCTATAAATTTTTCAAGTTAATTCTTTAACTTTATCCTTTTTTGTAGGGCTGGCCACGAGACGAGAATGCGAGACTTTTGTAAGTCTCGTCTCGGTCTCGTTAAAATCCAAAATTTTCAGTCACTTCTCGGTCTCGTGTCGGTCTCGTATAATAAAGTCTCGTCTCGGTATCGTCTCCGAAAAATACGATTTCCGGCCAACTTGTTGATTATTGAAACGAAATATTTTCGACTATAGTTTGAATACGTAGAGAAGAAATAAATATTTAACTGAAATTGGATTTTTATTATTAAGACTCTCTGTAAATTTTGGTCCAAATATACAGTCTCGTGTCGGTCTCTTCTCGGTTGCTTAAAAACCAGTCTGGTCTCGTCTCGGCCTCATCATGCGAGATCACGATCGAGACCGAGACTTTTCTCGTCTCGTGGCCAGCCCTACTTTTTTGTTGCAAAATATATCTACTCACACGTATCAAACATTTTTAAGAAAAATATTTATTACAGGTATTTATCGAGAAAAAACTTTTTTGAAAATAGTGTCCTCAAACAAGTGACAGGGAGTGTACCATGTTTCGGCTAAGACGTGAACTTCTGAATTTAAATTTTGTTACCACATCGCGAAGATCTACCCGGCCAGGGGGTCATTCCGTAATTTTCAGTACGATAATAGTCAGAACCAGGGCTGCCCTAGAGACGAGACTCGGCGAGACTTTTGTAAGTCTCGTCTCGGTCTCGTTAAAATTGAAAATTTTCAGTCTCGTCTCGGTCTCGTTTAATGAAGTCTTGTCTCGGTTAGTTTCGCCTTTTTCGCGAGAAAATTTTAATTTACAGTCTCGTCCCGGTCTCGTCTCGATGTTATTTCGGTCTGGTTATAGTCTCGTCTCGTCTTGTCTCGTCTCTTCTGGTCTCGTCTCGTCTGTCTCGTCTCGTCTCGTCTAGTCTCGTCTCGTCTCGTCTCGTCTCGTCTCGTCTCGTCTCGTCTCGTCTCGTCTCGTCTCGTCTCGTCTCGTCTCGTCTCGTCTCGTCTCGTCTCGTCTCGTCTCGTCTCGTCTCGTCTCGTCTCGTCTCGTCTCGTCTCGTCTCGTCTCGTCTCGTCTCGTCTCGTCTCGTCTCGTCTCGTCTCGTCTCGTCTCGTCTCGTCTCGTCTCGTCTCGTCTCGTCTCGTCTCGTCTCGTCTCGTCTCGTCTCGTCTCGTCTCGTCTCGTCTCGTCTCGTCTCGTCTCGTCTCGTCTCGTCTCGTCTCGTCTCGTCTCGTCTCGTCTCGTCTCGTCTCGTCTCGTCTCGTATCGTCTCGTCTCGTTTCGGTTCCGTTTCAGTCCATGTTTTGACATTATTCAACCTTGAATATTTTTCATTTTTATTTACATCATGGCTCCCTTATCATCCCTCATCTTACCTTACCATCACATTATTTTAATTTTTTAACCTTTCAGATTTTTTTCTTGTTTTAATACATATACCTATAGGTACGGTCACTCACGAAAGTCTACAAATTGATATGAAAAATGGTATATCAGTGCTCATAGACAAAATTTATATTTCATGTTCTAGCTAAATAACATGAAAGTGACATATTTTGTTATTCAATTACTATCTAAAAAATAAATATTTATATCTAACAACAAATGCATTTTAACTATGAACCCAAATCAAGCACTTTTAAACTTTATATGTAGACTTTCGTGACTGACTGTTACTGTTATTATTATCAATCCCTGTCCTTCTTAGTGAGTCAAATCGTGACATAACATGAATTCATTATCAGCTAACTCCCTACTCTGTATAAGAATCTATAAATAAACAAACAAAAGTACAAGTCTCCCAGCGCGCCTAACATAATATCATCATTTTCATTAAATGGTTTCAATAAACAGGTTAAACATGTTAAAGATAAATCAACATAACAAAATACTCCCATTTTCTCCTCTTCAATCTCTTTTCCACCACTTTTATTACAATGTTATAATAAGCAAGTCAAACATGTTTTCGAGAAAGGCTACTTTTATTTATTTAGCTTAATACAAGCAACAATAACATAGCTTAAATCTAAACTTAAAAATTTAACTTACGACTACTGTTTTTTTTTTGATTTTATTTTATTTTCTTTTCTTTTTTTTTTATTAATTTTATTTAATGGAATGGGCCCGAAGACCCACCCATCTTTTTTATAGAAAGAAACTTAAAACTAAATCGTAACTAAATAAATGAAGAATAATTGGGGTCTTAGATTGAGTTGTAGAGAGAGCTTCTAAGTGAGGAAGAACTAATGTGGAAGTCAAAGGTATCTTGTGCGTCATTAGCCAACCGCAGCATTCTAGAAATAGGTTCAAAGAGACCGTAATTTGTGCGGTGAAGAGGAAGGCGAAAGAGAGGAGCAGATCTTACGTGTCGTGGGTTAGTATAGATGGGAATCGTTTCCACAAGAAAAGAAGAATCTATAGTCCCTACTAAAAGCTGATGAAAAAAGAGAATATCAGCTACTTCGCGGCGTTTTTGTAGGGTTTGCAAATTGATCAATTTTAAACGATCTTTATAGTGGGGTAAGATGAAATTATCAGACCAGGGGAGACCGCGGAATGCAAATCTAAGAAACCTACGCTGTACAGCTTCGATTCTTTGAGAATGAGAGTTCTGATAGGGCGACCAGACTTGACTAGCGTATTCAAGGAGGGGTCTAACGAAGCTAATATAAAGGGATTTAGAGACGTAGGGGTTCAAGAATTCCTTAGACCCACGTTTGATGAAACCTAGAGAAGAGTTGGCCTTGTTGGCAATATGGTCGAAATGGGCTCGGAAATTTAACTTAATGTCGCAAATTACTCCTAGGTCACGAATAGAGCAGACAATTTGAAAAGCAACATCGTCAAAACAATAAGTTTGAGGAGGAAGTTGTAATCGCTTACGAGAGAAAGTTAAGGATTGGCATTTAGTAACATTGAGTTCTAAAAAAATTTTGTCACACCAAGTTTGGAATGAGTTAGGTCGTTTTGAAGTAATGTAGAATCTGAGGGAGTAGAAATGACCTTAATTATTTTCATATCATCAGCGAAAATAGAGACAGTCGAATCATTTATGACATTAAAAACGTCATTTATTGTTAAGACAAAAATCAAAGGGCCAAGGTGGCTCCCTTGCGGAACGCCCAAAGTGGCAAAGATGGGGTCAGAGATTGAAAACCTGAAGATAACTCTATATTGGCGGCTCTCAAGGTATGATCTGAGCCAGGATATAAAGAGGGCAGCGAAACCGAGAGCTATAAGTTTAAGAAAAATAATTTGGTGACTGATTTTATCAAAGGGCTTACTAAAATCTGTTGTGATAACGTCCACTTCATTTCCTTTTTCGAGTTCGTTGAGAGTCTTAGAAACGAATTCCGTAAGGTTAGTTGTGGTGGATCTGCCTTTAAAAAAGCCGTCCTGTTGTGGGGAGAAGAGAGGTTTACAGTGAAAATAGAGAGAACCGTAAGCAATGCTTTCTAAGAGTTTGGGAATTGAGGAAAGTTTGGCAATAGGGCGGTAGTTAGCAACATCATTCTTGACTCCTTTTTTATGAATAGGAAAAATAAAAGAGTCCTTCCATAATTTTGGAAAATTAGCTTGAGAGAGTGAAAGACGAAATAGTGCTGAAAGACGCTCACATAGAGAGTTAGCACATTTTTTCAGTAAGATGGCAGGCAAACCATCGGGACCAGGGGAGAAATCATCTTTTAGGAAACTTATCTTTTTGGCGACAGTGTCAACACCTACTTCAATTGAGGCGAAGGAGGTGCGTGGGGCATATTTTAAGTACTTAAAAAAATCGTAGTCAGGTTCTTGAGGATTATTACTATACGACTGACTGAAGAATGGGGCAAAAAGGTTTGTGATTATTTAAGGGTCGCCGGATGTCGAGTTTAAAAATTTGAGAGTTGCGGGAAAGCCATCAGATTTCCGTTTAATATTAACAAACTGGTGGAAACGTCTGGGATCTGAAATCAGGCTATTTTGCATTTTGTCAATGTATTCTCGATAGAGGAGTTCGCAAAGTGAAGAGAAGCGGTGTTGAGCTTGCTGGTAGTTTGAGAAGTCCAGATCAGATCTGGTTTGCAAATATGTTTTCAACAATTTATTTCTCACGTTACGAAGGGTTCGCAGTTCTTTATTGTACCAGGGAGGGGAGGAAGAGACATGTTTTCGCGGAACATAAGGAACGGTCTGAACAAGGCAGTTAAAGATAGACGTGTAGAAAAATTCCAACGCGATATTAATTGAGGTGCTGTTTTTCAGAAAGGAACTGAAATCAATTTTGTTGATAAGATAATTAAGATAAGCGAAGTCAGCTTTTCGAAAGTTAAAGAAAAAAGAATTTTCGGACAAAACTGACCCATTATCACATTCATATGAGAAAGTAAGGGAAAGAGGGGGGTGGAAGTGGTCGAGAGTAGAGAGCAGATGGGTACTTTCGGAAACTATGGAAGAAGTTGGATCTGTTGACCTACCTAAGTTGTTAGTAATACCACTAACCTGTCAGAGACCAAGGTCGAAAAATCGGTCAGTGAGCAGGAGTTCCTTTTCAGAGGAGGAATTTGTAGGGGCAAAAGACATCTCATCTTTCGATGGGTTCCATTGAAGATGTGGCAGGTAAAAGTCACCGACAATAATTAAATCATCAAGAATATCTGTGACTTCAAAAAGAGAGTCTATTTCATCAACAGCAAGTTGATAAGCTTGGGTGGGCTGAGAAGGGCGAATATAACAGCAGACTAAGTAAATAAATCGTTTGTTTAAGGAAATTTTTACGCACACAAATTCAAAAGAAGAGACACACGATCTGTTTACTAAGCAAGCATCAAAACGATTGTGAATCGCCAGAAGGACACCTCGTCCAGAATGATCACTACGCTAATTAGGGCGTCGCTGTTGGCTCGAAAAATGACAAATTCGGAGGTAAAAAGTTTTTCATCAAGGATAGAATTGCAGAGGTTTGTTTCAGTTAGGGCAAAAATATCATAGGGAAGTTTTTGGGAGTTGATAGTAAAGAGATAAGATATTAGGAATTAGGTTAGGGTCGGTAATAGTTTTTCAGGGTGTTACGGGTACTATGAAGGTGAGAAACGCGCTTAGAACCGATACGGGAAGCATAAGTAGCAAGGTCCTTAGAGACTGTAGCGGGAGAAATATCAAAGCCTTCATGAAAGCGGGTGTATATCTTACGAAGGCAGGTGGGATCTGTTGGCAGGCCTTCTTTTTGAATAGATACGATTAGGTTGGTTTTAGTTTTACCTTCAATACAAACAGAATCCGGTTCGTCATATAAGTACGCAAGGTAAATGCGAACGTTATCAAAAAGTTTATTATCACGTAAGCGTGACATCAAATAACGTCCATCTAAATCATTCGAAGTAGGTGGAAGGTCGGCAAGTCTAGATGTTAGTTTCACAGCAGGGGGAAGCATTGGGTCAAAGATCGGGGGAAGAACAGTAGAAGAAGAAGGATCAGTAGTTTTAGAAGAGATCGAAGAGGAAACGGACGGTGAAAAGGGTGAGGCAGCAGGGTTTAATGTGTGAGAGTGTACGCAGTTTGGAATGTTTGTAGAGGAAGAGTTGGTGGGAAGAGAAGGTTCAAGGTTAAAAGATACACGCTTCCGACGGGTTACCAGTGGGTTTGTTATATTATTGGAGTTGTGAAAAATTTGGAAAGATTTTTGTTTTGAAACTCCAATTAAAATCTGGTTTATCTGTGGGAAGGTTAGACTTAGAGCTAGTTTGAACATTATTTTTATTATAAGAATGCGTCATCCATTTGCAAATTTTTGCTTTACCAAGCATGAGCGCGTCGTTACGGGATCCAGAAAAGCGCCATTCGTATTTGGACGGAATCATTATCTTAAAACTTGAGGAAGAAAGCTTCTTGCATACTCCAAGGGTAATAGCGAACTGCTGGTAAAACTTCTTCTGTATCCAGGTGACACCAGCTTGCTTAGAGGTACCTTTTATAAAGAAGGGGGTGAACTCGGAATTTGCACTGATTTTCTTGATTCTGTTGTTCCATTCAGAGAGGGTCCATGAAGTTCCAAGGCGATGGATAATTTGTTCATCTGCATTCGGAAAAACTATGGGGTTAAGCTGTGGTATAGTGGGAAGCGAAGGAGTATGAGTGGATCTGTCCGAATGTTCAGCCAATTCAGCAAGGATGGATGGATTGTAGATGGAAGTAGTCGGCTAAATATGGTCTACACAAGCAATTGGACAATAGAAATGTTTAAGATAAGGAAAGTAAATATAACCAACTCAGCAACTTATCTTCTTCAAGATTTTAAAACAATGACAAATCCAAGATTTTTTTTTTTTTGTAAGTATTTAAACACTTGGCTAACTGCGAGTTTGGATATATTGATTTACTAATCCATGAATTGTTAGCTGATGGGAAACCAAGCCATTTAACAAATACTTTGTCTCCCTTACTTTTTAGTATTTACTTTTTCAATGAGATAAATATATGGTAATTAAGGCTGAATTTATTCACTATTGCTCAACTTGCTGAAAAGTCCAAAGTAGGCTAACTTACAAGTTGACTTAAAATCCGTAGTTGAACTGAAAGTTGCAAAATGCTTTTATTCACTACTTCGATTCTGAACTCCAGAGTTGAAATTCAAAATTTGACCAACTTGGAGTTTCCAAAATATCCTTGGGATATTTGTGACACATGACGCACAAGACGTCATTCTCAACTATTGTTTTGCATTAGAATAATTTTGCATTTTGAATAATTTTTCCGAATAATTGCAATGGATTTTTCATTCCATGTGAAGCGCGGCATCAAAAGAATACCAAACAAAATTGAAAGTTAAACAAAACAGATAAGGTACAACTTTTATTTGTAAAGCAAATATATATCTAGCAATAAGAGGTGAGTTTTCACAAACTATAATTTATTCCTACTATTTTGTTTTCTAAAAATGAAATTATGAAGGAAGAAACACAAATTTTCACAGAGAAGAATAATGCAGGTTAAAATAGGAAAAGCCAATCAAAGCTCAACAACTCCATGAAACGTAAGAACTGTTATTGTTTCATGGAATCATGAATGGATCCATGTTCATGATCATGAGTATGTTTTTATACTTATCCGGTAAATCGTCCCCCACTACTTAAACATCACAAGACCAGAGCCCTATTTCATAAAAATTCACAGGTGACAATTTGTTAATGAAAACTTGACAATATTTGTCTCAATTCTGTCCCATAACAAAATTGACAATTTTGTAGAATTGTCGGGGAATTTGCAACAATTGTCAAGATTTCGGATCATAAAAAAATTTTCATGACAATGAATTGTCAGGGATTTTTTTAAAAATTGTCACAAATTTCCCGACAAATTTGTTGTGACAAATTTTTTATGGTACAGATAGAAAGTACAAGTTACAATTTTGTCAGTAGTTAACTGACAATTGTGACAGGCAATTGAGTCTCGGAAGTGAAGTGACAATTTCCGTAAAAAAATTCTAATATTATGTCTTCAAGTGAAATGAAGAACGCTATCCTCGAATTTTTAAAGAAAGAATTAAAGAAAGAGTTAACATTGATTTTGATGCATTAAGTGATTTTCAATTTAATGAAAAATTTCGCGTCTGCAAAAGTACAGCGGAATATATTTTGTTCGAAATCGGGAGCGCTACGATATCTCGCAAACTAAAATCTCGAATAACGAAATCTCGCATTTTTTTTTATAAATCTCGAAAAACGAAATCTCGCTAACTAATAAACCCGCTTTTCATAAACTCGCAATAACAAAATCTCGCTTTTAACAATCTCGCATTTACATCTCACAACCGAAAATCTCGCAAATTCCAACTAAAATCCCGCATTAAACCATCACGTTGGAAAATTCCTCACTGAAAAATAAATACCTGCAAATGAAAAATGAAAAATCATAGGCCTAAAAAGGAAGATAAAATCCTTGAACTTTGCCATATGAGTTTTTCAAAAACGCATCTGCAACACTTATAATTCAATTGCTAAAGACTCTACAACAATATTTTACAAAGTGCAGTCGTACCAGAATCTTTCAGAAAGTCAGTTATTTTTCAAATACACAAAAAAGGCCGACTCGAAGGTGTTGAAAACTATCGTGGCATATCATTCATGAACATTATTGCCAAAATATTGTGCACTATTCTTGCCAAAATACTTGAAAAGTGGGTAGAGGAAAAAAGTATCCTTACCGATCTACAAGCTGGATTCCGAGATCACATTTTCAGTCTAACATCAATAATAAGAGGTTTCCAAGCTAGAAAGAAGAAAATATATGCACTATTCGTCGACTTTAAGGCAGCTTTCGACCTTGTTAATTCGACCTTGAAATTCACTGTTTTACAAACTATCACAGTTAGAAGTATCTACACAATTTTTACGGATATTGAAGAATATGTATTTTGGAACAGAGGCAGCTGTTTGGGATGGCTCAGAGTATTCTAAAACAGATCGTGGTGTAAGACAGGGTTGCCCTCTCAGTGGACCATTGTTTGCCCTCTTCATTAATGACATTGTACCTGAACTTCCTGGTGGTCTAAGGCCTCGGTTCCCAAACTGTGTTCCGCGGAACCCTGGGGTACCACCGAAGAGTTTTCAGGGTTCCGCGACTTTCTCGAAGTACAAATAGTAAAAAACACAAAAATGTGTTTTTAAGTACCGTGAAACCGGGTGACTTTGGCGCATTTTAAAAAAACTTTTGGATAGATTTTTTTATAGAGTAAAGATTTTTTTTGCACAAGTTTCGTTAATTTTAGACAAATCAGTTAGTAAGTTTTATATTAAGATTCGGGTGACTTTGGCTGCGTAAACGTATTCCTTATTATCATTAATCTTTTTTTCTTGCGGTTTAAATACTTGGATTGATAATTTCACTGGACAAATATTAGTAGAATCAATCTTTCTCTGCTCTTTTGCAGCCTTATAAGAAGATTGTACTGATAAGCTTCGTACGTCTTTTTATGACAAATTTTCTTATAATAATTTTGATGCATCTTTTTTTCATAATTTGTCGTGGCCAAAGTCACTCAAAAAGCAGACCAATGCAATCAAATCATATGTCATTTTTATAAAAAGCAGATATATTTTTTTGTTTTATTGTTACATTAATAAAGTAAAGCAAATTCGATTTGCATAATATTCCACATAACTGCGTAAAAATTATTTTTCTGTAGTATTTCCACAACATATTGAAACTTTTTAACATTTGTTGGTATTTTGTAAGGTTTTTTAATAAAAATTATTAAGTTTGTAACTTTTTTTTCTTAATTTATCCTAATGAACATTACAATCATTTTAAAATTTTTAGAAAGAAAGCTGAAAATATTACAAAAGTTCTTTAAACAAAAAAAATTGCAAAAATGTGCGTTCATTTGCCAAATTCACCCCACCGACTATGCCAATTTTTACCCAGCTCATGATATGTATTTATAAAAATGTTTGACGTTTACATTTTCTTTTTATCGAACTGTGAGCTTCTCATCATTTAATAAAAAGCAAACAAAAATGATGCAACACCACTCAATTTCATAAGAAAATTACTAGCTACTGAAATATAAACAAAAAATTAGTTCTGAAATCAATTGTGTTGTTTTTCATCTTTTTCTGTCGTTATGAGTCGGGGTTCCGAAATATATTTTGGCCTTGTTAAGGGTTCCAAAGCTTAAAAAGTTTGGGAATCGCTGGTCTAAGGATTGCAAACTTAACTAATAATGTGTTGATGTATGCCGATGATTTAGTGATTTTAGCTGAAACTCCCCAACATTTGCAACTAATGATTAATCGTCTTACTTTATTGTGTTTGAAATGGGGACTTATGTATAATAAACACAGACAAATCAAAAGTTATGATTTTCTCGTCATCTAATTGAGGTGCAGAATCACAAAGCTATAATTGGACCATCAATCGAAATCGTCTAGATGTCGTTAACGAATATAAATATTTGGGAGTGGTGCTTACCTCCAAGTTGGATTTCAAAGATCACATCGTAGAGAAATCGAGAGTTTCGCAAAGATTTATTAACTCCACCTGGAAAAATATTTTTTATAATGAAAACATACTCCTTTCCACAAAGTATAAAATCTTTGATGCAGTGGTAAAATCAACCTTGTTCTATGCTGCTCAAGTATGGGGTTCGGAAGAATTCGAAGATTTGGAAAAGTTCAATAGTAACTTCGTCAAGAAATTGTTTAACATGCATATAAAAACACCCAACTACGCAATTTATCTTGAAACAGGTTTGGCGAAAATTCATGTAAGCACACTTAAACTGCAAGCTGACTTTATTTTAAAAGTACTTGATCTACCTGATACACGGTTAACGAAGAAAATGCTGATCTATGAAATCAGAAACAAGGACTGGTGGATGGCAAAATGGCAGAATCTTGGTCGAGTTTATGGTGTGGATCTAAATACGACGCCTAGTGATCTAAACCTTTTTAAAGAACGCTTATATCTAACGATTCAAAAGTTTGAGGATACTCAAAGAGTCCTGTTTGAAGTGGAAGCCCAGCAATTGGAGAGTAGAATATTGTATTCGCAACTCAAACACAACTTAATGGATGACAATTACTTTTGAGACTGTTTTAACTACAAAGAAATTTCACTGATTTTTAAAGCCAGGTGCGAAGTTCTGGGACTTAATGGAACACCGTATTACGGAATTTTTGACCAATTTTGTACTCTTTGTAATTTGAAGGAGAGAGAGGATTGCTTCCACATCATTGCAATCTGTCCAATATATAAAATACAAAGACAAACATACCTTGATAAGAAAACATTGACGATGCAGGAATCTTTCAATTTTCTTAATGGCCAAAACTGGAAAAAACTTTACTATTTTTTACAAAGTGCGTATAATTATCGATTTTTATTGATAAATGAGTTTGAATAGTTATGCGATACCTATCTAAATTGGGAGCACTACGAAATCTCGCAAACTAATAAACTCGCTTTTCATAAACTCGCAATAACAAAACCTCGCTTTTAACAATCTCGCATTTACATTTCACAACCAAAAATCTCGCAAATTTCAACTAAAATCTCGCAAACTAAAATCTCGCATTAACACGTGACGTTGGAAAATTCCGCAGTGAAAAATAAGATCCTGCAAATGGAAAATAAAAAATCAGAGGCCTTAAAAAAGGAGATAAAGCCCTTGAACCCGATACGCCGCCGCCAGCGGCCACCCAAGGTACTGTTTACTACAAATAAACTGAAAGCACACCAACTGACAACATAGGCGCCTGCCTGACGACTGAGCATACCCTAAGCGGAGCGACAGAGTCGCGTGAGCGGGACAGAGGACCCGAAAAAGGAGTTAAAATCCTTGAACCCACGAAGCGGGCCACCCAATGTACTGCTTATTGCACATAAACGGAAAGCACACTAACTGACAACATACACAAAGAAAAAACCTTGTATAACGTACATTTTAAGTCCTATATGTTTTTTAATACGAGATTTTAGTTTTCGGGATTTTAGTTTGCGGGTTTTTGTAATTGCGAGATTATAAAAAGCGGGTTCTTGTAATTGCGAGATTATAAAGAGCGGGTTTCTGTAATTGCGAGATTTCGTATTGCGAGATTTTGGGTGCGAGATTTTAGTTTGCGAGATTTCATAGCCAACGCATCTAAATTACATTTCTTAAAAGAAAATTGAATATTGTAAAATAAGAAATAGAATAACGTTTTTTTGTTATACTTTAAATTGCCAATCGAGCTGCAATGCTATAGCTTATAACTTCATTTATAATATGTGAATGTATTAATTTCAATAGTCAAATAAATGAAACTTACTTACTTACTACTCTTTGAACCCGATACGCGGGCCACCCAATGTACTGTTTATTGTACATAAACTAAAAGCTCACCAACTGACACCATACACAAACGAAAAACCTTATATAACGTAACTTATAAGTCTTATATGTTTTTTAATGAGAGATTTTAGTTTTCGAGATTTTAGTTTGGGGGTTTTTGTAAATGCGAGATTATAAAAAGTGGGTTTTCGTTATTGCGAGATTATGAAAAGCGGTTTTCTGTAATTGCGAGAGATTTTAATTTGCGAGATTTCGTAGCCAACCCGCTAAGGGGAGCACTACGATATCTCGCAAACTAAAATCTCGAATAACGAAATCTCGCATTTTTTATAAATCTCGAAATTCGAAATCTCGCAAACTAATAAACCCGTTTTTCATAAACTCGCAATAACAAAATCTCGCTCCTAACAATCTCGCATTTACATTTCACAGCCAAAAATCTCGCAAATTTCAACTAAAATCTCGCAAACTAAAATCTCGCATTAACACATCACGTTGGAAAATTCCGCACTCAGAAATAAATAGCTGCAATTGGAAAATGAAAAATCAAAGGCCTAAAAAGGGAGACAAAATCCTTGAACCCGATACGGCGACCACCCAAGGTACTGTTTATTACAAATAAACTGATTGCACACCAACTGACAACATAGTCGCCTGCCTGGTGACTGAGCATACCCTTGCATTTACATTTCACAACCAAAAATCTCGCAAATTCCAACTAAAATCTCGCATTAAACCATCACGTTGGAAAATTCCACACTGAAAAATAAATACCGGCAAATGGAAAATGAAAAATCAGACGCCTAAAAAGGGAGATCAAATCCTTGAATCCGCGAAGCGGGCCACCCAATGTACTGTTTATTGTACATAAACTGAAAGCTCACCAACTGACAACATATACAAACGAAAAACCTAATATAACGTAACTTATAAGTCTTATATGTTTTTTAATGCGAGATTTTAGTTTTCGAGATTTTAGTTTGCGGGTTTTTGTAAATGCGAGATTATAAACAGCGGGTTTTCGTAATTGCGAGATTATGAAAAGCGGGTTTCTGTAATTGCGAGATTTCGTATTGCGAAATTTCGATTACGAGATTTTAATTTGCGAGATTTCGAAGCCAACCCGATGCTAAGACATAATAAGTTTTGGGAGCGCTACGATATCTCGCAAACTAAAATCTCGCATTTTTTTATAAATCTCGAAATACGAAATCTCGCAAACTTATAAACCCGCTTTTCATAAACTCGCAATAACAAAATCTCGCTTTTAACAATCTCGCATTTACATTTCACAACCATAAATCTCGCAAATTTCAACTAAAATCTCGCAAACTAAAATCTCGCATTAACACATGACGTTGGAAAATTCCGAACTGAAAAATAAAATCCTGCGAATGGAAAATGAAAAATCAGAGGCCTAAAAAGGGAGATAAAAACCTTGAACCCGATACCGCCGTTCACCGAAGGTACTGTTTTTTACAAATAAACTGAAAGCATACCAACGGACAACATAGGCGCCTACCTGGCGACTGAGCATACCCTAAGTGGAGCGACGGAGTCGCGTGAGCGGGACAGAGGACCCGAAAAGGGAGTTGAAATCCTTGAACCCGCGAAGCGGTCCATCCAATGTACTGTTTATTGCACATAAACTGAAAGCACACCAACTGACAACATACACAAGCAAAAAGCCTAGTATAACGTTATTTATACAAGTCCTTTATGTTTTTCAATGCAATATTTTAGTTTTCGAGATTTTAGTTTGCGGGTTCTTGTAATTGCAAGATTATAAAAAGCGGGTGTGCAGAGAAGATGAGGAACAGATTCTTCCTCCTCTTCATCCATACAGCTTCTGCAAAAGTCGTTTACGAAAACTCCAAGCCGCTTTGCGTGCGTGCCCGGTTATGACACCGATTACGGAGCTGATATGCAATCTGTTCAAAAATATCAAACACTTAGAGCGCCTTGCATCTAGCGTAGGCCAGATCTGTTTTGTCGCCAGGCAAGTGGTTACGTTGTTCCACCTAAGGTTTGTTCTCCTTAAAGCATCTTGCTTCAGCAAAAATTTGCATGTAGCTATAGGCATACCGATATTTACCTTTACAGGAAAAATAGGTAGTCTTGTTCCACCTTTGGCGAGTTCATCAGCTTTACAATTACCCGGAATGTCCCTATGGTCCGGCACCCAACAAAGGAGAATACTGAACTGCTGTGCAATCTCTATAAGAGATGATCGACAGCTTAGGGCTGTTATAGACTTTGTAGAGACACAGTCGAGAGATTTTATGGCAGCTTGGCTGTCTGAGAAGAAGCGGATATCAGAAGTTGATATCACGTTTTCCTTGAGCAAAGATAAAACTTCCTTTATCGCCTAAAGTTCTGCCTGGAACACGCTATAATGGCCTGGAAGACGAAATGAGAGACTTAAACTTAGTCTTTCTGAGTACACGCCTCCACCAACCCCATCATCGGTTTTTAGAGTCGTCGCGTCCGTATAGAAATGAATCGATTCGTCTTCCAAAAATGTCACGTCCTCCCATGTGGATCTAGAAGGTATGGGAACTTGAAATTTTTTATCGAAACGGAATTGTGGTATAGTGTAGTCAATTATACGGGGAAGTGATCTGTATGAGTTCAGTATAGCTGAGTGACCTATTTCATTATTGGTCCACTGTTTACTAAATATATCGAGGGGTGTCAGATGAAGAAGAGTGTCTAGTGCCGCGGAGGGAGTAGAACGAGGTGCTCCACTTACACACATGCAGGCTGATCTATGGACTTTACTAAGTTTATCGTGGTTAACCCCTTTATCTATAGCTGTCCACCATACTGCCACCCCGTATGTTAAAATCGTCCTAATTACCGAGATGTTTAGCCTGTGAGTGATACGGGGTGGAGTCCCCATTTACTTCCAATGGCTTTTTTTGCAAGAGAAGAGTGCTACTGTGGCCTTCTTGACTCTTTCTTCTATATTAGGTTTCCAACTTAACTTCTTATCTAAATTAAGACCCAAATATTTAGCTTTGTCGGAGAATGTTAGTGGAATTCCTTTAATGGTGGGAGGATCTATGTGTGGAATTTTATTTCCTGGAGAAGAGGACAAGTTCAGTTTTGTGGGGGTTGACACCCAGTCAACACCGTTCTGCCCAGTTTATTAGCTTGTTTAAGGCATTCTGTTAGAGATCCTTTAAGACAGAAGGATGCTTACCTCATACCGCGATAGCAACATCCGCATAGGCAATCACTCTGTAGCTCTCCGCTTCCCGGCTTGTCAGCAAGCCATTTACTACCAAGTTCCAGAGAAGGGGAGATACAACACCGCCTTGCGGCGTACCTGTACTGACCGATCTTTTTGCAGAGAAGTCGCCCAGTTTTTAGTTGATAATCCAGCTTGTCAGCATTTGATTGATCAGTTCACCAAGCGAACTGTCTACCTTTAGACATGACAGTGCAGATGCGATTGCAGATGTGTCGACATTATTAAAAGCGCCTTCTATATCTAGAAAAGCAACCATTGGATATTCTTTATGGTGGAGGTAATATTCGATGGTGAGTACCAAAGTATGTAGTGCCGTTTCCACCGATTTCCCTTTGCAGTACGCATGTTGAGCCTGAGACAAGAGTCTCGTATCAATACTAGCACGTGGGTGTATATCAATTAATCGTTTAAAAGTTTTTAGAAGGAATGATAGGTCTGAGATCTTTCAGATTAACATGGGAGCATATTTACCTGCTTTGGGTATAAAAACAACTTTAACTTCTCTCCATGAACTAGGAATATGAGCCAAGTTCAAGCAGCCATTGAAGATTATTTCTAAAATAGGCAGCATTTTACATGAGCTCATTTGTAGTTCAGCTGGTATTATGCCGTCTGGCCCTGGAGACTTGTAAGGTTTGATAGCCCATTGCAATTCTTCCCTTGTTATCAAACCTTGTGGAAAAGTTAAGTTATTATTAGATCTAATGTGATCAGTACTGTTTACAGTTTTGGAGCTACCCTGGAAATGAGTATCTAAAAGCAGGTTGAGCGATTCTTCGCAAGTATTGGTCCACGTACCGTCTGCATTACTGGACTAGTTGAGAGGATTTTCCTAAGTCTTGATGCTTCGGAGGTTTTTTCTACTCTACCACAGAAGACCCTCCAAGAAGCGCGTGTAGATTTCCTTAATTCTTTTTTATACGATCTTAGGGCCTCTTTATAGGATTCCCAGTCTGAAACTGCTCTTGTGATTTTTGCTCTATTGAAGAGCTTCCTGCAGTTTTTCCTAAGAGGCTCAAGCCCTGAGACCCACCAATGTATTTAAGTAAGTGAACAGGAGATGGCCATTGACTTATTCATGGCTAATGTGAGATCATTGACTTTAGTTTCAATTTCAGTCGTGTTAGAGGGAGGACTTAGAAGTTCAGGTTTGATTAAACTATCAAGTGTTTTCCTATATTTGGACCAATCAGTTTTCCTATAATTTCGAAACTTTGGTCGGGTAATGGGAACTTCAACATTCAGATTAAACTGAATGTATCTGCGATCGGAGAACGAATGTTCTTTCGAAACTTTCCAATTCATTATTGATTGATGAATAGTGTCTGAGACTAGAGTTATGTCTAGTACCTCTTGTCGGTTTTTAGTAACAAATGTGGGTTCGTTCCCAACGTTACTTACTATAAGGTTAGTACTTAAGATATAATCGAAAAGAGACTCACCTCTGTCATTGATGTCCAATGCTGCCCCATACTGTATGATGGGCGTTAGCATCACTTCCAATTATTAGGCGGATTTTCTGCCGTTTAGCTTCAGCGACTATACTCTCCAGTATGGTACCGGGAAGAGGGCCAAGGTGGTCATGGCCGAGATACGCCGACACCAGCCAGTACATGCCATTTGCCGTTTTTAGCCTGGCTGCGGTTATACCTCTATCGCTGAAATGAGCGAGTAGTAGTATGCAAAATCTAGGTTCACCTTTATCTGACGCATACAATACGTAGTATCCAGGAATCGCGAGTCCCCTAACCAAGGATTTGACAATCCATGGTTCTTGGATCAGAACGATGTCTTCATTCCCCCTGGATAGACGGAGAAGAGAGGCCGAAGCCTTAATAGAGTGTTGGAGGTTAATCTGGACTAACTGCAGCATTTTGGCTACATTTAGGCAGACCAGCCTCCACCACCGCATCGTTGTGTTCATCTTCAGAAGTAGAGCACAAGAGCTCATCTTCCGTCAGAGGATCAAAATAAAGTCTTCAGTCTCCATTCCGGTCTGACTGTCAACATTAGTAGAGGACTGACTAATTATCGAGGAAGTCCCTGATGCATCATCTTCCAAACTAGGAAAGGTAACAGAAGCACCTGCACGAGACGGATTTTAAAGAGGTTTACTCTCAATAGTAGTATCGGGACCGTTGTTCACAACCCCACTACTACTGAATTTAGGTATAGCTACCTTGCTACTTCCCCCGCTGCGAAGTGCATCAGATGAGGGGCCGCGGTTAGCCGCAACTTCCCCACTAATACACAACACAGTAGAAACGGCAAACAGCGATGACGCCGGCCGTGCTGCCGCCCGGTTTAGAAGAAGAACCGATCTCAAAAATATCTACCTTGTTTATTTGCTTGTTTTCCATTTTGTTCCCACGAGAAGCGAAGAAAAGGTAGTCCATCTGTACAGAGATTCGCATGTACAGGCTAGTTATTGCGGAGGTCACCAGGTATCCGGTTACTCCGTTAAAGACTGAGCTAGTATTTTTAATTGGGGCCTCAGCCAGGCTGATCCTCGGCACGGGTAGTATATCACCATTGATCCAGCACAATAGGAAAGGTAGGGGGTGATGGTGTGAAATTGAAGGGGAAGGATTTCAGACAGCGTCATCGCCATACTGAAGAGGAAGGAATGGTTGCAGGATGCCGGACAGCTTTTTCGCCGTACCGTCAGTGGGAGAGAGCAACAGACAGATTCATAGCCGTACTGTCGAGAAAAGGATGTTATCGGGTAAGGAAACAGCGTCATCGCCATACCGTCTGGAAGCTTTAGGAGGGGAGAGGTAGTAGCGCCAGACAGCATCATCACCGAACCACCGTACGGGAGGGGAGGGAGGGGTAGAAAAGGAGAGGAAGGGTGCGGGAAGTTGAAGTGCCCTTTGGTTTCAGGACTCATCTGGAGAGTTAATCTCGAGACTCATTGACCTTACTCAGCTTCTACAACTCGACATGTTCGACGCTCAGGTAGAAGACCTTAGTACTAACTCACCCGACAATGCTTGATTTCGGTGATCGGTCGAGAACTGAATAGCATGAATGAATAGACAGAAATGAAAGAAAAATCCCAAGTTTGCTCGCTAACTTCTACTATTTCGGGGAGTTAAGAAAATCTAAAGTTGATCAACTCTAGAGTAGAAAATCAAAAGATGAAAACATCAACATATAGTGAATAAAAACTATTTCTTAAGTTGACTGTAAGAATCCCAAAGTTATATTCAACTTTGAGTGAATAAATTAGGGCTTATAACCCAGTCAAATTGGACATTAACCCGGACCAAATTTTTTAAAGGTATATTTTTTAGTGGAAATGTTCAGAACAGTGCCCTTAATCAACTGTTAAAAGTCCCAAGCAATCCGCGTTGGCATACGACCCCAATCTTTTAAAAATGCAGCCATCTTGCACTCTTTGTTTGTCGCTATATTTCTGCATCTTTTTGCTCTAAAAATACCATTCAAATGTCAAAAGGACAGGCTTAGATGGACAAAATCAGGAAAGTTAATACAAATTAGTTACAGGTATTGCATGGCTACTGTTTTGAATTAAGTAAATTTAACAGAGTAAATTGCAGTGCAAATTCGAAAAAAATACCCATGTCCCATAAATATACACTTGCAAGCAAAAAAAAGGAATCACTAAAGTTTGCCTTCTAAAAACAAACACCGCCATGGATACAATATCTATAATTCATTGTTAATAGGCTCGTTTTAAAGCTTGAACTTAAAACTTTAAATTAAGGGAAAAAACATAAAAATCCATTGGCTAGTTTTCGCGCTAACCGTCACAATAATCAATAATAGCAGAGACAGGTTCGATAAAGACTCGTAAGTTAATGGACAGTTAGGAGACGACTTAAGGAAGACAGGTCATCTGTTTACTCTTCCTATATGCTATAGCTTCTATCCAGACACATTCTGCACTCATATCATTACGTAAATCGCCTACATTGCTCTACTTCCCAATTATTGTAGTGCATCGTGAAAATCGTACTCGAACTTGTCGACGAGTTGCAGTTAATTTTGGTCCGTGGCGGGGCATTTTGGGGTAAGGTCTGCTTCCTAAAGTCTTCTTTTAACTGTCCATTAACTTACGAGTCTTTACCGTACCTGTCTATGCTATTGTTGGACGTCAACGCTAGTTAAAGCACGATTTCGGAGAAAAGCCATAATGATGAATCAGTCATAACATCCGGTGGTACACAGATCCTGGCCTTAACACCAACCTACGAGTTTGTCTAAACCTTTCGTAGATCTTTGATATGCAAGATTGGCTTAGACCGAGCTGACGGGACACCGTCAGAGGCGTCTTTAGACAATTGGGGGCCCTAGGCCCTATAGGAAATGGGGGCCCTTTGTGGAAAATGTATTGTAAATTTTTAAGTTTATCGTCAGTCGTTACTTATTATAATTTTTGTTAAATTTCAGCTAACAAAAATAAAATAATAAGTTCCTGTATAAGTTCTTATATAAATATAATATAAACAAATATTCTCTTTTAATAACTCCGTTGCCTGAAAAAATAGCTACAAAAAAAGTTATACATCAATGAGTGGTGCTTTTTATTAAAAGAATATTATACAAGAAGTAGGAATACCTAAAATCAATTTTGTAGAGTGTGATGCTCTTCTTCTCTTATGTATTTTTAGAAGAAAAAAGTTTGTTTAGAGTTGTAGTTACAATATTTTATTCAACAACTGAATAGTAACGAAATATTAAAAAAAAAAATAATACAAAATGACAAAAGTATTATTTGAATATTAAGGAAGACCAAGATTACTCCAAAATCGTTCCTTATTATACAAATTTTACAATGGGAACAAAAATTAAAAGACTTCCCGGGTAGCTTCTAAGAATATAAGATTGTATACATGTGAAATAGTAATAGTATCTTCACCTTCATATAACTGCACTTCCTTTAAATACTAAATGCAGGCATTTCATCTCAAGCTCCTCTGCACTTATAGTGGTGGTGACATAATTAAGAACGATATTTTTATAAAAATATTATACAATCCATAACTTTTGTTTGGAAAATCTGTTGAGGTTGAGAAGTAGTTTTATAAATAGCCCATGAACTAAGGTATACTTTGAATAATGTTTTGCAAAATATAAGCATGAGAATATTGGAAGAAACAAAAAAATAATTATTAACTTAACTCTAATTTTGTCTGGCGATATATTTAAGAACAGAAACATTCAAAATCTTTGAAATTTGATTATGTAAATGTGAATTTATTATATTGTAGACAAACCTTCATTCTTTTAATTTCAGATAAAATTCCCTACATATTATCACGTAAGGCATGGTATTTTTTCTCCCCACAAGTTCTCGATAGAATTAAGGCCCGAACTATGAACGGTCCAATCTAGGAACTAAATTCTTGTATACGCAACAACTGCTTAACAATCCGTGGAGGAAATTTTGCATCATTATCTTGTTAAAAAACAAATGTTAGGGGCATTATTGCAAATGAATAAGACTCCATAATATTTTCCATGACGTCTTTATAAACTCTCTAGTCACTTCGCGAATTTTTAAAAAATACTTGTAAACGTTTTCAAAAAGTGGTTTTGAAAAGTTTTATTTTTTTTTTAAAGATAGTTCCCAGAACATTATAAAAAATACTTTACAAAAAATATAAAATTCGAAGCAACCTTCTGAAAACGTTTATATGTACAAGTTTTTTGTTTAAATTCGCGCTTACTTCTGGCAAAAGAATAATTTGAAAGTGACATATGGAACGACACCTTGTAAGAACAACAAATAGCCAAATCTTGGAAAATACGGCCATATGACAGATGGCCAAATGTCACGGCACCTTATCATAGGTGCCTACCAGATCGGGTTTAATTCTATTTTTTTTTTTGGAACAAGCACACGTGGGGGTTAGTTCCCAAAAAAAAAGGAATTAATCCCCCAACTGGCAGGCACCTATGTTTCAAAGTTTTTCAACTAACCAGTACTTTGGGTGGCCCGCTTCTTTTAACTTCCTTTTTGGGTCCTTTGTTCCGATCACGTGACTCTGTCGCTCCGCTTAGGTAGGGTATGCTCAGTCGCCTGGCAAGCGCCTATGCTGTCAGTCGTTCTGCTTTAAAAGCTTCTGTTATCACTGAATGTTTTCGTTCAAACAAATTTGGTCTTACTTCCAAATGAAATTTGGCTTTATTTCGTTTTGGAAATAGAAATAAAGCCAATTTGGCCTTATTTCCATTTTCAAAGCGAAGTAAGGCCAAATTTGAGATTTGGTCTTATTTCGTTGGGCCTTATTTCACGTCACCGTTCAATACAGTGCTGTTCAATACAGGGCTGTTCAATACAGGACAGTTTTAAGATAGGTGTTTTATTATGACAAGCAGTTTAATGACTCCTTCAATTTATAAGATTACTGTTTCTTCAAATGATTTTTTATTACGACCATTTTTAACGCAACTATCTTTATCAATAACTAGAAACCCATACAACTCTTTCCAGCACTCTGAACTTAGCTCCTTAAATTGTTTAAACAACATATCTGAATTTATGTGATCATCATAAATATGTTTCAAATTAAGATCATCTTGCTTGAAGAGAACTAGTTGGCGTTATCTCGAATCAAATGTTTTGGAATGTGTGTATATGATTGACAAAAGTAGAAGCTATCTACTTCGTTATGGCGCCCCATACAAAAATAGTCTCTTATAGTATATTGTTTTTCACAAGCCACATCATCAAATATAAAAACTGAATTTAGTTTAGCCTTAGAAGGCAACATAATTTCGCAATTATTTGAAAATTCATAATACTGCATTCCCTCTATTGATTTTATAAGTTTTTTTAGGTATGCATATTTTGGTTGATGTAATGATTTCGAATATATGTAAATGTTTTCAAACATTAAACCATTGACATCTAAAAGAATGCTTTACATAACGTTATTTTTTCCACAATAAGATGGACCTACAATTTTTCCTCGAATACTATTAGGAAATAATTGACCATGCTTCTTTTTTTTGTTTTACATTTCCATTAAAATTTTCTATACAAATAGATTGTTGCTTTCTTGCAAACTTCATTTTGTTTAATGAAGCTTTTTTGTATAAATCTCGATGTTTTGTAAACATTATTTCATAATAGTTTCTAACGTCGTATACAACAGTTATATAATGCTTAGGGGCCAGTTATAGCGATCAGTAAAAACCATCAGTAAAAGCTGAAACAGTTGAAAACTGGAATTTTGTACGTACGGGCGGTTATAGCAATCAGTAAAATTATATCAGTAAATTAATGTCAGACCGATAGCCGCAATCTATTATTTATTTTTAATGATACAAAATGCTTCAGTAATTTTTTTACTGATGAATGGAACAGTAAAAAAAATGGAACATAGAAAACTGAAACGAAATTTTCCATTTTTTGTGAATTGGCAATCAGCTGTTCAGTAAAACGAATTTCCATCAGTAAAATAAATAAATGCTTTTATTACAAAAAAATGTCTTCCTTGGGATTATTTTCTGTCAGAAAAAAATATTTTAATCGATTTGCCATCGATTAGTATCATTTTTATGTTTCTAATCTTTTTATAACACATGAAATTATCTGGCCCCTTAGTTCGGAAAATCATCATCATTTAGTTCTAATAATTCAGTTCAGGGAAACGGATTGGTAAATTCATTAATAAATAAGGTTCCATTTGAATTACATCTCCCATCTTATAATTAAAGTGGTCCCGGAACTAAACTTAATGAGTGTTTTGCTAGAGGAGATCGGGGAATCAATCAACTAGATGGAGCTTGCCGGGAACACGATATAGCCTACAATAAAAGTAGTAATTTAAACTACGGACATACAGCCGATATCATTTTATCAGAGAAATCCTGGTAAAGATTCGAAGCCTAGGATTTATCATTATCAGAAAACTAAATAGTCTTTTGGTTACTAACATGATGAAGGCTAAATCTTCTCTCGGAATGGGTATAACATCAAAAACAAAGACAAAGAATATCCGTCAGTGTCCTAGAATTAAGAAAACTAATTTATTCAAAACTGCAATAAAAGAAGCTAAAGCGCAATCAAAAACTTAAACATTGAAGACACAAATAAACTAGCCACGACTGCTTTACATACTTTACTTACTTAGGTCCTCGGACCTATTACGTCCGTGATGTTTCCCTTACGGGACATAGGGCCTCCACTACACCTACGCGCCATCGTGTACGATTTCTTGAAATATATTTCAGCTCTCTCCAACTTTTCCCCAGTCGTGCCGATTCCTGTTCGACCGTTCTTCGCCATGTACTTCTAGGCCGGCCCACTTGTCTTCCCTCCTGTGTGAGCGGGTTCCACTGCATTGCTTGAGATGCAATGCACCGATCGCCTTTTCGAAGCGTATGGCCAATCCACTGCCACTTTCTTCTTCGTATAATGGAGTCTATGGGCTCCTGACCCGTTCTCGCATGAAGTTCGGCATTGGAGATACGGTTGGGCCAGAAAATCCTCAAGATGTTTCGTAGACATCTATTAACGAAGGTTTGCAGCTTTCTGGTGACAATTTCAGTGACTTTCCAAGTGCTGCAGCCGTAAAGCAGAACGGATTCAACATTGGAGCGGAACAGTCGTAGCTTGGTCTTTAAGCTAAAAGAGTTGTTTCTCCATATTTTGGACAGCATTCCGAACGCAGCCTTTGCTTTTCTGATTCGGCTGTTTACGTCCAGTTCAGTTCCGCCACCCGTAGAGATAATACTCCCAAGATATTGGAAATCCTCTACCATCTCTACCGGTTGTCCAGAAATATTTACTTGGATTGATGAGGAAGTTCCAAGGCTGATCCTTTTAGTTTTTGCCGAGTTGATCTTAAGCCCTACGATTTCTGCTTCTCTCTCCACCCTTGTTGTCATTTGATGGAGATCCATGATCCTATGAGAGAGTAAGCATACGTCGTCCGCGTAGTCCAGATGTTTGAGGTGAGATTGCAGAGTCCACTGAATTCCTCCATTTCCATTTGACAAAGCTGCGTGCAGTACGTCACTTATCACCAACAGGAACAGTATTGGTGACAGTATACAGCCTTGCCTAACTCCACTTTGGATTTCAAACTCCTCTGACAGCCTACCTTTGTGCAAAACGTGACACCTGGATCCATCATATGTAGCCTTGATAATAGCAATCAATTTATCTGGCTTTACATGCAGCTAGACAAATTATTAAAAAAAGCGAAGTAGTATTACATTACCTAAAATAATACCAATTCCAAAAGTTGGAGGACTTTTACCATTGCTTCCTGTATTGGCAGGATTATCAGCTGTAGGTTATCTAACCGGTGGTGTTGCAGGAATGGTAAAAGCTATAAGCGATTCAAAGATTGGGAGAAAACAGTTGGAAGAAAATAAACGACACAATAACACTATGGAAACAATAAAACTCAAACAGGGAAAGGGTCCTTATCTAAAACCATATAAAAGTGGTTTGGGTTATTTTTAAGTCCACAAGAATCAAAAAACTATTAAAAATGCTACCCAACCGTCCTCTCACTAACATTGATACATTTAATTTTGGTAAAAACTATATCTCAAATTTCCGAGGTGTTTGAATGAGGGATACAATACCAAAAAAAACCATTTAAAATGGAAAGTGGAGTCGAAAATTTAGATAATAATAGCGGGGTCGGTACACATTGGGTAGCGTATATCAAAAATGAAAATAATATAAATTATTTTGATAGCTTTGGTAATTTAAGACCTCCTCAAGAAATAGTAAGATACTTGCATGCATAAAATATTTACTACAACCACAAATGCTTACAGCGCTTTAATACCTTTAATTGTATTCACATATGTTTAGAGTTTCTTGTAAGTCAAATAAATAAGCTATACAATATAGCTTTTGTTTCATTTCTTTCACAACGATAATGTTGATATGATAACACTTATGTACGTTGATCGGAAACAAGTCTACTCTCACAACAGAGTACTTCCCACCATTAGTATTAGATTCAAATTTTGTATGCAGATAAGTGGATTTTCAAACATACAACTCTATGCCAAACGTAGATGTAATGAATAACTTAATGATGCAATAGTGCTTCCTGTTGGTTCTTACGAAATTGAAGATATAAATAATTATATTCAAGAAGAGCTTAAAGAAAAAAAAAGTACAGCAAGTATAAAGATTAGAGCAAATAACAACACTTTAAAATGTGAAATATATGCCACTGAAGATATATATTTTTCACATCCATATTCGATTGGCTCGCTTTTAGTATTCAGTAAAAGAAAACTGCTTGCACAACAGATGCACAAATCAGATCTTTATGTTGATATCAATCGTGTAAATACAGTGAGAGTCAAGTGGAACTTAATTGATGGATAGTACAGGCAACGGGGAGTCAAATAAGGGCAATCTGAAAAAAGTTTTGACGTTGGAAAAGTTTGAATGCAGTTTTGAAGAGGGGTTGCTCCTTAGCATAAATCTCGATTTGCGGGATTTTTGGTCTTGTGGGGGGTCCACCATCTTGGAAAGAAGAACAATTTTTTAATTTTGAGTTTGAAAATTATTTTCTCAAAAACTATTTGCTCAAACAACTTGATTTAAAAAGTTAATTTAAGAATGAGTCCTCAGCTGTTAAAGAATCTATAACATGATATTTTGAGCGTTGCCGTTGATTTTTAATAATTATTTTTATATTTTAAGTCATTTTCTTATAAAATTGCCCCTTCTGCCTAAACTGCCCCTCTCCCTATACAATTTTTTTCTTATCTTAACTCAACCTACACGCCCTAGCCTTTTGTTATGCCTTTAATTTAAGACTTTTTTTTATAAAAGTAATAGTTTGGGAGTTATTCGATAACTAAGACCGTAAGGCCTAATTTTGTACTCGTTTTTCATTAATAACTTTTGAATTATCTACACCAGAAAAATAATATATATATCGAATTATAGGAAATTTAAATTTAAACTGCATAATATTGTTTTCATAAAAAAGCACAGGAAGTGAGAAAAACGCAAATTATCAAAAGAAGTCGAAGAAGCCCCACAAGACCAAAAATCCCGAAAATCGAGATTTATGCTAAAAAGCTACCTCTTTTCAAAACTGCATACAAACTTTTCAGACGTCAAAACTTTTTTCAGATTTTTCCCCATTGCCTGTACTAATTCATAAATAGTCAACCTGCGCATATACTTCATCAATTTGCAATCAAAGTCATAGGGTATAAAATAATATTGACGTTCCTGAAAATGTTAATTATTTACCAGTGAACGTGAACATGAACATGAAGAAGATAGATTCAATAACAATAAATTTGTTAGATCAAGACGGAAAACTTATTAACTTTTGAGGTAAATTAATAACGATAAGATTACACTTTAATCATCAAAAATGATAATTTATAATGCTGTCCATGATGCTAATAATTTCTATAAAAGACTGAATTCAACTAGTCCTATAATGAAAACATCATCAACTCCTAAGGTGAAAGTACAAACGCTAACAACAAAAAACAAATCGTTTTTATTATCATTAGGATTCACATTGAAGAAAAGAGAAGAATAACTAAATATAACTTAACACAGTAAAATATGCTGAATATTTTTCAAGAACCAGCATTTGAAAATATTTCAAAATACGAATATCATTCCTATTCACCGTATTTAAATAATTTTGGTAAAAATGACATCATCGACATCTGTGTGCAACATCAAAATCTCAATGTATTACCTTCGGAAAGTAACATTTATGTTGAGGGGACTGTATCAAAATATGATGGATCGGAAGTCAAAAAGGCCGAGCTTGTGAGCAATTGTATAGCATTCTTATTTGATGAAATCCGATATGAACCAAATGGTATCGAAATATTTAGATAGCAATCTTATTGGTATAACAACTTGAATTAAAAATTATATTTCTTTGAGTCAAAATGAAAGCGTTATGTTGTATAACGGAGGCTGGTGTCCAAATTCTTCAGTAAGCTTAGATGGGTCACATTTTAATTTTTGTTTGTCACTCAATATTTATAGTAGTAGCCCGTAGCGTAATGGTAAGTGCGTTCGACTGTCACGCTGGAGGTCTGGGATCGCTTCCCAGCCTCGTCCACCTAAAAAACTAAAAAGTTTTTTAGGGCTATTGCCTCTTGCGAGGAATTGACAAATCCTCCAAGAGTATCACTTGTCACGAATAAGTGCTTCTCGTCTAGCCGTTCGGATTCGGCATAAAATTGTAGGTCCCTTCCATTCCTGTCGAAAGGCGCACACAAGAATGGTTGCGAGTTGTTAGTCACTAGGCCCTGGTTCTTCATGAGCCGTTGTGCCACCCGATTTATTTATATATTTTTTGCCACTCAATAAACTTTTCGGTTTTGCCGAGAATTTCAAAAATTATTGCATACGCTCGACAAGATTTAATTCTAACACGTTGTCGTACTGATGAAAATTCACTAATAGCTGTTGCATATGAGCAAATAAAGATAACATTACTCAAAGTTCAGTGGAAAGTGCCACATGTTCATCTAACTGATTCTTTAAAATTGAAACTATTCAAATAAATAAATGATAATGACACCATGAAAATCGTCTTTCGTAATTGGGATTTAGATGAGTATCCATCCTTACCTACAAGTGACCATCATATTTGGAATGTAAAGACAACTTCCCAAGCCGAGATACATTATTGTTGACCTACAAACCAACAAGAAAATCAACTGAAAGAGAATCCTACATATTTTGATCACTGTGACGTTACTAACCTAAAGGCATATTTAAATTCAGACGTTTATGCGCATGAAGACCACAATATATAATTTAACAACAAAAAAAACTTTAGTATTCCTTATCAAATGTATACTGATTTTAAAAGAAATTACTATAATTGCTCAGTTGCAGAGCCGTTACTAGTAAGAAATCTATATAAGTCACAAGCTCCTATTTTTTTGATTGACTGCAGACATCCGAATGAAATTATCAAAACAGGACCTGTTGATAATCGATTAGAAAATAAAACAGCAAAGGTAATACCGCCAAATACTTCAGTATACTGTTTGATGCTGCACGATCGAATTAGTCATATAGTATCTCGTAATGTTTAACTGATTTAGAGCTGATTTTTCAAACATCAGTTAAACTATCAAAGGAATAAATACTATTGCAACAGGAACAAATTTTTGTTTTATTCGAAGAATAAGTTCTATCTGAGGTTTAACTGACTGTTGAAAAATTGACCCTTAGTTTAATACATCTGCAAAACTAATATTGTTTCCAATGAATAAAAGGAACAATTTATATATATGTTTTTTTGTTTTATTGATTTTTATTGATTCACAGCAAATTTTTTTCTGAGAATTTATAACTTCATTAATTAGATTATAATTGTTTTTTGTAACAATAAGGTGTAAGTATTAGTGTGAGTATTGAGATACTCAATTGCCCCATCATTAAGGCTGTCTACCATAAAAGATGGTAGATAAAATTGTGAGTTTTTTAATTCAAGCAAGAGCCGCTCATTATATCTGGTGTTAAGCTTTTTTATTTTATAGACTTGATAGTATTTTTCATGGAACATTTTTGTTGCATATAAAGTTTTTTTATACTTAGTGCTTACTACAGAAGAAGAAGAATTGTTTGAATTAAAATTTTTAAGAAGATCTTTAACAGTGTCCTCTTTACGTTTCTTTTTTTTGTTAGTTGTTGTTGTTGATCCTGCTGCTGCTATTATTGTTATTGTCATTGTTATTGTTATTGTTATTGTTATTGTTATTGTTATTGTTATTGTTATTGTTATTGTTATTGTTATTGTTATTGTTATTGTTATTGTTATTGTTATTGTTATTGTTATTGTTATTGTTATTGTTATTGTTATTGTTATTGTTATTGTTATTGTTATTGTTATTGTTATTGTTATTGTTATTGTTATTGTTATTGTTATTGTTATTGTTATTGTTATTGTTATTGTTATTGTTATTGTTATTGTTATTGTTATTGTTATTGTTATTGTTATTGTTATTGTTATTGTTATTGTTATTGTTATTGTTATTGTTATTGTTATTGTTATTGTTATTGTTATTGTTATTGCTATTGTTATTGCTATTGTTATTGTTATTGTTATTGTTATTGTTATTGCTATTGTTATTGCTATTGTTATTGTTATTGTTATTGTTATTGTTATTGTTATTGTTATTGTTATTGTTATTGTTATTGGTATTGTTATTGTTATTGTTATTGTTATTGTTATTGTTATTGCTATTGTTATTGTTATTGGTATTGTTATTGTTATTGTTATTGTTATTGTTATTGTTATTGCTATTGTTATTGTTATTGTTATTGCTATTGCTATTGTTATTGTTATTGTTATTGTTATTGTTATTGTTATTGTTATTGTTATTGTTATTGTTATTGTTATTGTTATTGTTATTGTTATTGTTATTGTTATTGTTATTGTTATTGTTATTGTTATTGTTATTGTTATTGTTATTGTTATTGTTATTGTTATTGTTATTGTTATTGTTATTGTTATTGTTATTGTTATTGTTATTGTTATTGTTATTGTTATTGTTATTGTTATTGTTATTGTTATTGTTATTGTTATTGTTATTGTTATTGTTATTGTTATTGTTATTGTTATTGTTATTGTTATTGTTATTGTTATTGTTATTGTTATTGTTATTGTTATTGTTATTGTTATTGTTATTGTTATTGTTATTGTTATTGTTATTGTTATTGTTATTGTTATTGTTATTGTTATTGTTATTGTTATTGTTATTGTTATTGTTATTGTTATTGTTATTGTTATTGTTATTGTTATTGTTATTGTTATTGTTATTGTTATTGTTATTGTTATTGTTATTGTTATTGTTATTGTTATTGTTATTGTTATTGTTATTGTTATTGTTATTGTTATTGTTATTGTTATTGTTATTGTTATTGTTATTGTTATTGTTATTGTTATTGTTATTGTTATTGTTATTGTTATTGTTATTGTTATTGTTATTGTTATTGTTATTGTTATTGTTATTGTTATTGTTATTGTTATTGTTATTGTTATTGTTATTGTTATTGTTATTGTTATTGTTATTGTTATTGTTATTGTTATTGTTATTGTTATTGTTATTGTTATTGTTATTGTTATTGTTATTGTTATTGTTATTGTTATTGTTATTGTTATTGTTATTGTTATTGTTATTGTTATTGTTATTGTTATTGTTATTGTTATTGTTATTGTTATTGTTATTGTTATTGTTATTGTTATTGTTATTGTTATTGTTATTGTTATTGTTATTGTTATTGTTATTGTTATTGTTATTGTTATTGTTATTGTTATTGTTATTGTTATTGTTATTGTTATTGTTATTGTTATTGTTATTGTTATTGTTATTGTTATTGTTATTGTTATTGTTATTGTTATTGTTATTGTTATTGTTATTGTTATTGTTATTGTTATTGTTATTGTTATTGTTATTGTTATTGTTATTGTTATTGTTATTGTTATTGTTATTGTTATTGTTATTGTTATTGTTATTGTTATTGTTATTGTTATTGTTATTGTTATTGTTATTGTTATTGTTATTGTTATTGTTATTGTTATTGTTATTGTTATTGTTATTGTTATTGTTATTGTTATTGTTATTGTTATTGTTATTGTTATTGTTATTGTTATTGTTATTGTTATTGTTATTGTTATTGTTATTGTTATTGTTATTGTTATTGTTATTGTTATTGTTATTGTTATTGTTATTGTTATTGTTATTGTTATTGTTATTGTTATTGTTATTGTTATTGTTATTGTTATTGTTATTGTTATTGTTATTGTTATTGTTATTGTTATTGTTATTGTTATTGTTATTGTTATTGTTATTGTTATTGTTATTGTTATTGTTATTGTTATTGTTATTGTTATTGTTATTGTTATTGTTATTGTTATTGTTATTGTTATTGTTATTGTTATTGTTATTGTTATTGTTATTGTTATTGTTATTGTTATTGTTATTGTTATTGTTATTGTTATTGTTATTGTTATTGTTATTGTTATTGTTATTGTTATTGTTATTGTTATTGTTATTGTTATTGTTATTGTTATTGTTATTGTTATTGTTATTGTTATTGTTATTGTTATTGTTATTGTTATTGTTATTGTTATTGTTATTGTTATTGTTATTGTTATTGTTATTGTTATTGTTATTGTTATTGTTATTGTTATTGTTATTGTTATTGTTATTGTTATTGTTATTGTTATTGTTATTGTTATTGTTATTGTTATTGTTATTGTTATTGTTATTGTTATTGTTATTGTTATTGTTATTGTTATTGTTATTGTTATTGTTATTGTTATTGTTATTGTTATTGTTATTGTTATTGTTATTGTTATTGTTATTGTTATTGTTATTGTTATTGTTATTGTTATTGTTATTGTTATTGTTATTGTTATTGTTATTGTTATTGTTATTGTTATTGTTATTGTTATTGTTATTGTTATTGTTATTGTTATTGTTATTGTTATTGTTATTGTTATTGTTATTGTTATTGTTATTGTTATTGTTATTGTTATTGTTATTGTTATTGTTATTGTTATTGTTATTGTTATTGTTATTGTTATTGTTATTGTTATTGTTATTGTTATTGTTATTGTTATTGTTATTGTTATTGTTATTGTTATTGTTATTGTTATTGTTATTGTTATTGTTATTGTTATTGTTATTGTTATTGTTATTGTTATTGTTATTGTTATTGTTATTGTTATTGTTATTGTTATTGTTATTGTTATTGTTATTGTTATTGTTATTGTTATTGTTATTGTTATTGTTATTGTTATTGTTATTGTTATTGTTATTGTTATTGTTATTGTTATTGTTATTGTTATTGTTATTGTTATTGTTATTGTTATTGTTATTGTTATTGTTATTGTTATTGTTATTGTTATTGTTATTGTTATTGTTATTGTTATTGTTATTGTTATTGTTATTGTTATTGTTATTGTTATTGTTATTGTTATTGTTATTGTTATTGTTATTGTTATTGTTATTGTTATTGTTATTGTTATTGTTATTGTTATTGTTATTGTTATTGTTATTGTTATTGTTATTGTTATTGTTATTGTTATTGTTATTGTTATTGTTATTGTTATTGTTATTGTTATTGTTATTGTTATTGTTATTGTTATTGTTATTGTTATTGTTATTGTTATTGTTATTGTTATTGTTATTGTTATTGTTATTGTTATTGTTATTGTTATTGTTATTGTTATTGTTATTGTTATTGTTATTGTTATTGTTATTGTTATTGTTATTGTTATTGTTATTGTTATTGTTATTGTTATTGTTATTGTTATTGTTATTGTTATTGTTATTGTTATTGTTATTGTTATTGTTATTGTTATTGTTATTGTTATTGTTATTGTTATTGTTATTGTTATTGTTATTGTTATTGTTATTGTTATTGTTATTGTTATTGTTATTGTTATTGTTATTGTTATTGTTATTGTTATTGTTATTGTTATTGTTATTGTTATTGTTATTGTTATTGTTATTGTTATTGTTATTGTTATTGTTATTGTTATTGTTATTGTTATTGTTATTGTTATTGTTATTGTTATTGTTATTGTTATTGTTATTGTTATTGTTATTGTTATTGTTATTGTTATTGTTATTGTTATTGTTATTGTTATTGTTATTGTTATTGTTATTGTTATTGTTATTGTTATTGTTATTGTTATTGTTATTGTTATTGTTATTGTTATTGTTATTGTTATTGTTATTGTTATTGTTATTGTTATTGTTATTGTTATTGTTATTGTTATTGTTATTGTTATTGTTATTGTTATTGTTATTGTTATTGTTATTGTTATTGTTATTGTTATTGTTATTGTTATTGTTATTGTTATTGTTATTGTTATTGTTATTGTTATTGTTATTGTTATTGTTATTGTTATTGTTATTGTTATTGTTATTGTTATTGTTATTGTTATTGTTATTGTTATTGTTATTGTTATTGTTATTGTTATTGTTATTGTTATTGTTATTGTTATTGTTATTGTTATTGTTATTGTTATTGTTATTGTTATTGTTATTGTTATTGTTATTGTTATTGTTATTGTTATTGTTATTGTTATTGTTATTGTTATTGTTATTGTTATTGTTATTGTTATTGTTATTGTTATTGTTATTGTTATTGTTATTGTTATTGTTATTGTTATTGTTATTGTTATTGTTATTGTTATTGTTATTGTTATTGTTATTGTTATTGTTATTGTTATTGTTATTGTTATTGTTATTGTTATTGTTATTGTTATTGTTATTGTTATTGTTATTGTTATTGTTATTGTTATTGTTATTGTTATTGTTATTGTTATTGTTATTGTTATTGTTATTGTTATTGTTATTGTTATTGTTATTGTTATTGTTATTGTTATTGTTATTGTTATTGTTATTGTTATTGTTATTGTTATTGTTATTGTTATTGTTATTGTTATTGTTATTGTTATTGTTATTGTTATTGTTATTGTTATTGTTATTGTTATTGTTATTGTTATTGTTATTGTTATTGTTATTGTTATTGTTATTGTTATTGTTATTGTTATTGTTATTGTTATTGTTATTGTTATTGTTATTGTTATTGTTATTGTTATTGTTATTGTTATTGTTATTGTTATTGTTATTGTTATTGTTATTGTTATTGTTATTGTTATTGTTATTGTTATTGTTATTGTTATTGTTATTGTTATTGTTATTGTTATTGTTATTGTTATTGTTATTGTTATTGTTATTGTTATTGTTATTGTTATTGTTATTGTTATTGTTATTGTTATTGTTATTGTTATTGTTATTGTTATTGTTATTGTTATTGTTATTGTTATTGTTATTGTTATTGTTATTGTTATTGTTATTGTTATTGTTATTGTTATTGTTATTGTTATTGTTATTGTTATTGTTATTGTTATTGTTATTGTTATTGTTATTGTTATTGTTATTGTTATTGTTATTGTTATTGTTATTGTTATTGTTATTGTTATTGTTATTGTTATTGTTATTGTTATTGTTATTGTTATTGTTATTGTTATTGTTATTGTTATTGTTATTGTTATTGTTATTGTTATTGTTATTGTTATTGTTATTGTTATTGTTATTGTTATTGTTATTGTTATTGTTATTGTTATTGTTATTGTTATTGTTATTGTTATTGTTATTGTTATTGTTATTGTTATTGTTATTGTTATTGTTATTGTTATTGTTATTGTTATTGTTATTGTTATTGTTATTGTTATTGTTATTGTTATTGTTATTGTTATTGTTATTGTTATTGTTATTGTTATTGTTATTGTTATTGTTATTGTTATTGTTATTGTTATTGTTATTGTTATTGTTATTGTTATTGTTATTGTTATTGTTATTGTTATTGTTATTGTTATTGTTATTGTTATTGTTATTGTTATTGTTATTGTTATTGTTATTGTTATTGTTATTGTTATTGTTATTGTTATTGTTATTGTTATTGTTATTGTTATTGTTATTGTTATTGTTATTGTTATTGTTATTGTTATTGTTATTGTTATTGTTATTGTTATTGTTATTGTTATTGTTATTGTTATTGTTATTGTTATTGTTATTGTTATTGTTATTGTTATTGTTATTGTTATTGTTATTGTTATTGTTATTGTTATTGTTATTGTTATTGTTATTGTTATTGTTATTGTTATTGTTATTGTTATTGTTATTGTTATTGTTATTGTTATTGTTATTGTTATTGTTATTGTTATTGTTATTGTTATTGTTATTGTTATTGTTATTGTTATTGTTATTGTTATTGTTATTGTTATTGTTATTGTTATTGTTATTGTTATTGTTATTGTTATTGTTATTGTTATTGTTATTGTTATTGTTATTGTTATTGTTATTGTTATTGTTATTGTTATTGTTATTGTTATTGTTATTGTTATTGTTATTGTTATTGTTATTGTTATTGTTATTGTTATTGTTATTGTTATTGTTATTGTTATTGTTATTGTTATTGTTATTGTTATTGTTATTGTTATTGTTATTGTTATTGTTATTGTTATTGTTATTGTTATTGTTATTGTTATTGTTATTGTTATTGTTATTGTTATTGTTATTGTTATTGTTATTGTTATTGTTATTGTTATTGTTATTGTTATTGTTATTGTTATTGTTATTGTTATTGTTATTGTTATTGTTATTGTTATTGTTATTGTTATTGTTATTGTTATTGTTATTGTTATTGTTATTGTTATTGTTATTGTTATTGTTATTGTTATTGTTATTGTTATTGTTATTGTTATTGTTATTGTTATTGTTATTGTTATTGTTATTGTTATTGTTATTGTTATTGTTATTGTTATTGTTATTGTTATTGTTATTGTTATTGTTATTGTTATTGTTATTGTTATTGTTATTGTTATTGTTATTGTTATTGTTATTGTTATTGTTATTGTTATTGTTATTGTTATTGTTATTGTTATTGTTATTGTTATTGTTATTGTTATTGTTATTGTTATTGTTATTGTTATTGTTATTGTTATTGTTATTGTTATTGTTATTGTTATTGTTATTGTTATTGTTATTGTTATTGTTATTGTTATTGTTATTGTTATTGTTATTGTTATTGTTATTGTTATTGTTATTGTTATTGTTATTGTTATTGTTATTGTTATTGTTATTGTTATTGTTATTGTTATTGTTATTGTTATTGTTATTGTTATTGTTATTGTTATTGTTATTGTTATTGTTATTGTTATTGTTATTGTTATTGTTATTGTTATTGTTATTGTTATTGTTATTGTTATTGTTATTGTTATTGTTATTGTTATTGTTATTGTTATTGTTATTGTTATTGTTATTGTTATTGTTATTGTTATTGTTATTGTTATTGTTATTGTTATTGTTATTGTTATTGTTATTGTTATTGTTATTGTTATTGTTATTGTTATTGTTATTGTTATTGTTATTGTTATTGTTATTGTTATTGTTATTGTTATTGTTATTGTTATTGTTATTGTTATTGTTATTGTTATTGTTATTGTTATTGTTATTGTTATTGTTATTGTTATTGTTATTGTTATTGTTATTGTTATTGTTATTGTTATTGTTATTGTTATTGTTATTGTTATTGTTATTGTTATTGTTATTGTTATTGTTATTGTTATTGTTATTGTTATTGTTATTGTTATTGTTATTGTTATTGTTATTGTTATTGTTATTGTTATTGTTATTGTTATTGTTATTGTTATTGTTATTGTTATTGTTATTGTTATTGTTATTGTTATTGTTATTGTTATTGTTATTGTTATTGTTATTGTTATTGTTATTGTTATTGTTATTGTTATTGTTATTGTTATTGTTATTGTTATTGTTATTGTTATTGTTATTGTTATTGTTATTGTTATTGTTATTGTTATTGTTATTGTTATTGTTATTGTTATTGTTATTGTTATTGTTATTGTTATTGTTATTGTTATTGTTATTGTTATTGTTATTGTTATTGTTATTGTTATTGTTATTGTTATTGTTATTGTTATTGTTATTGTTATTGTTATTGTTATTGTTATTGTTATTGTTATTGTTATTGTTATTGTTATTGTTATTGTTATTGTTATTGTTATTGTTATTGTTATTGTTATTGTTATTGTTATTGTTATTGTTATTGTTATTGTTATTGTTATTGTTATTGTTATTGTTATTGTTATTGTTATTGTTATTGTTATTGTTATTGTTATTGTTATTGTTATTGTTATTGTTATTGTTATTGTTATTGTTATTGTTATTGTTATTGTTATTGTTATTGTTATTGTTATTGTTATTGTTATTGTTATTGTTATTGTTATTGTTATTGTTATTGTTATTGTTATTGTTATTGTTATTGTTATTGTTATTGTTATTGTTATTGTTATTGTTATTGTTATTGTTATTGTTATTGTTATTGTTATTGTTATTGTTATTGTTATTGTTATTGTTATTGTTATTGTTATTGTTATTGTTATTGTTATTGTTATTGTTATTGTTATTGTTATTGTTATTGTTATTGTTATTGTTATTGTTATTGTTATTGTTATTGTTATTGTTATTGTTATTGTTATTGTTATTGTTATTGTTATTGTTATTGTTATTGTTATTGTTATTGTTATTGTTATTGTTATTGTTATTGTTATTGTTATTGTTATTGTTATTGTTATTGTTATTGTTATTGTTATTGTTATTGTTATTGTTATTGTTATTGTTATTGTTATTGTTATTGTTATTGTTATTGTTATTGTTATTGTTATTGTTATTGTTATTGTTATTGTTATTGTTATTGTTATTGTTATTGTTATTGTTATTGTTATTGTTATTGTTATTGTTATTGTTATTGTTATTGTTATTGTTATTGTTATTGTTATTGTTATTGTTATTGTTATTGTTATTGTTATTGTTATTGTTATTGTTATTGTTATTGTTATTGTTATTGTTATTGTTATTGTTATTGTTATTGTTATTGTTATTGTTATTGTTATTGTTATTGTTATTGTTATTGTTATTGTTATTGTTATTGTTATTGTTATTGTTATTGTTATTGTTATTGTTATTGTTATTGTTATTGTTATTGTTATTGTTATTGTTATTGTTATTGTTATTGTTATTGTTATTGTTATTGTTATTGTTATTGTTATTGTTATTGTTATTGTTATTGTTATTGTTATTGTTATTGTTATTGTTATTGTTATTGTTATTGTTATTGTTATTGTTATTGTTATTGTTATTGTTATTGTTATTGTTATTGTTATTGTTATTGTTATTGTTATTGTTATTGTTATTGTTATTGTTATTGTTATTGTTATTGTTATTGTTATTGTTATTGTTATTGTTATTGTTATTGTTATTGTTATTGTTATTGTTATTGTTATTGTTATTGTTATTGTTATTGTTATTGTTATTGTTATTGTTATTGTTATTGTTATTGTTATTGTTATTGTTATTGTTATTGTTATTGTTATTGTTATTGTTATTGTTATTGTTATTGTTATTGTTATTGTTATTGTTATTGTTATTGTTATTGTTATTGTTATTGTTATTGTTATTGTTATTGTTATTGTTATTGTTATTGTTATTGTTATTGTTATTGTTATTGTTATTGTTATTGTTATTGTTATTGTTATTGTTATTGTTATTGTTATTGTTATTGTTATTGTTATTGTTATTGTTATTGTTATTGTTATTGTTATTGTTATTGTTATTGTTATTGTTATTGTTATTGTTATTGTTATTGTTATTGTTATTGTTATTGTTATTGTTATTGTTATTGTTATTGTTATTGTTATTGTTATTGTTATTGTTATTGTTATTGTTATTGTTATTGTTATTGTTATTGTTATTGTTATTGTTATTGTTATTGTTATTGTTATTGTTATTGTTATTGTTATTGTTATTGTTATTGTTATTGTTATTGTTATTGTTATTGTTATTGTTATTGTTATTGTTATTGTTATTGTTATTGTTATTGTTATTGTTATTGTTATTGTTATTGTTATTGTTATTGTTATTGTTATTGTTATTGTTATTGTTATTGTTATTGTTATTGTTATTGTTATTGTTATTGTTATTGTTATTGTTATTGTTATTGTTATTGTTATTGTTATTGTTATTGTTATTGTTATTGTTATTGTTATTGTTATTGTTATTGTTATTGTTATTGTTATTGTTATTGTTATTGTTATTGTTATTGTTATTGTTATTGTTATTGTTATTGTTATTGTTATTGTTATTGTTATTGTTATTGTTATTGTTATTGTTATTGTTATTGTTATTGTTATTGTTATTGTTATTGTTATTGTTATTGTTATTGTTATTGTTATTGTTATTGTTATTGTTATTGTTATTGTTATTGTTATTGTTATTGTTATTGTTATTGTTATTGTTATTGTTATTGTTATTGTTATTGTTATTGTTATTGTTATTGTTATTGTTATTGTTATTGTTATTGTTATTGTTATTGTTATTGTTATTGTTATTGTTATTGTTATTGTTATTGTTATTGTTATTGTTATTGTTATTGTTATTGTTATTGTTATTGTTATTGTTATTGTTATTGTTATTGTTATTGTTATTGTTATTGTTATTGTTATTGTTATTGTTATTGTTATTGTTATTGTTATTGTTATTGTTATTGTTATTGTTATTGTTATTGTTATTGTTATTGTTATTGTTATTGTTATTGTTATTGTTATTGTTATTGTTATTGTTATTGTTATTGTTATTGTTATTGTTATTGTTATTGTTATTGTTATTGTTATTGTTATTGTTATTGTTATTGTTATTGTTATTGTTATTGTTATTGTTATTGTTATTGTTATTGTTATTGTTATTGTTATTGTTATTGTTATTGTTATTGTTATTGTTATTGTTATTGTTATTGTTATTGTTATTGTTATTGTTATTGTTATTGTTATTGTTATTGTTATTGTTATTGTTATTGTTATTGTTATTGTTATTGTTATTGTTATTGTTATTGTTATTGTTATTGTTATTGTTATTGTTATTGTTATTGTTATTGTTATTGTTATTGTTATTGTTATTGTTATTGTTATTGTTATTGTTATTGTTATTGTTATTGTTATTGTTATTGTTATTGTTATTGTTATTGTTATTGTTATTGTTATTGTTATTGTTATTGTTATTGTTATTGTTATTGTTATTGTTATTGTTATTGTTATTGTTATTGTTATTGTTATTGTTATTGTTATTGTTATTGTTATTGTTATTGTTATTGTTATTGTTATTGTTATTGTTATTGTTATTGTTATTGTTATTGTTATTGTTATTGTTATTGTTATTGTTATTGTTATTGTTATTGTTATTGTTATTGTTATTGTTATTGTTATTGTTATTGTTATTGTTATTGTTATTGTTATTGTTATTGTTATTGTTATTGTTATTGTTATTGTTATTGTTATTGTTATTGTTATTGTTATTGTTATTGTTATTGTTATTGTTATTGTTATTGTTATTGTTATTGTTATTGTTATTGTTATTGTTATTGTTATTGTTATTGTTATTGTTATTGTTATTGTTATTGTTATTGTTATTGTTATTGTTATTGTTATTGTTATTGTTATTGTTATTGTTATTGTTATTGTTATTGTTATTGTTATTGTTATTGTTATTGTTATTGTTATTGTTATTGTTATTGTTATTGTTATTGTTATTGTTATTGTTATTGTTATTGTTATTGTTATTGTTATTGTTATTGTTATTGTTATTGTTATTGTTATTGTTATTGTTATTGTTATTGTTATTGTTATTGTTATTGTTATTGTTATTGTTATTGTTATTGTTATTGTTATTGTTATTGTTATTGTTATTGTTATTGTTATTGTTATTGTTATTGTTATTGTTATTGTTATTATTGTTATTGTTATTGTTATTGTTATTGTTATTGTTATTGTTATTGTTATTGTTATTGTTATTGTTATTGTTATTGTTATTGTTATTGTTATTGTTATTGTTATTGTTATTGTTATTGTTATTGTTATTGTTATTGTTATTGTTATTGTTATTGTTATTGTTATTGTTATTGTTATTGTTATTGTTATTGTTATTGTTATTGTTATTGTTATTGTTATTGTTATTGTTATTGTTATTGTTATTGTTATTGTTATTGTTATTGTTATTGTTATTGTTATTGTTATTGTTATTGTTATTGTTATTGTTATTGTTATTGTTATTGTTATTGTTATTGTTATTGTTATTGTTATTGTTATTGTTATTGTTATTGTTATTGTTATTGTTATTGTTATTGTTATTGTTATTGTTATTGTTATTGTTATTGTTATTGTTATTGTTATTGTTATTGTTATTGTTATTGTTATTGTTATTGTTATTGTTATTGTTATTGTTATTGTTATTGTTATTGTTATTGTTATTGTTATTGTTATTGTTATTGTTATTGTTATTGTTATTGTTATTGTTATTGTTATTGTTATTGTTATTGTTATTGTTATTGTTATTGTTATTGTTATTGTTATTGTTATTGTTATTGTTATTGTTATTGTTATTGTTATTGTTATTGTTATTGTTATTGTTATTGTTATTGTTATTGTTATTGTTATTGTTATTGTTATTGTTATTGTTATTGTTATTGTTATTGTTATTGTTATTGTTATTGTTATTGTTATTGTTATTGTTATTGTTATTGTTATTGTTATTGTTATTGTTATTGTTATTGTTATTGTTATTGTTATTGTTATTGTTATTGTTATTGTTATTGTTATTGTTATTGTTATTGTTATTGTTATTGTTATTGTTATTGTTATTGTTATTGTTATTGTTATTGTTATTGTTATTGTTATTGTTATTGTTATTGTTATTGTTATTGTTATTGTTATTGTTATTGTTATTGTTATTGTTATTGTTATTGTTATTGTTATTGTTATTGTTATTGTTATTGTTATTGTTATTGTTATTGTTATTGTTATTGTTATTGTTATTGTTATTGTTATTGTTATTGTTATTGTTATTGTTATTGTTATTGTTATTGTTATTGTTATTGTTATTGTTATTGTTATTGTTATTGTTATTGTTATTGTTATTGTTATTGTTATTGTTATTGTTATTGTTATTGTTATTGTTATTGTTATTGTTATTGTTATTGTTATTGTTATTGTTATTGTTATTGTTATTGTTATTGTTATTGTTATTGTTATTGTTATTGTTATTGTTATTGTTATTGTTATTGTTATTGTTATTGTTATTGTTATTGTTATTGTTATTGTTATTGTTATTGTTATTGTTATTGTTATTGTTATTGTTATTGTTATTGTTATTGTTATTGTTATTGTTATTGTTATTGTTATTGTTATTGTTATTGTTATTGTTATTGTTATTGTTATTGTTATTGTTATTGTTATTGTTATTGTTATTGTTATTGTTATTGTTATTGTTATTGTTATTGTTATTGTTATTGTTATTGTTATTGTTATTGTTATTGTTATTGTTATTGTTATTGTTATTGTTATTGTTATTGTTATTGTTATTGTTATTGTTATTGTTATTGTTATTGTTATTGTTATTGTTATTGTTATTGTTATTGTTATTGTTATTGTTATTGTTATTGTTATTGTTATTGTTATTGTTATTGTTATTGTTATTGTTATTGTTATTGTTATTGTTATTGTTATTGTTATTGTTATTGTTATTGTTATTGTTATTGTTATTGTTATTGTTATTGTTATTGTTATTGTTATTGTTATTGTTATTGTTATTGTTATTGTTATTGTTATTGTTATTGTTATTGTTATTGTTATTGTTATTGTTATTGTTATTGTTATTGTTATTGTTATTGTTATTGTTATTGTTATTGTTATTGTTATTGTTATTGTTATTGTTATTGTTATTGTTATTGTTATTGTTATTGTTATTGTTATTGTTATTGTTATTGTTATTGTTATTGTTATTGTTATTGTTATTGTTATTGTTATTGTTATTGTTATTGTTATTGTTATTGTTATTGTTATTGTTATTGTTATTGTTATTGTTATTGTTATTGTTATTGTTATTGTTATTGTTATTGTTATTGTTATTGTTATTGTTATTGTTATTGTTATTGTTATTGTTATTGTTATTGTTATTGTTATTGTTATTGTTATTGTTATTGTTATTGTTATTGTTATTGTTATTGTTATTGTTATTGTTATTGTTATTGTTATTGTTATTGTTATTGTTATTGTTATTGTTATTGTTATTGTTATTGTTATTGTTATTGTTATTGTTATTGTTATTGTTATTGTTATTGTTATTGTTATTGTTATTGTTATTGTTATTGTTATTGTTATTGTTATTGTTATTGTTATTGTTATTGTTATTGTTATTGTTATTGTTATTGTTATTGTTATTGTTATTGTTATTGTTATTGTTATTGTTATTGTTATTGTTATTGTTATTGTTATTGTTATTGTTATTGTTATTGTTATTGTTATTGTTATTGTTATTGTTATTGTTATTGTTATTGTTATTGTTATTGTTATTGTTATTGTTATTGTTATTGTTATTGTTATTGTTATTGTTATTGTTATTGTTATTGTTATTGTTATTGTTATTGTTATTGTTATTGTTATTGTTATTGTTATTGTTATTGTTATTGTTATTGTTATTGTTATTGTTATTGTTATTGTTATTGTTATTGTTATTGTTATTGTTATTGTTATTGTTATTGTTATTGTTATTGTTATTGTTATTGTTATTGTTATTGTTATTGTTATTGTTATTGTTATTGTTATTGTTATTGTTATTGTTATTGTTATTGTTATTGTTATTGTTATTGTTATTGTTATTGTTATTGTTATTGTTATTGTTATTGTTATTGTTATTGTTATTGTTATTGTTATTGTTATTGTTATTGTTATTGTTATTGTTATTGTTATTGTTATTGTTATTGTTATTGTTATTGTTATTGTTATTGTTATTGTTATTGTTATTGTTATTGTTATTGTTATTGTTATTGTTATTGTTATTGTTATTGTTATTGTTATTGTTATTGTTATTGTTATTGTTATTGTTATTGTTATTGTTATTGTTATTGTTATTGTTATTGTTATTGTTATTGTTATTGTTATTGTTATTGTTATTGTTATTGTTATTGTTATTGTTATTGTTATTGTTATTGTTATTGTTATTGTTATTGTTATTGTTATTGTTATTGTTATTGTTATTGTTATTGTTATTGTTATTGTTATTGTTATTGTTATTGTTATTGTTATTGTTATTGTTATTGTTATTGTTATTGTTATTGTTATTGTTATTGTTATTGTTATTGTTATTGTTATTGTTATTGTTATTGTTATTGTTATTGTTATTGTTATTGTTATTGTTATTGTTATTGTTATTGTTATTGTTATTGTTATTGTTATTGTTATTGTTATTGTTATTGTTATTGTTATTGTTATTGTTATTGTTATTGTTATTGTTATTGTTATTGTTATTGTTATTGTTATTGTTATTGTTATTGTTATTGTTATTGTTATTGTTATTGTTATTGTTATTGTTATTGTTATTGTTATTGTTATTGTTATTGTTATTGTTATTGTTATTGTTATTGTTATTGTTATTGTTATTGTTATTGTTATTGTTATTGTTATTGTTATTGTTATTGTTATTGTTATTGTTATTGTTATTGTTATTGTTATTGTTATTGTTATTGTTATTGTTATTGTTATTGTTATTGTTATTGTTATTGTTATTGTTATTGTTATTGTTATTGTTATTGTTATTGTTATTGTTATTGTTATTGTTATTGTTATTGTTATTGTTATTGTTATTGTTATTGTTATTGTTATTGTTATTGTTATTGTTATTGTTATTGTTATTGTTATTGTTATTGTTATTGTTATTGTTATTGTTATTGTTATTGTTATTGTTATTGTTATTGTTATTGTTATTGTTATTGTTATTGTTATTGTTATTGTTATTGTTATTGTTATTGTTATTGTTATTGTTATTGTTATTGTTATTGTTATTGTTATTGTTATTGTTATTGTTATTGTTATTGTTATTGTTATTGTTATTGTTATTGTTATTGTTATTGTTATTGTTATTGTTATTGTTATTGTTATTGTTATTGTTATTGTTATTGTTATTGTTATTGTTATTGTTATTGTTATTGTTATTGTTATTGTTATTGTTATTGTTATTGTTATTGTTATTGTTATTGTTATTGTTATTGTTATTGTTATTGTTATTGTTATTGTTATTGTTATTGTTATTGTTATTGTTATTGTTATTGTTATTGTTATTGTTATTGTTATTGTTATTGTTATTGTTATTGTTATTGTTATTGTTATTGTTATTGTTATTGTTATTGTTATTGTTATTGTTATTGTTATTGTTATTGTTATTGTTATTGTTATTGTTATTGTTATTGTTATTGTTATTGTTATTGTTATTGTTATTGTTATTGTTATTGTTATTGTTATTGTTATTGTTATTGTTATTGTTATTGTTATTGTTATTGTTATTGTTATTGTTATTGTTATTGTTATTGTTATTGTTATTGTTATTGTTATTGTTATTGTTATTGTTATTGTTATTGTTATTGTTATTGTTATTGTTATTGTTATTGTTATTGTTATTGTTATTGTTATTGTTATTGTTATTGTTATTGTTATTGTTATTGTTATTGTTATTGTTATTGTTATTGTTATTGTTATTGTTATTGTTATTGTTATTGTTATTGTTATTGTTATTGTTATTGTTATTGTTATTGTTATTGTTATTGTTATTGTTATTGTTATTGTTATTGTTATTGTTATTGTTATTGTTATTGTTATTGTTATTGTTATTGTTATTGTTATTGTTATTGTTATTGTTATTGTTATTGTTATTGTTATTGTTATTGTTATTGTTATTGTTATTGTTATTGTTATTGTTATTGTTATTGTTATTGTTATTGTTATTGTTATTGTTATTGTTATTGTTATTGTTATTGTTATTGTTATTGTTATTGTTATTGTTATTGTTATTGTTATTGTTATTGTTATTGTTATTGTTATTGTTATTGTTATTGTTATTGTTATTGTTATTGTTATTGTTATTGTTATTGTTATTGTTATTGTTATTGTTATTGTTATTGTTATTGTTATTGTTATTGTTATTGTTATTGTTATTGTTATTGTTATTGTTATTGTTATTGTTATTGTTATTGTTATTGTTATTGTTATTGTTATTGTTATTGTTATTGTTATTGTTATTGTTATTGTTATTGTTATTGTTATTGTTATTGTTATTGTTATTGTTATTGTTATTGTTATTGTTATTGTTATTGTTATTGTTATTGTTATTGTTATTGTTATTGTTATTGTTATTGTTATTGTTATTGTTATTGTTATTGTTATTGTTATTGTTATTGTTATTGTTATTGTTATTGTTATTGTTATTGTTATTGTTATTGTTATTGTTATTGTTATTGTTATTGTTATTGTTATTGTTATTGTTATTGTTATTGTTATTGTTATTGTTATTGTTATTGTTATTGTTATTGTTATTGTTATTGTTATTGTTATTGTTATTGTTATTGTTATTGTTATTGTTATTGTTATTGTTATTGTTATTGTTATTGTTATTGTTATTGTTATTGTTATTGTTATTGTTATTGTTATTGTTATTGTTATTGTTATTGTTATTGTTATTGTTATTGTTATTGTTATTGTTATAGTTATTGTTATTGTTATTGTTATTGTTATTGTTATTGTTATTGTTATTGTTATTGTTATTGTTATTGTTATTGTTATTGTTATTGTTATTGTTATTGTTATTGTTATTGTTATTGTTATTGTTATTGTTATTGTTATTGTTATTGTTATTGTTATTGTTATTGTTATTGTTATTGTTATTGTTATTGTTATTGTTATTGTTATTGTTATTGTATTGTTATTGTTATTGTTATTGTTATTGTTATTGTTATTGTTATTGTTATTGTTATTGTTATTGTTATTGTTATTGTTATTGTTATTGTTATTGTTATTGTTATTGTTATTGTTATTGTTATTGTTATTGTTATTGTTATTGTTATTGTTATTGTTATTGTTATTGTTATTGTTATTGTTATTGTTATTGTTATTGTTATTGTTATTGTTATTGTTATTGTTATTGTTATTGTTATTGTTATTGTTATTGTTATTGTTATTGTTATTGTTATTGTTATTGTTATTGTTATTGTTATTGTTATTGTTATTGTTATTGTTATTGTTATTGTTATTGTTATTGTTATTGTTATTGTTATTGTTATTGTTATTGTTATTGTTATTGTTATTGTTATTGTTATTGTTATTGTTATTGTTATTGTTATTGTTATTGTTATTGTTATTGTTATTGTTATTGTTATTGTTATTGTTATTGTTATTGTTATTGTTATTGTTATTGTTATTGTTATTGTTATTGTTATTGTTATTGTTATTGTTATTGTTATTGTTATTGTTATTGTTATTGTTATTGTTATTGTTATTGTTATTGTTATTGTTATTGTTATTGTTATTGTTATTGTTATTGTTATTGTTATTGTTATTGTTATTGTTATTGTTATTGTTATTGTTATTGTTATTGTTATTGTTATTGTTATTGTTATTGTTATTGTTATTGTTATTGTTATTGTTATTGTTATTGTTATTGTTATTTGTTATTGTTATTGTTATTGTTATTGTTATTGTTATTGTTATTGTTATTGTTATTGTTATTGTTATTGTTATTGTTATTGTTATTGTTATTGTTATTGTTATTGTTATTGTTATTGTTATTGTTATTGTTATTGTTATTGTTATTGTTATTGTTATTGTTATTGTTATTGTTATTGTTATTGTTATTGTTATTGTTATTGTTATTGTTATTGTTATTGTTATTGTTATTGTTATTGTTATTGTTATTGTTATTGTTATTGTTATTGTTATTGTTATTGTTATTGTTATTGTTATTGTTATTGTTATTGTTATTGTTATTGTTATTGTTATTGTTATTGTTATTGTTATTGTTATTGTTATTGTTATTGTTATTGTTATTGTTATTGTTATTGTTATTGTTATTGTTATTGTTATTGTTATTGTTATTGTTATTGTTATTGTTATTGTTATTGTTATTGTTATTGTTATTGTTATGTTATTGTTATTGTTATTGTTATTGTTATTGTTATTGTTATTGTTATTGTTATTGTTATTGTTATTGTTATTGTTATTGTTATTGTTATTGTTATTGTTATTGTTATTGTTATTGTTATTGTTATTGTTATTGTTATTGTTATTGTTATTGTTATTGTTATTGTTATTGTTATTGTTATTGTTATTGTTATTGTTATTGTTATTGTTATTGTTATTGTTATTGTTATTGTTATTGTTATTGTTATTGTTATTGTTATTGTTATTGTTATTGTTATTGTTATTGTTATTGTTATTGTTATTGTTATTGTTATTGTTATTGTTATTGTTATTGTTATTGTTATTGTTATTGTTATTGTTATTGTTATTGTTATTGTTATTGTTATGTTATTGTTATTGTTATTGTTATTGTTATTGTTATTGTTATTGTTATTGTTATTGTTATTGTTATTGTTATTGTTATTGTTATTGTTATTGTTATTGTTATTGTTATTGTTATTGTTATTGTTATTGTTATTGTTATTGTTATTGTTATTGTTATTGTTATTGTTATTATTATTGTTATTGTTATTGTTATTGTTATTGTTATTGTTATTGTTATTGTTATTGTTATTGTAATATTTTAAAGTTGTTTTTAATTAT